>VZTR01029497.1:132918-148372 GCA_013400775.1 Chaetops frenatus | reverse complement strand
TTTTTTTTTACTGTAATGGCTCATGTTTCACTTTGCATTGTCTTTTAAAAAACAGAGGCTTGAATCTCCATGTCAAATAGGTTTTGAACAAATCAAGAGTTAATTTTTTTGTATGTACCATCTTTTGCAGTCCCATCTGACAACACAGTTCAAAATTTCTAGAGTGGTATCAAAAAAACCAATCAAGGACAGAAAGGTTTTCTTCCACAGAATCATGTAATGGTTGAAGTGGGATTGAATGACTCTGAGTTCATCTGGTCCAACATCCCTCCTGAAACAGGATCAGCCAGATCTGGCTGCTCACTACCATGTCTAGATGGCTTCTGAATATCTCCAAGAATGGAGCCTCCACTATCGCTGTGGGCAACCTGTGCCACTGCTTGGTCACCCAAACAGTGAAAAGGGTGCTCCCCATGTTCAGAAGGTATATCTCCTGTGTTTCAGTTTGTGCCCACTGTTTGTCCTGTCACTGCACACCACTGGAAAGAGCCTGGCTCCCTATTCTTTGCACCATTCCTTCAGGTATTTACATACATTAATGAGGGCTTCCCAAATCTTCTCATCTACTGACTGAACAGTTCCAGTTCGCTCAGCCTAGCCTCACAAGACAGATGCACCAGTGTCTACATCATCTTCACAGCCCTTTGCTGGACTCTCACCAGTATGTCCAAGTCTGTCTTGTACTGGGGAGCCCCAAACTGGACACACTATTCCAGGAGTGGCCACACCAGTGCAGACCAGAGGGGCAGAATCACTTCCCTCAACATGCTGTCAACATTCCTAATGCATCCCAAAACCCCACTGGATTTCTTTGCCACAAGGGCCCATTGCTGGCTCCACCTGGACCCCAGTCCTTTTCTGCCAAACTGCTTCCACCTGGTCAGCCCCAGCATGTACAGGTGCATGGGCTTGTTCATCTCCAGGTGCAGAGCTTTGCACTTCTTGCTGAACCATCCCCTCCTGTTTCTCCACTATGTCAAGGCTGTATCTCCTCTACAGCTGGTAGATTAATTACAATCTGACATCTAGTCAGGTTTTTAGTACTGCACAAGGATTATCTTGAAGGAATTAGACAAACCATCCATGCAAACAGACACAGCTCTATAAGGTAACCAATTTCACACTGAACCTTTACAGGATCAGCAGAAAAGATCCACACGTATTAATCTTTCACAATTTCATTTTAACTTTTTAAAAGGTAATTGGTTTTCTGGATTCCTGAGGAAAATTACTGCACTACCCACTTTGGGTAGAAAAACACAAGCCATTATCCACTATTTGGTAAAAGTCTGGCAAAGTTAAAAAAAAAAAATCAATATTTCATTACAAAAAAAGGCCTGAAGTATCTGATCTAACTGTTTGGAAGCTACTCTCCTGAGCAGAAACTCCTCTGCTTTGGCTCAGGTAGTGCGATAGGCTCTGATTTAGGATTATTATTTGCCTCCAACACAAAGCTAAATTTGAAGTGCAGATAGGAATGAGTAGTTATTACCTTTGTCACCACGGACATGGGAAGAGCCAGATACCCAATTAAAATGGATTTGGAGGAAGTCTAACTAACTGCCAAAATGTGTTTGAGGGACATTTGACATCTTTTCACTATACAACCCTAACAATTGTATCTGTTGCTAAGGGCTTTTCTATAAACTACTTGGATATGGAATTTAGTTCCATCAGACTGGTAAAACATAAAAGATTGCTGTCACTTTTTGGTTTACTGATAAAGTTCTTTCTTGAAGTCCTATATCCAAGGTCTCATTTGGAATACAGCCATGTAGTACTTGAAATGAAAGAAAAAGGCAAGCCAAAATATTGGACTGGTCCTGCAACTCATGACTGGAAATGTTTTCTCTTGGAAAAGGATTCAAATCAAACACCTTACAAAATACCCAACAGCAGCTTCTATCGGAAGTATTTTGGCATTTCACATAATCACAGAACTAAAATGGTCATCTGACAGTACTTGAGAGGTTCTATCAGCTATGTTAATGACTTTAAATAAAGACTAGGATATTAAAGTATCATGCAGCCTACTAACTACTTTGTCAGTATAAAGCTCATCTTCCCATTTATAAGAGTATCTTAAGTAAAACCAGAATACAGATATATTCATACTTTGCATATCAACAGTATGAATCTAACAGCATTCCAAAAATAAAGTCTGCAATGCTACACACACAGAGATATTACCATGAAATTTGATTTACCTCCATGACAAAATATGACGTAACAACTGAGAAGGCTAAAATAACCCAAGCTTTGTCAGTGCATAATTTTGCTCCTTAGAAACTACTCATCTTACCCTTGTTTTGCTGTATTTGCATTAGTCTCCAAGTCACTCCAAGCAATCTGTTCACCTGCTTGCTATTCAACTTGCTGCCATCCTGAAGAGTATCTGTCACAAATTTCCTTATCATGTCCAGCCAACCAGAGTCCGTCTGAAGTGTTGAAGTACTTGCTAACGAAACCATTATGTCACACAAGGTTAAATTCAGTAAAAGATGGTCTATGTTGTTTGAGGATTTCATACAGTTCCTGTTGCTAAGGGGAGGAAGGGGGAAGAACAGAAAGATTTCAAAAAATTATTTTTAAAATAAAAATGGACACCAGCTGATACCCCTTGTGCATACACCAGTGTTCTACATAGACTGCAAAGGTACAGAATGATTTCAGAACAGACTTTAGCATGAATTCAGTCTCCCATCTGGGAACTGAGATGGGAGACAACTTACTAGTGGCCTGTACCAAAACAGAATTGGTGCATCTGCTCTGACAGCTCAATAGAGAAATGTGTTTTTGGCTTCTGCTCCAGTACTGCTTTGCCATACAGGACAGCCACAGTGTGCCCCATCTCCTCTCCTAGCTGTGCTTACCCAGCCCTGTAATACAACTAGAGAAGACTACATGGGAGTGAAAAGAACGTTTGAACTACCTTTTGATGTAATTCAGCAGTCAACTGAAGAAAACATGCAGAAATATGAAAACAGACAGCCTAAAACAATCACCATTTAGCATTATGCAAATTCCAGATCAAGAATTGAATAAAATACTTTCATTTCACTAAGGCAGAACTTAATTTTCTACTGGATGCTATTCAGACAACTTCCTATACAATACTTTTACAAAGAACAACTAAAACTTCTCAATTTGAAACAATGCAACCTTCCCATCATGGCATCTCTGCAGATCTTCAAACAATATACAATAAAAAATTTTTCACCATTAAAAACTCAGTATTTGATAATACACGAGTCACATTGTCTCACTTCTCTTATGAAATTAAAAGCTGCTACATGACACTGATTTTACTCTTACCTTTTGCACGGATCTTTCTTTTTGTGTTTTACTGTATCTTGTAAAGAATAAGGAAAATGACGCATGAAGTGGTGCTTGAAATCAACAAGGTAATTCATTCGAAGCCATAGTTCCTGTTAAGGAAAATAGATGATAGACAGAAAACATGGTAGTAAATTAAATAAATCCAGACAATTATGTTCCAAAAATCATTACTGGAATCAGTGAAAATCAGGAACTTTAGCTTCTGTTTCCAAGATGTTTATACATCTTTATTTTCAAGTACTGTGCAAGAAGGTCCACAAAACAAGGGGGCAAAAAGATGCTGTAAATTAAAGTTGAACAACAACACGTAATCCTAACTAAACCACTGTATTTTTTTAGCATATATTTACATGGATATATGCAATACTAAACTGAGTTACAGATCTGAATGAAAGTACTTTTATAGCAATTTATCAGAGTTCTTAAAATCAGAGTGGACTCTGATTAACTTGCAATGGCTGTCCTAAATTTTCCATTAAAACATATTCCAATACTTTAATCTTTCCCTATCATTAATGTACTTGTGCTTGAAAGCTCACTGACAAAACATTTTCCAGTAGAAAGGCCACCCGTACAGAAAAATGATTCGGTATTTTAAAACAATTTTCCTTTGCGGGTTAGCAGACAGTCACCATTCCACAAAGTGTCCAGCAGAACTTGTCACTCAAAAAGCCTGTACTGCTATCAAATTCATCAGGCAGAATAATCTTTTTGATATTCGACTATTAAGAACAGAAAATGGCCATTAAACTATTTCCAAGATCAATAGCTTTCCATCAAGCATATTCACTGTGGTTTTCCAGTGACTGTAATAATCACTTTGGCTTGTAAGCCCAAGGGCTATTAAGTAAGCAAAGCTTTAATTTTCAAACTGAGCCATTTGAATGCATTTTGTATATAAAGGTAACTATAAAGACAAAACAAACCACTTATCTAAAATGAAATTTGCTCCACAAAAAACCAAGTTGAATGAAAAAGATGTTTTTCCTCCCCACAAAAAACTTAAGGTCATAATCCAACTGTGTGTACCCAAAACAGTTTATATCCTGACAGAGGAGCATGCCATTCATGTGACCAAAATGCAGGCACCCTATGGCTAAGGTCAACAGCTCTGCAGAATCCTTCTGAAAAAGGCTAGGGACACAGAAGGCTGCTACAGGAATTTACCTGGTCAAGTGCCTGCTTTTTGCCCACTTCCAAGAGGGCCTCTAGAAAAGATGAAGAAGGAAAAAGAGGAACAGTGTGTTTTGCTCATACACACTGAATCTATCCCTCAAGGCTGTGAATGTATGGTAACTTTGGTCTAATGTAACAGTTCCACAAATGTTTTCCAATATACGTGTAGCTTTTCATTTAGCAAATGGACCTACAGTCCTATACATGGGCTAAGAGCAGTCAAGACATTCCTTACAACTACTCAACAGCCAAAGTGCAAATTGTGTTCTTTTTCCAATTTTCAAAATTTTTGGAAAAGCAGCAAAAGTTACCAAAAAAAGCAATTCAGTTATCTAAGTAAAAGAGAGAGAAAATATTGGGGTTTTAAAAAACCAAAACCAAAAAGAACTTCCTAAAATACTTTTTGATTCTATGTCATATGATCCTACCAATCATGACACAGCAACACAGATTGCACTAAGCAATTACAGGATCTCAGACCACCATTATCTTCTACCTTTCCAAACATTTAGGGTTTATTTCTTTTCACCCATCCCCACAAAATTTTTTAACACATAAAAATAAGGAATAAACAACCCCATTCTACATTTTGTTCCAATTTATATTCTAGAGGTTATCTGGGAGACAAAATTCTCTCCTCCAATACCACTTCCAGTTTTAAAGCTTTTGTGCTGCAGCCAAGGAGGATTCCTGGAGACTATTACCGAACTCATGGGTCAGTTCAGCAGATTCTTTTCTACAGTAAGAAGCAACAAAATCCAGATTCAAAATCTACTCAACACCTAGACTTTTTCTCCCTTAATAAAGTAGTTCTATTACTTCAAATCACTAGTTTCTTATCAAAACAAAATGAACTGTCAGCATTATGCCATGGATCATTTCTCCCTTACCATTTTGTATGTTTCATCATGTCGCTTTGTGAGTTTCCACAATAAATGTATTATGCTAAGAACTTGCTGCATAAGCTGCTGAGATTCTGATTCCAAAAGGTTTCCAAGAATGGGAGCTGATTGTGCAGGAGATGCTTCAATCCAGCACTCAATCAGTAATGGAATTATTATCTCAATAAAACCTTTTAAGTTTTCAGCCGAGGACAGGCCTTTTTCTGCACTGTCCATTACACTTGTCAGAGACCTAAACAACAAAAGAAAAAAAAAAAAAAAGAAAAAAGAAAAAGAAAAAGAAAAAAAAAGATAAAAATATAAAGATCACACCTTTCAAAACAAGATTACAGCAATACCACTTTCCTGTTTTCTGAATCATGGGGAAAATGACTTCTTTAACACGTTAGATGTTTGCTGGCTTTCTTTCTAGTTATTTCAATATGGAAAAAAGGGAGTTCAAACCATCTACAACAAACCCGCTCCCAAGTCTCCCTGTTTGTGTGCTTCTCTAAAAACTTCTTAGACTTCAGTATTTCTTTCCCCATTGTTGTATGTAAAGTCTATGAAGTGGAGAAATATAATATGCATTATCCTATCACCTTCAACCAACAGGAAGGAATTAATTATTCTCAGCACAAAATAATAATAATAAAAACCTTTTAAGCTCATTAAAGCAAAATAACGAAGCTGACTACAAGGTTTTGTCAAATGCATGAGGTTTATTACAGTTAATAACCATCTCCAACTATAATTAACACAATGGTTTTCATATTGAATGCGGAAAAAAAGGTTCCTGTAAAAATATACCTTTGGTTCCCAGCTGATGTGTAGCTATTATGCTCTGAAAAGCAACTTAAAAGGAAAATTATTAAAATTATCTGATAATACAGTTAAAAAAAATAAAAATTAAGATATAGTTTAAATTAAAAGAACATCTGCCAGAAATCAAGAAAGCCAACTCTCTTTCTCTCCCCACTCAAAAAATACTTTGTGTCTCTGAAGGGATTATCAGCAGATATGACCCAATCCTGCTACTGGATAAATTCAGGCAATTTGTATCAATTTCAAAAAGAAGGTTCTTTAAAGAACTAAAACCCTGAATAATTCCTGTTAATTTTAAGAAATACAGAGCCTTGAAAAAAAAGGCAACAATAGTTTCAATCAATCCTTTGTGAAATTGTTTTCCGTTACAATTTTGTTTCCTAATTCATAGCAAGGAATTCCTATCATAATTCAAATTTTCTAATATACACAGATTAGCACACAGAACCTGTTAAACTCCTTTCTATTTTAGTGATGATATCCAAGTCATTTTTCTTTACATATACACTCAAAATAGGAACTGAAACAATTTTTTACAGACCTGCAGAAGTTTTCTTAACAAATATTTTAATTTCATTTGGATTGAAGATGTAAAAGTTTTCCCTAGTAATTTCTAAATTATCCAATTATTTGTATCTTATGAAGCTCCATGTTGTTGCAATCATCTACAATACAAATATTAAGAGAAAATTTTATTCTGACATTTCTCTCTAGTTGATATCACTGTATCAAGAAAACTACTAAACCAAAACAAACCCAGATATTAACAACCTTTAAAAGGAGCAGGGAGTAGGAATAAAAACAAAATGTGAGACAAATACAAGCTCTTTTTCAATGAAAGCAAGATGGAGGAGAGAATTTAGATCTCCAGCACAAAATAAAAGGGATAAGTGGAAATATAACTGATCATAAGGAAAAAATTATGCTTTATCTTTAGTACTTACTATGACTATCAAACATGTTAAAATTTTATAAAGCTTAGCATCAGCTGCAGCAATCAACATATCCAGTAAAAATAATTTGGTTTATTTGTCCAATTTGTTGCTTTATTTGCTTTCTATGGTGCAGGAACTGCAGTAGACACCAGTTTCTTTCACACTAGAAAGAGTTTACCGTGAATGGTTCTATCTTAGACTTCTTAACTCTCAGTGATCTCAAATATAGTAGACAAATCCCACCTTTCAGTTACAACCCAAATAAATTCTAAAGCCTGTTGGTACCAAGACTAAAATCTCATTGAAAAAGTGAGGTTGCCCAGTAAATGCTATGCTGTGACAGGATTACGCTCTCAGACGAGAGTCTGAAATTTCAGTAATTGGCTGGAATAGTTCTGAAGTAGTAGTCTTTAATAATTTCTCTTTTAAAAAATACCTGATATTACAGCAGAACTCTGGAATTCCAGCAATCTATTTAAGGAACACAAAAATGTCCCAATTAGAAAGTGAATAGTGCATGAAACCTGAGAAGTTGATAATTCACACTGGAAGATTCCTACAAAAGTATAACACACACACAACTGTTTCAGTACTTTTCTGAAACAAGGAATGGAAAAAGGAAGAAATCACGCCCAAAGGGATACTCCTCCCAGCTCCTGAAAGCGTTTGGGTAAGAATACCTATCACAGTTTTCATGTACCCCTGCAGAAGAAGCCCCTATCTCTCAAAGTAAGATTCCTCCACATATTCAAGGTAAACAATGAAAGTGCTAAATAAAATCTAAGAGCCAGTAACAGATGATGACAAAGTATTATAATAATCTGTCCAGCATTATTTGATTAGTACAGTATCCGTTGCAATAGAGGTTCACTTGACCTGGGCAGGTTTGATGCCAATTACTGTGTCACATATCTGTTATCACTACTGTTGAGTGGTAAGGTGGCTCTTGAAAACACTGCAAAGCGTATTACCTTTATATCAGAATGAAATACTATTGAAGGGAGCTGCAAGATATTTGTGCACCCCTTAAGCTATCATTTTTCTTTAAAATGCCGGTATTTTTATACAGCAGGAACAAACAAAAATTGTGTAAATATCTGCCATTTGACAGAAAGAAGTCAACAGAAATCCAGCAAAGGTAAGTCAAGAAGTGTAAAAGAAACAGAAAATAAAACTTGCTGTTCTTTAAAACAGAAGAAGTCTTTGGAAGTTAAGTTTTTATGGCTCGCAGTTTAAGCCAGGTTGCTTGTCCTCCTTTTCTGTGTGCACTGCCAAATGCAGCAAACACACAGCACACTGAATGAACTGCTTTTTCCATTTCTCTTTGATGCACATATACGTATTTACTGGCTATGCTTCATCTTCCATTTCAGTCTCTCAAGTCATTTTTGCTTTTCTCTGCAGCTTCATATTGTCCTCTCTCAGCAGAATCTGAAGCTCAACTGTTTCTCTTCCAGTCAAAAAAAAACCCTAAAAATCACACGCCCTGGTAGCACCACATTTGAGTTGTGAAGGCTTTCTGGTTTTCCACACCTGCAAAGAGTTTGATGCAAAAAGCAGCACAGTCAGCACAAAATGCAGAGAATACATTCTAACAATCTAATCTAATACACTGCAATCTTTAATTTACACACAGGAGGAAGATCTAGCAAACAATGGAAGATAATTAAGTCTTAAGATTTACATCACTGAATCATCCAGCATTCCAAGCTCAGAATCTATCCTTTTTATTAAGCACTAATACTGCAAACTGATTCAGAAAATCTCGTTCCATAATTGCTAGGTTATCAGTGATATGTCATCTCTGTCCAATGAGCTTGCAAGATTAAATAGATACAGGAACTTTAAAAATTTGGCATACAATTATGCTGTCTGGAAGCCTACTTGTTAAAGAACAAAGTTGAAACTTACTTGCGGTATTCCTGACAAGACCATCAATACACATACACTGCACATAGTTACTTATGGTTTGGTCAACTCATTATCCACAGCTAGGACTTGACTATTTGTGACTTTTAACACACACACACACACACACACTGAGCATTGCACCTCTTATTACAACTATTTTCTGCCCTTGCAGTAGCGGCCATAGCAGAGGCCTGGAAATGCCTGTAAAAGGCAACAATTGGGATTGGAAGTGACAGAAATAAACACCTTTAGATTATTAGAAATTATTTCAGTGGCAAATACAAAAACCACCACCACAACTCTTCACTATTGGAACTTCACACAGTCACTAACACATGCTGTACTGGCCCTTTGCGAAAAATGAGTACACCAAAAATATGCACAAATGCAATAAAACGAGAATATTTTAGTACCTTCTGCAGATGATCCGTCCCTTTCTATTATTCTGTTCTGCTGCCATCAGCTTGCTTTGCCAATCTCGCCTTGGATTCTAGCCACGTTTCCTTCTATTCTTCTGGCTCCTCCTCATGCTTGCAAACATCTTTTTGTAAGTATTTATAACCAGAAGTACATCACGATGTTTCACCAAAATCTAGCTCCTCAGAAAAGTGGAATCCAGTTCAGGTGACACCAGATGTAAAGTTTATTTTCCTAGACCTTGGATACAATGCATCTTCAGCTATTACACATTTTACACCATGTATCACCCAGGGCACAATACAAGCATCCTCTGATACACAGTGGTCCACAATTGTTTGCTTCTGACTGCAAAGATGAACTTAACAGGACTGTTCTGTGCTCAGCACCGAATTCTTCCCCTGCCTCAAGGGGGCTTCACCAGCCTAGTTCCCAGCTAAAATTTTAACTGCAGCAGATACTGTTGGTCATGACTGAACACTTATGCTGACAACTACTTTTAGGAGAATAATTTATACATTTTACTTAGCTTAATGTTTCCTATATCTACCTAGGTAATATGCTACCTATGAAGGGAAAGCCTAAGAAGTAGGAATGGATGGTCATGTCTGTTTCTCCCTGACAGAGATGGAAAACACCTGCTAATTCAGGTCAACCCCTGTGGTATTCAAAGAAAACACCTCTTCTTCTGCCCTTCATTCCTTCAAAGATATATGGTGGACATAGTAATGGAGTAGACAGTGGGTTTTAATCCCATTTATTTTTTTGCCACTGACTTCGTAGATGAATTTGGGATAATTGCTTTATACCTCTTATTCTGTCTTCTCTAGCAGTTAAACAAGGATTGTGGTTTCTCTTCAAACCACCTTGTTATCTACAGGGAACAGAGATGTGTAACAGCTGAACTGCTTCCATTTTAATGTCACTACTCCAGGTCTCCTGCCAGCAGGTATGTAACATGCAGAGTAATGCATATGAGGATGCCAATGTTCAAAAAGTACCATAAAGTGAGGTGGGAGGTTCGCCCCTAGTGGGTGAATCAGAGAGGAGGAAGAGAAATAAAAACAATTGTTTATTTCTCCCTTAACTTCAGCTTACATCTGTTTAGAGTACAACCAAAACCCACACAAACCTTTTGTGACTAAGCACACTACACTTTCTTTCATATTCATCAGCATATGAAATACGCTGATGTCTCAGCCAAGACATCTTTCATCCACATTGAATATATAAACTGCTGATGTGATTAGAATATCTAGAATTGGAAACTCAGCAGAACATACCACCAGATACATCTCATCGTGCTGTCCTTTTTAAAAGGAGTTACAGTCAAAGATAACAGACTCCTAAGCTCATGATAGACTCTTGAAGGTAGAAGCACAAAATTTCAGTAAAATTCATTAAGATAAACACGCTTCCATTTCATGTAAAGCAATTTGCCCGCTTGCCCCTAGGTCTGTTTGATATCCTGCAAGAACCTACAAGTTGTCAGTTTGCATTCCAAAAATATCCCAATAGAGCTGGTAATCCAAAATCATTATTAATAGCATAAAATAAAGCTTTTATAATGGAAAACTTCATGCTATACACATAACACAGTTATCTGCTGAGTATTTCTGCATTTTCAAGCCTCTGCAGTAAGACTACACATTACATTAAGTGTCCTAAAATATTACTAAGGGACAATCCCACAACAAAAAATTAAAAATTGAGATCACACAGTTGACAGTAATTCCAAAGCTAGTTAACATTTTCTCACCTCAGTCTAAATGATGAGTTGATCTTTGGTCGTAAGCCACCACTTTCGAACAGCTGTATATGTTGCTGATTATTTGCATGGAGCTTCCAACTAATACATACTGGATTCCTCACAGAATGAGAGTTGTCCTTCTGCTCTTGAAGTCCTTCATCCTCTGTATCACTGGATCCATCTACCACTGCTTGGAGAAACTTCTTGAGTCTGGTAAGTACGTTTAACCTCCACTGCTGAGAAGTTACTCTGCGATTTGGGTTAACAGAGAGCATCCAGGAAAGTTTGTCCCTGCTTTTCAGTCTTTTTGAGAGTTGCTGGTGAGAAATAAGCTCTACAAAATTCTTCAACAATATAATGCTGCGGTCTGTAAGAAGAGCTGGGTATGCTTCCAATAAAACGTCCAAGACTTTCAATGAATCTTCCTGAATTCCCTCACTGATATGAGTCATGGCACTAGAGAGATGGGCACTTACCAAAGGAAAAAATGGAGCAATCTGTTCCGCTCTTATTTTTGAAGCCAAGAATTGCAGCAGGTGAACAGCTGCTCCTCTGACACCGGAATCTTTGTCTGTAAACACAGCTGCCACCTCACTTATTATGCTGGAAAGGTGTGCATCAATTACAAAGGGATACTGAGACAAGAGTTCTTTGAGTCCAAGAAGTGCATTATGCTTAACCCCAGGACTATAGTGATGCATCTGTGAGAGCAGATCCTATAAGGAAACAAACATACACTTGCCATCGTTATTACTTTAAGCTGTTCAAACCTCCCCCATGTATTTTCTGCACATTTTCCTTAAACACCTAAAAATACAGAATCTATTCTTACAATGTATTGCTGTTCATAATAGCAGAATCTGTTTAGAACAAACATGATATTACTTCATAGCGTAACAATTAACAAATACTCAGAATTCAGTGATAGGAAAAACAAGATATAATGACTTGTCCTTAGGTCTTCTGATACTTTTTAAGTTTATGCACAACCCCACTGACTCAACAGAGGGACGACCAAAGCCAAGTCCTCTCACTCTTGTTCTCAAAAGCAGAACTATGAAACCTCAGCCTGAACAGCTTCCTTCAGTTTAAGCAGAGAGCTGCAAGAGACAAAAGACAACACAAAGGAAAGAAAACAAACCCACCCCCCAGAGAAATACAAAAGATTCTGTAAAAATGGGGCTGCATTCAGATACCCTGCTGCATTTATTTTTTTTAAATAAATGTTATTTTCCCAAATTGCAGTAAACCTAGATAAAAGGCAAGCAATTTTCTGTCATTTAAGACCATAATATCACAGTATACCTTTATGTTAAGTTTTCTATTTTGCGTAGGAAGCACTCCATCTTCTTTAAGCTGCTCAGGAATTTGTATGGCCTTTGTCTTGAAGGTAGTATCAGTTGCATTCTCTAGTTTAGGCTTTTTTTTACCAACTTTTAATTTCACTTTCTGGAAATCCTCCTGACGTTTCCTTTTTTTAGTCATTCTGATTCTCTGCAAAAAGAGAATTTGATTTGATTAGATACACAACAAAAGCAGTTTTTCCACCAAAGAGCAGCAACTTCCTAACAAGGGCTAGTGTTTTTATTCTTTTATCTATGCATAAATGAGTGTTTGCTCCTGAGACAAGATGCTAGACTAAACAGACATGCAGACTGATTCCATGCAGCTGTTCTTCTGTTGTCCAAAACATATTTTGCTGCTCCTTTGGCTATCTTTGCTCTGAGAACTACTTTATTAAAAAGCATCCAGATATCTGCATCTGCCACTGCTTTATCAAGAGTTATTATGCTGATTTGGTTTTGTTTTAAAAAGTTCCTGCCAACAAAGCAACTTTTTACATACTTGATTCTTGTCAAGCCAAGGAGCTCAGTGAACCGCTCCCTTTCAATTGTACATTGCTTACCAAGTCCATCACTAAGAGCACACAGCCTGCACATGTACAATCATAGGTTTAGACAAGCCTTCACCAATAAATGGACACAAAAAACCTAAGAAAACTTACACTACACACTGAAAAATCCAGTCTGTGCATTTGAAAATAACTAGGAGGGAGGTGGCGGGGGGAGAGATCAAATGGGCAAATATAGAGTAAAAAGAATGGAAAATGAAGACACATGAGGCATAAGAAATGAGGTATGGGAGTCACTATACTCATAAGCTGTACAGACATACTGGAATAGAGGTACAATAACCAAAACAAATTAAAACCCCCATATGCTTCTAAATGGCTTTTCGGTTTTATCTAATTTGATACGGAAATACTCTTACTACTACCAGGTTTAAAAAAAAAAATGAACTCACTGAAAAGACCTCAACAAACACTACACTACAGATTCCTTTATTTAATCCTCTCAAAAAACCCCCAAACAAACCACCACCCACTTCCCCCACGAAAAAACCCAAGCCAAAAACCCCAACAATACAGCTGACTAAATCCAGAAATTTCTAAATAACATATCCAAACAATGATTCTCTTCTGGTGGATGTGGTCATCGTTCCTACAGCTGATTTTCCCAATGGACTTCAAGCTGAAATTGGTGCTGTACTAGAGTATTTCATCTATGCATCAACAGGATAATCACTAAAGAACATTTTAAAACAAACTGTCATTGTCTATTCTTTTAAGACAATTTAAACAACTGATTACACCAACATTTGACTACAACTTTATTTCTGCTTCTGGCACACTGGGTTAAAAAATTATATGCAAGACCACTTTAACTGAAGTACAAATTTGGTGTAAGTAACCTATCAACTCAAAAGGCTTTTAAAAAACTTGGGAGTCTGGTGCCAAAATAAAAAGGTCCTTTAGCGTCCAACTATAACAACCATGGCTTTAAAAATGTTTGATTTTTACCATATGCATCTTTTAGGAAAGAATTACTAGAATTTCACTACTTGATATATAGAAATAGCTAGAAGCTTTTGATATAAAAGTTATTTCCATTTACAAGAGTCAATATTAGGCTCCCAATTAGCATTACAAACTTCACAATACAGGTGTGCACGTATCTGAACAGAGTCAATTAAGTTTCTTGAAGGAAGAGGCTTGTAAAATATCCTTTCTCCTACTAAAAGCAGCATAGATTACCTCACAGTAAATATTCTGGAAATAATTGGTAATCTAAGGCTATCCATTTCCAATTCATATGACCCACGCTAAACAAAAAAAATAAAATCTTTACAAAAACCAAAGTAATATAGACACCACAGTGGCTACTTAATAAGACATCAGGCAAAACTGTATACAGCTGATGAAATTATGTAACTATTTTAATGAAACTTCTTGCTGAAACAACTGCCTTTGACACAAACGGCACCTTATGGAGAGAGACTGTGGGAGCTGGGCCTACTTAGTCTGGAGAAGACTAAGAGGGAATGCCATTAATGCATTTAAATTTCTCCAAGATGAGTGCCAAGAGGATAGTGCCAGACTGTTTTCAATGGTGCCCAGCAACAGAACTAGGAGCAATGGTCATACACTAAAACAGGAGAAGTTCCACCTCAACAGGAAGAAGAAATTCTTTACTTTGAGGGTATCAGAGCACCGGAACAGGCTGCCCAGGGAGGTCTCTGGAGACAACCGAACCAACCTGGATGCATTCCTCTGTCACCTGCTCTAGGTTATGCTGCCGTGGCAGGGGGGCTGGACTAAATGATCTCCAGAGGTTCCTTCCAACCCTAACTAATCTGTGATTCTGTGTATTTTCCCCGTCCCTCCTCCAACAGGACTTAGCCAAGTGCACTTAATAGTTAAGCACTGACACGGTTTTACAGCCCAAAACATTAAAAGAACCTCAAATTTAAAGGCTTCCTTTAAACGTACAGCAGCATGCAGGGCTTTTCAGACACCACTTCAGATGTCACTCAGGCACTCTCACCTGAGGCTCAGGGAAAATATTAAGTTACAGGTTAGACTCGATGATCTTAGAGCTCTTTTCCAACCAAATCATTCTCGTTTGACTCCCCTGCAGCTCTCAAGCGGCATCCTTAAGGAACCTCATTACCTCAGTCAGGAAAATCCTGAGAAACCCGAAGGCAAGGCACACGCCCTAACTAACTCCTCCGATCTGATGATTTCCCCCCCCGGGCGAGCTCTCTCCCCGCACAGGACAGCGATACTTACTGGCGATCACCTCCGCGCAGCTGCCGCGCCGGCAGCGCATCCCCCGCCGCCGCCACCTGGACTGGACCGCACCGCACCGCCCGACCCCGCG
>VZTR01029497.1:121051-132552 GCA_013400775.1 Chaetops frenatus | reverse complement strand
CCGCCAGCGCCCGCCCCGCGCGCCAAGGGGACCCGCGCTTCCGCCGCGGCCGCGTGCGCTGGCGCCCCCTGCAGGCGGGGCGGCCCCCGGTGTCCCCTGCCCGGCGGGAACTGCGCCCTGAGCTCGGCTTCGTCCGGCACGGGGCTCTCCTTGTGCTCAAACTCCTCCTGAGGGGAAGAGGAGGGACAGGCACCCATCCCGTCTCTGCGGCAGGACCACTGGCAGGACCCGGGGGAATGGCCTGAAGTAGTGGCAGGGGAGATTTAGGTGGGATATCAGGAAAGGGTTCCTCACCCAGAGGGTGGCTGGGCACTGGAACAGGCTCGGCTCCCCAGGGAGATGGTCACAGCACCAAACCTGAGAGTGCAAGGAGTGTTTGGACAATGCTCTCGAGCACACGGTGGGACCCTTGCAGTATCACGTGCAGGATACACCCCTGGCCAGGAGCTGAACTCGATGATTTCTCTGGGTTCCTTCCACCTTGGTTTACTCTCTGGTGCTGTGAAGATCCCCTTGCCCAGAAGCGTGGCTGCTCTAGCACCACAGCAGACAAGAACACATTAATAATAATAACCAGTACCGAGATAAGCACACATCCTGTGAGGAGCAGCTCAGGGAGCTGGGGTTAACCTGGGTTTGAAAAGGAGGCTCAGGGTGGGCTTTATTGCTCTCTACAACCCCCTGAAAGGAGGGTGTAGCCAGGTGTGGGTCGCCCTCTTCTCCAAGGCAATCAGTAACAGGATGAGAGGACACAGTCTTAAGATGTGCCAGGGGTAGTTTAGGTGGGACATCACAAGGAATTTCTCCACTGAAATGGGTGATTAGACATTGGAGTGGACTGCCTAGGAGCCACCATCCCTGGATGTGCTTAAGGAAAGATAGGAGTGCCGCAGTTAGTTGACAGGGTGGTGTCGGGTCATGGCTTAGACTTGATCTCAGAGGTCTTTTCTGACCGAATTGATTCTGTCATTGTTCCAGTCAAGGCGCTGCAGAGTCAGCACTGGCATTTGAGGTTGTTGCTATTATTTCACATAGAAACCATCAGGCATGCTACACACTTTTTGTACATGTGCACCTAGATGAAGCTTGCTGCCCCAAAGGGGTAATGAATTCCCATATCAGAGAGTGCAAAACTCTGGGAGACCCAGGAAGCAACAAATGAGGATGTTTCCACACCTATCTAGAGCAAAGATAGTCTTCAATTCACACCAGACAGTAACTCTGCAGTTGCAAGCTATAAACTTGTCATTTCTTGCCAATTAACCTGTGAACACCCTTCTCCTTTCCCCTTTCTGCCTTCTGTGAGGAATAGGAGTTCGGCACCTTTTTGTGAAGAATAACTTCCTTGAAGCTCTCTGGTTCTGTAAAATGTGTAAAACCAAGATAAATCTTAAAGGAAAGTTAATTTCCTCTTGGTTTAATTTTTTCTTGTTATTGCTTAACTTTTAATTTTATTAATTTTTTTCCTTACTTTGAAATACTGGCACAACTAAAACATTAAAACCTGTTTTGGAACAAATATACAGTTTTCCATTAGTATAAGAATACACCAAGCTATCACAAAACAGAGGCAGATACAAGAACAATATAATACAATGCTTTTTCAGCCTCTATTAGCACCAGGTAAAAAAAAAAAAAAAAAAAAAAAAAGAAAAATAATTGTGGATGGACTATGTTGGACTGTGTTCTTTGAAAATGTTTCCAGAAGCACGCACTTGGTGACTCTTACACAGTTCAGGTTTCTCAGCTGTCTGTGAGAGGTACAGCAGCACTCTGCAGCATCCCATTCAACCATTTTATGTCAGTGTGCTACAGATTCAGGGGTCTTTTCTTTTTCAGCTGCTCCTCGTGCACCCAAGCAAAAAAATCCACCTCAAATCCAAGTTGTTTCAACTTTATTGTAACTTTATTTCCACTAGGAATGATTCCACAGTAAGAGGAAAAAGAAGTTGTCTCAGAGATGGCCATTTAGAACAGCTGAATATTCTGATTTTATTATTTTAATACAAAGATTGTTCTGCACTTTGAAAACAAAGAGGAAAAAGATGTTTCTATTTTTATTTTCAGAATTCAGAATTTTTACTGATTAAGTTCACTTTCACTAAGCAGGCACTAACACTGCTCCTATACAGAGTAAGTGAACAGTAAGAACTCTAGTTCCCTCTCTGCCTCTGATAAGAACAGATTTAGATGAATTCCAGAAATTCCTTAGAGTTTCTTTAAAACAGTGTTTTAATTTGTCTGTGTTTTCCTTCCTGGATCTGTTCATATAATAAAACTAATAAATTTTGTTGCTGCTTTGTTTGTTACCTTAGTTTTACGGCATCTTGCATTCCACAACATGAAGCTATGAAACCATCAGGATGAGGATTCTCAAATTCCATCCAGATCTCAAAAAAAATGTAAGTTAACATTGAAAAGTTCATTTGCCATCTGGCCCCAGCATGTCTAAATTATACCAGTATTTGGCTGCAAAGCTGAAAGGCTTTAATTAGAACCACTGAATGCTACCCATCATCAAAAGCAGGAAGCGAATTTTAATTACACAACTTCACTTTAAAAAAATATTTTTCCCAAGCACACTAATTTATAACCATTCAAAACGTTTTTTCACCATCCTACAAAAGTAGAAGTCATTAATATATAGACATGTACATTCAGTCAAAACCAGTATTACTTTAATTGGCAAAAAGTTCATGTTTAAAGAGCCTGAAGGACGATATAAGACAGCTTTCATTTCATTCACATACTGGTAGGAAATATGGAGACAAAAGATACTTTTGCCACCACATCAGTGCCTCCTAGCCAGAGCCTGGTTACATCCATTGGGATATATCTCTAAATTTGCAAAACATACCTAACTTCTACTAACTTTGCTGAAGCTTTTATGCTCCCTAAATTGGCTATAATCCAGGCACTCGTCATCTCAGCACTAGACTGACAGCACTGACTTTTCCTTATTATTTTTAATCTTATTAAGAAAAAATATGTGGAAACCTGTTCATAACCCTTACATGGGAAAGGGTTTTTGATTACAAAGGCTTTTCAGTCAGGCCCAGCAGCCACAGGGAATAACTTCAGAGTATTTGTTGTAGGATGAGTTTGTGCTGCTGAGTGCAGTAGTTCATTCTGCTGATAATTCCTTGTAAAACAACCAACAATAAGAGAGGACCAGACTGTCAATGTACAGTATTTAATAATACTGAAGAAAACAAGTTACCTGTTATAAAAATCTGTTTTAACATGGAAAGAATGAACATAAGCTTTACAAGCTTTCCGCAATACAGAACTTTCAGATAAATGGCGAAATAAACAGCAAGAATATCAAAATCAAGTTATTATTTTAATTTAAAAAACACTGTACGTACAAAACTTAAACATAACAAAATCAACTCCACTGAGGTAATATGAAGTAAAATAACAGACTTACAGAAAGCAAACATTGCTATATTACTTGTATTAAGTACCATGTCACTGTGTGCTGCTATTGCTTGGTCCCCTCAGAGTTCCACTTTCAGTCAGGATCCGTATAACATTTGGAATATCAATTCCTTAGGTAAAGGCAAACAAACAAACAAAACCAGAAAATAAGCAATTTTATGATAAAATTCACTTAAAAACACAAGTAATATTGAGACATTCATATGCTGGGATGAGTTTTGGATTGTTCCTTATTAAAAGAAAAATACCTTAACAGAGAACAATCCGAATGTGCCTGGAAACTTTAAGCTTTCCTACAATGTGCTCATCTTTAGTGTTCTTTTTTCAACCTTTATGATTATAAACACACTCTGAGAAGCTTAGAAATGTACACAGGAAACTTCTGAAGAGAGAGCAGTAGTTGACTGAAGATATGGGAAGGCTTAATAGCTGACACTTATTAGAAGTTGTAAGCAAAAGAAAGACTACTTCTTTTCATTCATTATTATTTCTATGTTACTGTGCAAATACACTTCTTTCAGGAACTAGTAAGTAAAAAATTCTTCACTGTTGGTAGTCACAAAAGTAGCATTTCTCCACTTATAGCACAGAGAAGATTCTAATTTTCTAGTAACAGTAGGCTTGGTTTTAGTTTACTGTCTCTCGCCATGTAGATGTTACTATGCACAAATGAGAGAAGAATTAAAAAAAAAAAAATCAGCAATTATTAATGCCTTTACAGGAAAGCAGCTATTCTGAATTACCATTCCTAAATTGGATTCTGCGAAAGTTAAAGGGTGGGAAAAAAGAATTCCCTTCAGCCCTCCTTAATGCCTCAAAGTTCTTCAACCCATGTAAGTCCTTAGTACTTCACAGAGCTAATAAATGATGTTATGTATATGTTTATATAGGTGCATGTGTGTGTATATTCATGTATATGCAAATTACCTCTGAAAGCTGGATTTGATGCTGCTATTTTGTGTAGGGTGGCAGTAACTTCCTCAGCATTCATATTTCTTACACTGTTCAAAAATTCAGTCGTGATGTTGTTCTCATATGCTGTTTCCAAAGAGCCAGTTGAAAAGTTTTGGGGTTCATCTTCAAGGGCTGGTAGGAACTGCTTAGCTGATCGGCTGCTTGAGTAGTCTAAAGAAGGCAAATATTGTTTATCAGTAAAAGAGGATTCTGAAGAGCCTTCATTACTTATTTCTCTAAATAGGGCTTTTCAAAGCAAGCATTCCCAGTCTGGCACAGCAGCATTGCTGGCACGGTTCACATCAGACTTTGCTACATTTTCAAACAACCAAGAGTCAGGAATGCTTTCCAGAAATTCCAGGAGAAACAAGGGTGGGGAGGTAGGTGAAAGCTATTTCCATGATGCTTACAAAACAAGAATAGTAGTTTCAAATCTCTTATATTCAAAACCACTGCAAATTTTGCTATTACCATTGTAAAAATTGAGGTTTTCAAAAGCTAAACTTTCTAGGAAAACTAGAAAATTGACACCATACAGAAAAAAGAAAAAGACCATACAGAAGAGCTTCACTAGTATTCTGGGTATCTTGCCTTTCAAGGCACAGGATTCCACTTTCTAAAGTTTAAGAAAAATAGCCATTTGTTTGTATCAGAAGGGAACGACCTCTAGGAAATCCAGGATTCTTTGAAAAAATTAATCAGAAGTACTGAGGCCAAGTAGCTGGAGTATTCAGGTATTAAAGAGAATTATCCATCCTCTACCACATAACCTTCTACTAACACCTTGATTCGACTACACCTACAGGAAAAATCTCTACCAAGAAGGGAAAAAAGTGTAAAAGAAACTTTGAAAGTCTCCTTATCAACTATTGCGTTTGAACACAGGAAAATCAGAGTTGGTATTAACTCAATTTCTCCCCAAATCCTACAGTTAAGTAGGAAAAATGTGTTTTAAGAGTCTTCTCTTTCTAATATTAGTAGAGGATGGGGAAAAAACCCCAAAACTATTTATTTATGCTACTTGACTCTGGCTTTATTCTGCTCTTAAGCTCTGCTTTTAGAAAAGCAGGAAGAAAGGCTTACTCTCATTTATGCAAGGTTCAGTGTTAAGATTAAACCACATTAAAGACTGCAAAGCCAGCATTACCCGTGTCAGAGTCACTAATATCTGCTGAAGTCAGGCCAGACTGCTCTGTGGAATATTCCAGTGCTGCTTCTCCATTATACCCATTATATCCAGCATTTAAGTGGTCCTATGAGTTAAAAAAAAAAAATAAAAGAAAAAATCTGAAAAATCAAGTATTTCCTTACAAGTCATGAGGCCAAGAAGTTTTATGTATCCACTGCCCATGGTATCTCTCTACATCTGAAAAAGCTCTGTATTAGGCATGAAGTGATACTCACTGAGCCTAACTCTCAACTTGTCAGATCTAAAACCAAAGCATTTTACAGTCAAAATAAAAGATTTAGTTAAAAAATTACCAGTTGAAAGATCACAGTTTAGAATACTAACAAGGTCTAATGTGGGAAAATATTTTAGTCTTCCACAACTTGTATGTTATAAGTTATTTCAGTTAGAACTTCATTGTTTTATAACATGTCAGCAACCTCAGAGAAGTACTCAAAACACCTCCATATGTACTGCCTGTGTAAAGGTAAGTCAGTCACAAATAATAGCAGAGAGGGGGAAAACTGAGTTTCTAAAAGTGCAAGAAGAAGGAGATCTCAAAAAGAACAGTTCAAAGAGTAGGACCAGAAGTTGTATAAGAAAAAAAACCCCATCATTTCACTGATGCATGATTACATGGTGAATGGAATGAAGTGAGGCCTGGGAACTGAAATGAGATACAGAACAGGAAGGTTAGGCAAGTCAGTAGAGATGAGAAAAGCTTAAATTAGAATTAAAAACTGGCAAAAGTAGCAGAAAAACACAGATGTAAGGAAAAGCACAGGAAATAAGTGACAAGATGATTTTTAGTTTCTATCAACCAAAAAAAAAAAAAAAGCAAGCACCGTTAAACAGAAATTATTAAGACTTATCAACAGAAAAGCTAAAATTTTACCCTGTCATAACTAATAAAAGTTATGTGTTTAGAGAGCAAAACTTACACTACAGTCTCCACAGCATTTTTGTTTTATTGTATCATCTATAATAACAAAAATGCACAATCCCAGGAATCTACAGTTTTGTAGAACAAAACCAAAACAAAATCTGCATTACTTTGTATGATGCAGCCTGCTGACGATATTCTACCAGTGCATTTGTGAGAGTCTGTGTAACTTTCAGGATAAATGAAGCATCATCTTCATTCAGTATCTCAAAACTTTGCTAGGGAAAAAAAAAAGAAACAAAACAACACACCATAAAACATTTTTCCTCTGAAAAACAGAAGTCTCACAATTTATGAACAAACCTGCAGGAACCTCATTTTCTCTGTGTCTCTACTCTTCTGTCAGACTTGGCTGAAATTATGAAGCAAATACAGTTTTTATTTTTAATTCCGTAAGTGGGGGGCAGGAAGGTGGAATAAAAGAGAATCCTGAGAGAAGGAAGATGCAGCTACCCAACACAAACATTTGAAAAGGAACAACACAAAAATATGCCTGTAAATACAAAGAAGATAATGCTTTTCCTCAAGAATTTTGATTTTTTTCCAAGATGCCTGCATACAAATGAATGTGTACACCACCTTTCCTGAGGCAGTATAGTCGTAACCCATTTCTCTAGAATGTAGCAAAAAGCCAGAATGCTACTGAATTTAAAAAGTACGTGCTGCCTTGCCTTACATTAACCATCTTCCCTAAAAGCCTGAGGAAAAAGCAGTCTTGAAGCAGTGAAACTGTACCAGGGAAGCAAGTTCTTGCATGAACAGCGCTCACAGAGAGGGCTACATGTCACTCTCTTGTCTACACCAAGAAAGTTCTGCTGAAAACACTTTATTGGGGACAAAGTAATAGAACTCCAGGTGCGTCCTAACAGCTTAAAGTCTTCTGCATTAGAAAGAAACACCTTTAAACACTCCAGACAATGGAAAATAAGTCATAAAAACCTAGCACTAAGTTCATATGAGAAAGCACAATAGGGATTTTATTACATTTTTAATACTAATAGTATTTATTTCTCCTGGTTTTCAGAAGTTATATGTAATGAAGATCTTATCAAAAGCTAGCAGAAATAAAAGATTAAATTGTGGCAAGGATAACTTTGCTATGAGGTAATAAGAGAAATATAGTATGGATAATTATTGGACAGCTTTACAGAATATGAACAGCAAGTCCAAAATAGATACCTGTAAAACTACTTTTCATAAGTTTCACTTCCACATAAGAAACTTTTGAATCCAACAACAACAGAAACACTTAAAGCAGCTTTTGGAAAAATGACTGTAGATGAAAAAATAAGTGATTTTCACACTTTCCAAAACAGAACATTGTTTCAATCACATTCCCAACAGTCCTCTTTTCTTCTCAGAAGACAATCATACTAAGTAAGAAGATGCCTCAAAACAAATTCAAGTTCTATTAACAAGGTATTACCTCTATACCTAATAATTCCCTATTAAAAAAAAAAAGAGGAAAAAAACCATTATATGATAGTCAATAGTGCCTAAATTACCATGCAGTAGATCAGTCAACCAACTATCAGTAAAGATGAAAATCACCATTTCTGCGTGCAAGACCACGACTGTTGTTGATACATCTAAAAACTGGCAACTGAGAATTTTCCACTCATAGTGATTGTATCATTGCTGTGCATGTGTATATAATACACATTTTCAACAACTGAACAGAAGTTTGGTATTCTGACACTTATTTTAAAGAGGCAATAGGCAGATTTTGCAGATTTTACGGCATTTTGGGCCAGGGTGGAGGGGGGAGCCCTGTTTTAAAGACACAACTTGCATTTTGTTTCTTAAAAATGCCTTCTTTCCTTTCTACTTATCTCCAATATTTGTCTTCATTCTGCTTCTTTCCATTACTGAATTACATCTTTCCCAATTCCTCATTTGAGAATCATAGACCAGTTATGGAAACAAAGGAGAAAAAAGTTTTAAAAGGTCATATTACCTAAACATGTAGTTAAGGAGTGAAGCTAAGATATATTTAAAAAAAATAAATTTTCAATGCAAGTTATTCCTCTGACAGTAAACCAATACTTTGGCAAAAACAGTATCTAGAAACTTGAGAATTAATAGATACATTATAAATTCAGTGACATTCATTTTATTCTGAATCCTGCCTTCTGGCAAATTGGTAATCTGTTAGATTACCAGACTACCTACATTCTGCCTTTCATTACTTGCTGCATTTTAGACTTAGCAAATCAGTGATTTCTTTTTTTTAATTTTCTAATCTTTTTTCCAAAAATTACCTTGCAATGTAAGATTTAACACTCACCAAATAACCCAATAGTTCTTCTTGACTAGTAAATTCTTCAGGATTTGCTGTAAATTCTTGCTGTTTAACACAAAGAAAAAAGAGGTCCTGAGATCTACTATATGCAGTAAATACAAATAAACAATAATAATTATGGTTACTCTAAAATTCAGATTGTTTGTGCTGTTATGAAATGTGTACATAGGTTTTCATAACGAAATAGGAAAAAACTTTGTTGTCAATAGTTTGCTTTCATAACTTTTAGCTAATGTATTGTCAATATTATTAATTTGTGTAAGTAAACACCCCTGCCAATCATATATTAATTATTTCCCCAACTATTTGGAAACGGGAGTAACCCATTAATAGAAAAATACTTACCTCAGCTTCCTTGTTTTCTTCCTCTGATTGTTTATTGGTCTCACACCTTAAAATAGAATAAATAAAACATTCAGTTGGCTGATCCAGCAAAAGTGTGTAGCCAGCTCGTAACTGATAATCAGTTTAAATTCCTGACACACTACTACTACAGTAGTTCTGACACTCTGAAAGAAAGGTCACATATTATTTCCTCAGAGAAATAACAGTCGTCTCAGACCATCAGAAAAATTATTTATGGGGTTTGGGTTTTTTCAGTGTGATTATCTAGCACATAAGCTCTAAAACCCAGAGTTAATAAAAAAGCTTGACATTGGTAGTAATAGCTGCAAGATTTTTGTATGCATTGCAGTGAGACAAGGCTCCTAATTACAGCTGGATTTTTTATCAGCACTTCACAAACTTGCCTTTAAAAAAATTCAGCTATTAAAAATTAGTATTTTACAATGCAGTCACACAAATAGTGGGCATAAGAAGATTCATATGGCTAAACAGTCCTGTGCCATATTTGTGCTGTTCTGGCATTACAACTACTACAGATACATTCTATCCCTTTGGAAGTCCGGGAACCAGGGCTGAGATGACGCTAAAATAATTTACACCTTCAGATGACTTTAATTTCGAAGAAATAAGGAGTCATACAAAATCTCAGACAGATATTGCATAATCTTTAAGTGGAAACAAGCTGTCGATGAGTATCTGATCTTGATTCTTTTAAGAAACTATACATTGAGTTCATACCTCTCAGTAGTCTTACAAAAATAAACAGTAGAGGAACAAGCTGAAGTCCTAATTTAGTAATTAACTTCCAAGTCAGGCTCTCACTGAAACACCTGGCTACTCATAGTCACCCAGGATCCATCTGAACCAGATTAAAAGAGTGACATGAAGTGTTATTCCAAAGGAAGCTGTTCTTAAAATTTAAAAGTACAAGACCACACAATGATGATCAGCACCAGGCAGAAACAGACCTCAGTATCTCCAGATGTGGATAGCTGAGCTTTTACTAGTTTCCTGTTCTTCATGTTTTCATGAAATAGTTCCAATTCAGAACTGTTAGTTATTTGAAAGCCAGTAAATGAATACAAAGATTCATAAATCTGGACTTGAATCTGGTTTCAGCTGATCCTTCTCCATAATCGTTGCTCCACAGAGAGGCAAGTCCTACAAGAACATTTTTCAGGAACATGAAAATTTCTCCTTTAACAATAAACAAGCAAAAGGTGTTAGCCCTCCATGTCTGGGAGAGAGATTAAAGGTTTAAAGTTAAAACACATTCCAAGGGAATGCCATTAAGAGCAAATCCAAGTAACTAAATTGTTGGAACAAAAGTCCTGTGTTTGGGTTTGTGTATATCCCTTACCAAATGCCCTCCTGTGGCTCCTGGTGCTGCACAAAGATGACCAATGTTGGAGATCTTCTCCTCACACAAAAGCTGACAAAAGTTGAGTTCAAACTCAACTCACAATGCTGTTACTAATAAGATGCTCACAAGCAGCAAGCACAGTTTCAACATTTGAGAACACAGCTGTTCCTTTAGAACACTTATTGTTCCTCCACGAAATCATTTGTAAAGAAACCCCAATTGTTACAGCTATTACTGATCATCTCTCCCTTCCAAAATCAGTTCATGTACCATCCTATCTGATAAGAACCTGTAACAGAGGCGGTTTTAAAACATGAGGAAATGTTCTTTTTGAACATTTTGAGCAGCACATGACTGCTATACCTTAAGGATAATAGTTAAATATAAAAGCCAGCTGCATCCAGAGCAAAGTCTGAGGTCACTTTACATACACTAGATTTTGTTATGACAGAAGTTTACACCTGAGCACTATTTCAGAAGACGTGGATTTTACTGTGCAAATCCAATAAAGACAACTGTCATGTATAACATAATTTAAATGGGTTTGAAGGTGGTGATTTTTTTGTTTCTTTTACCTTTCTGAGTTGTTGCCTTTGCTGCTTTCAATAGCGTTATTAGGTTCAACCTTTTCATCTGGTTTTGCCTGTTCTTCCTGCCTTTTTTCATTCTCCTCCTGAACATTAGTTTCATCTAAAACAGTAAAAGAGTATATAAAGTAATGTTTTTCCAGTGTTTTAATTTTAAAAATATTCTAAACAAAGAATACTTCTAAAGACAACATCAATAAAACCTAAATGTGGAAGTAAGGTATTTTGTGAAGAAATAAAATAAAAACTGAACCTAAAAAATCAGTAGAATGTAGAATGTTTTCTCCACAAACACTGCCACAGACCCCAAGGCCCTCCACACAACTGGGCAAATTCACCTTTATAACTCAGCTGTGGAAGCCATGAACAGGCACATACAGCAGTAAATAACTCATGCA
>VZTR01029497.1:110816-121044 GCA_013400775.1 Chaetops frenatus | reverse complement strand
AAAAAAAAAAAGAAATAATTTTTTCTCTTACCTTGAGTAAAGTCTGTCAGGTTCCCATCTTTATTATCTGTTTTTTCTGCATTACTAAGGGGTGTATCCACATGCTGAACTTTAGCTTTTGAAGGGTTGTCATCTGCATTGAGAACTAAACAAACATGCTTGAAATGTAGCACAATGGAGATTATCTTGACAGAGGGTGGTTCTACTACTGCACTTCGATTTCACCTAGCTCTGTTTCTGTGCAACAGTACTTACAAACACCAAGTATCATTTTATAAGCATTATTATGTGACAGCATGCTAAATACAAACTACAAATCAGCAACAAATTTCAAAGTATTTTATACCCTGGTTATAATTACATGCTTGCATTTCTTAAAATATGTAAATACTATAAAGGTACTAGAATGACACAAAGTCACATGCAAAATTAGACACATTAACCAGCAGGTTACAGTCAAGAAATCTAATTTGAATAGGACTTTATGTATTTCAAGCCACTTTTCTAGATTCAAAATGACTATTTTTCCTCTTCAGAGCACAACACTGCTAATTGAGATAATCTCATTACTTCTACTGAACTATTTTAAGGTACCATTCACATATTAATATACATTAAAATAAAGTACCTTAGTTTTAATTCAAAGCTTTATTTTTCATGCAATGAGTATCTCATAGCAAGTTTTAGCCATTTCCTCAAGTGGCATGCAACCATACTATCTGTCCAACTGGACAACATTGTACTACAACGAGTTTTAAAACATAAAACTGAGTGGAGAAATGTCACAGATATCACATTCCTACAAATTTGTGAGTATCAATGGATAGTAAACCAGAAAATTTTCTTCCAAAGAGCCATAGCTGTGCTTTAAGAATTCTGTGTGGCTCTCTGTACTGCGAATTAACTACAAGCACAGAGCCCCAACCTGCTCCTTTTGTCCAGTACAGCAAAATCCTAGTGAGTATCTGGCACTGCAGATATTACCCTGGCCTGATTTAGATCAAAGGAGGACCAAATTAGAAATGGACAATTTGCACTCCACTGAGTACACTTACATTCTTGCCATTTCCTTCTCATTGCTGGAGCACCTGTAACAACCTAAAAATAAAACCCATTTATGTTAGTTATTCTGCGGAAAAAATTATTTCATAGATATTTCATCAGCATTAATTTTATTTTTTTAAGAATATATGACCAGTAGTGTAAAAGATGTGCGTGTAAATCCCTTAAAGGATTTACTTACTTACCACAAATAAATTTCTTCTAGACCTTAAAAAAAAAATTTAACAGCTGGTTTCAGAAGATACAGCAGTAAAATTAAACCACATTACACATGCTTTGTTGTTCCTTACATCAAGAATGGATTTGCAATGGAGGTAATAAACTACCTAGAAAAGCAAAAAGGTCCACAAAATGTAGATGGAAGTAAATATTTCTGTATCCATGAACATAAATCTCGAGTCAAATAAATAATCTCAAGTCAAGAAATTTAAGTAGGTCAAATGAAAATGCTGCTTCCAACAGTCAGTTGCTTTTCTTCTTAACCAGAGGTTAAAAATGAAGGATATGCAGACAGAATGGATTCAATAATCTGAAATCTCTCCTTTCTACAGCATTCATTCTTGACTTGGTCTTCCAATATTCCCATACTTGTTTTTTATCAGAAAAGGGCAGGATCAGAGCAGGCTCTTATCCTTGAGCTAAGTGTGACAGTATCACACAGAAAGAAACACAGGTCTCTTTTCAGATGGGCCAGCTTTAACATAGGAACCCTGGGAACTCCACTCTGAGAGAAGACATCTATGCACATTAAGTAGCACTAGCAAGGGATCTTGTTAAAAAACACTGCTTAGCAAGCAGGATGCTGACAGAAATTGAAGTTGATGGAGAAAATAAATTTAATGTGTACCACGAAGAACAGTGAGCAGCTCAATAAGCTTGTCATAAACCAGCTGGTGGTAAGGTGCACCTCAAGAAGGAACTTCACCAATATCCTGTCCACATAAAGGTATTATAAATAATACTGCAGTGTAAGTATCAACAGAGAGCAATATGAAGATATTTACACACGAATATGCTTTTAAGGCTGCAGCTCCTCAAGAATTTAAGCTTATGGTGCTTCTGTGATCCCACGGCACTGCTGATAATCCCATGTCAACCTGCAAATTCCCACACTTCCACCTGTACTAACAGAAATTTTACCTGGCTCATCTGAGAATTGCCACAAGCCGCTTAGAAAGCAGGAACTATTCAGAAAAGTTATAAACGCAGTTTCCTAGCAACAAAGAAAACTTCTTTTATACAGAGAGAGAGAATTTATTAAATATTAGTATATATATTTTGTGTTATTTGTGCACTCAGGGAAATTTTGTCCAGAATAATCCTGGAAGAATTACAAAAATGACAAAAAGCACCTGTAATAAAGGTTAAAAAACCCGACATTTTCCTACCTTCCAAAGCAAATCTGCCTACCATAACAGAAATTACATTCTTTGTTTCTATAATAAATATAAAGCTTCTGGAATTCTTAAGATAAATGTACCTGTATTTGTTTTCTTCCTTCTTTCTTCTCAATTGTTAATCCAACTTGCCTAACTCTTTTGTTCAGTTCAGAGCCTTTACCCTTAACTTCATCAGATTGTGCTATCTCTGGATAATGTTGTTTCTAGAAAATAAATGCAAGTCCTTAAGTCACACAACTCCTTCCAGATCTAGCACAGTTAATAACCATGGGAGATAAATCAATTTCGACATATACATAGCAGAACTTATTAAAATGGTTATGCACAGAATAATTTAGGTAACTGAAGCCAAATCTTCAACTCAAAACAGGGTTGTCACTGAATCCTGAACTGGTTGCACAGGGCTTTGCCCACTTGAGTCTGGAAACCTCTGGAGAGAGAGGGAGAGCAATTCCCCCCTCTCTCTGGACAGTATGCTCCAATGTTTGACTGCCCTCACAGCAAAAAACTGCTTTATGTCAAGTAGGAAAATCCCCTGTTTGAATTTATGATTTATGTTCCTGCCAAGAAGCTCCATAAAGGATCTGGTTCCACCTTCTAAATAACCTCCCCTGAGGTACTGGGGGGTTACTATGAGACCCTTCTGACACTTTTTTCTTCTCCAGCCATCAGAAACCCACTTAAATACCTTAACTTCTTTTCATGGTAAAAGTGTGCTTCAGGCCCATGACTATCTTGGCAGCTCTCCACTGGACTAGCTCGATTTCATAGCCTCCTTTCTACACCAGCACAAAACTGAACACAATACCCTGGATATGGCCTAGCAAGGACCAAGAACAGTGGAATAATCACTGCCTCTGATCTATTGGCTGTACCCTTGTTAGTAGAGCTCAGCTTACTGTTAGCCTTCACTTACACCAAGGTACATTACTTATTTTGAGCTTCTTACCCACCATGACCCCCAGGCTCCTTTTTCAGAAGAGCAAATTCCAGGCATTTAGTCTTCTGCCTTTTCTGCTACCTAGGGTTAATCCAGCTTAGGTCCATGACTTCAAAGTTATCCTTCATGAATTATTATATTTTATAGTATTTAAGAATTTAGCAGAGATGCAGTTAACAAGTGCAAGATGCAGAATTGCAAGTTCCAAGTAGGCAAGAAATACAATAGCTGAGAACATCAAAACTCAGCATGTACCTCTGAATTCATGACCAGAAACAGCACGGTGTTTATGAAAGACATCACTGCAGATTCATAGCAGCACACCCAACATTAGGCCTGAAACTGCTCCAAAATACTATGTGAACTCAGCTGTCTAAGAGATATGTGGAATATAGTGGAACGATATGTGGAATATAGTAACATATGTGGAATACAGTACCAATTTTGAGAGACTTTTATGGGAAGTATCAAAATACTTTTCAGAATATTGCTTTCTCAGTTTTGTTAAAGCCCATCCTAAGCCAATATACTCAAGTAAACATTCAAAGACTGGAGAGCCTCATTTCTCCAAACATGTTGAAAATTATAATGTGTTTGAATGTTTGTGAGCTGACATGAACCTCAAGAGATTTGCCAATTGTCATAAAACAAGCAACAGAAGAGACATGTCTTGTCATCTTGTCCTCAAAACACAATAGGAGTTGGGCTCCCCTGCCTCTGATTCCAAGTCACAGTATCTAATAATCCAGTATGTATCACATTGTCTAATATGTATCATATTCATTTATAATTATGTTACTTTTAAAGCATCTGAAAGATGGAACAGTTTCTTTACTGATCCCGTTCTCTTACATAATACAAAAATCAGTCAAAAAATCTACTTCTAGTCCATTTTAGCTATAGATTTCATTACCGGTTGACCAAAACAAAATAAACTAAAAATTCAGTGTCAAGCAATGGACAGACATACACATTACAGATGAGAAGAGCTTTAAGTCTAGTCATCACAGCTGCACAATTACAGTACAAAGATTTTCACAAAAGCTTACATAAAACCTTAAATTTAATTTTTTTAGAAGTCAAAATATGACTAGCAAATTCTCTCCTTAAATCATTGCATTAAAGCAAATACACAACCAAACAAAAGAACTTACCAAGTATGCCAGTCTGTGCTTGGAACCACAAACATGCATGAACATGTTACTCAGCCCTGTTTTACAGGAGCATAGTTGACATTCATAGAGAAAAGGAACATTGTTCTTTTTTCGGTATTCTATTATGTAATTAAGTCCTGCATTGAAAAAAACAAAACAACAAACAACTTAGGAAATTTGACGTTTTTTGGAAGAAATCATCAGTGCTGGTTGCAAAACCACTGATTTTAAAATGCTGACATATAAGGAAAAGATCACTACTGCATGTGAAATACATCAATGAAGGCTTTTAGAACAATCAGATATTTTGGGTGTCTAGACTTTTCGAACACCAAAGGTACAAAACTGATTTTTTTTTAGGATGTCTTATGTTTACCACATAGGACTAAACAAATTTAAAAATAAAATCTATAAAGAAAATAGCAACAATTATTTTTCAACTATTTAGAAGGGAATGTATTTTAACATGTCACTAGTTGTTTCTCCTGTCAACTCCTATCTCCCTTCCCTTCAATGGGTGGGTGACTAATTCGCAAAGAGCCACACTGATCTTTTAAGTTAAAGTTCATTTCTGACATATCACTTTAGATTGTTTCTAGAGAATATTGTCAACATGAGATATCTGACCAAATACATTCCAGGCCAAGTCCAATGATTTTGTCATTAAGATCTGTCACTTCCATACCATACTATTGGGTACTCAATTAAACCATAAGAAGGTTTTGTTCCTCATTACCTAGTTTTACACTTCAAGAAACTGATGCGTATACTCTTTAAAGGTAAACATCACAAAACCAAACAATTACAGTATTAAAAGCCCTTACCAAGTGCAGGTTCTGAGTCTTTACACATATTAAGCTGGTCTTCCAATGTCTGTCCATGAAAGACTGGCTTAAAGATAGGCTCTGGCTCAAGTGGCACTGTAAGAAATTCCCATACAATTGAATCCCTGCTCATACATAGTCCCACATCACAAATTAAGTCAGTTACTATAAAACATTATCCCCCCGATATTATTTCCACATTTTTAAAAGGATTTGGGTTGCAAACATTAAATATTATTAGAAAATATTACTGCAGATTGAAAATACAATGATCAGAAATTAATTCCCAATGACCTGCCAAGATCTGGACATCATGTTGTGCCTCAACATTTTTTATTTCTTTCATTTTTGTTTTTCAGGGAGGTGTGGAGGAGGCATTAAACATCACTCTTACCAAAATCAGGAAGTTTCGCAGGTGTTTTCCCTTTCTTCCCTAAGCAACTTTCTGTTTAAAAAAAAAAGTGGAAATAAAATTGTTAGTGCAATTGAAAGAACAATTTGGTAAAATAACTGCCTGTTTTAGAAAAAACTCTTTGAGCTTTTGTTGACATGAGAAGACTAAGCTATGTTTAGTTTTGAATGTGCTAAGAGATTTTTCTCACAGATTCACAGACCCTTCTGAGTTGGAAGGGACCCACAAGGATCATCGACTCCTGTCGCTGTTGAGTTCAGCAGCACAAAATAGACTCCAGTAATTCAGAAGGCAAAAAGAGATTTTTATTAAGAAATCACACTCTAATATATAACATAGACCGTGGAAAACAAAACTCCATTGAGTAAGAGATACAAACAATTATCTTAACTAATCATGAGACAACACGTTTGTCCTTGCAGGTGTGAGCAGCTTTACATTATTGTTTTTTTGTTGACACAAGCTAGCCTGAGAAACATGGATTGTTTTGGTCCAGAGTGTCAGTTTCCCACAGACACTGCTTCACAGCTTTTCACAGAGATCTTCTCTGTTTCAAGCCTGTTTTAGCCATGACAGACTCCTGTACAAGTCTCTGCTCATACATCGTCCCACCTCCCAAATTAAGTCAGTTATTATAAAACATTACCCCCCCAGTCTTATTTCCACATTTTTTAAAGCATTTGGTTTGCAAAAATTAAGTATTATTACAAAATATTAATGCAGATTGAAAATACAATGATCAGAAATGAATTTCCAATGACCTCCTAAGATCTAAACATCACTTGTAATGTTGTACCTAAATTTTTTTTATTTCTTCCATTTTTTTTTTCCAGGGAGGTGTGGGGGGCGGCATTAAACATTCTTACCAAAATCAGGAAGTTTTGCAGGTGTTTTCATTGTCTTCCCTAAGGAACTTTCTGATTTAACTAAAAAAAAAAAAAAAAAAAAAAAAAAAAAAAAAAAAAATAAAAAAAAAAAAGAAGACAACAAAAGAAAACAAAGAATTTGACAAGTGGAAATAAAATTATTAGTATATAGAACAATTTGGTAAAATAACTGACTGCTTTAGAAAAAACTCCTTGAGCTTTTGTTGACATGAGAAAATTAAGCTATGTTTAGTTTTGAATGTGCTAAGAGATTTTTTTTTCACAGATTCACAGACCATTCTGAGTTAGAAGGAACCCACAAAGACCATCAAGTTCCGTACAAGGACTGAACCCATGACCCTGGTGTCATTAGCACCATGCTCCAAAAGAAGGACAAAAAACATTCACACCAAACAACAATGAAGTTATTTAATCTCAGGCAGTTAAATGAAGCCGGCAGAGAGGAAGATCAATCAAGTTCAATGCCTCCAAACATTTTAGAGCGTACAGAAATTTCAGGACATTTATTTCAGCAGCATACAGCTGCTAAATATTTCATCATTTTAATTTCCCTTATAGTCCAAACAAAAATTCCCAGATCAGGTGGGTCCAATGACTATGTCCAACTTGAGCAACAACTTTCAAACCAAATTCTAGGAGCAGTGCACTGTAGAAATCTGTAAATACATATTGGTGCAGCACAAAACCAAAGTAGGAAAAAGCTTGTGAATGTAGTTAGACCTTCTGGAACTAGACCAGTTCACCAAGACCCAGGCAAGGTTTAAAAGAAACCTATTGAAAATATTATAAATATCTTAATTAGCTGAATCAAATTAACCCATTTTCAAAAACAAATATAAAGTATATATAGTATAGTCTTTTTTAAGGGTAGTTTAAATTTTGAAGGTCTTTAACATCTTAAACTCTGTTAGGATTCCTCAAAATTTTAAAGTAGGTTATTTTTAGTATTCTAGCTAGCGCTTGTTAATCAACTTTGCATACCTCTTGCTCACGTTACTGACTGATTAGGTAGTTATATCACCAAAAAGCACAAGACAGGTCTTAAAGCACAAGTCTTGAGAAAGTCTTTTACTCATTTGTCTCATAAACAACTACACTGGGGTAGAGAGAAAGATACAGGTATAGAACACAGCAGGAAGCAAAAAATCTTGCACTTACGCATGCCATGAGCTTTCAGTGCTTCTTCAACCTAAGTTACCAAGTCATCAACCAACAAAGAAGAAAGACACTTTAAAGTCAAAAAACAACAATGCAAAGCTTTCATTATATATAAAATAAGTTAGATTAATACCAACACCATAGACTATCTCAGGTGAACAATTACATGAAAATTAAAAGAGAAAAACATCCCCTTTTTTTTTTCCTGGAGATTGTCTATGATTTAAATAATCCCATTCTCTCTTTATTAACAGCCACGTATTCTCATGTATCGTCTTTACCAGACATAAAGTTGTAACATTCTCTGACAGGACTAATGTACAAAACCAAGTTCCACTTGATTGCGGTAGAGAAGACAATAAATTAGCAAAACTAGTTAAATATCTGAAATTGCATGTTTCAACACCACATTAAAAACTAGATTTCAACTCCTATATTCTATTGCTAAGTAAATTGGTAACATCTGACAAAAGGTGCATTCAAAGACTGATCTTACCTTCTTGTGTTTTGCTCCAAGGAAGTGAGTCTGCAAGTTTAATGCAGAAGAACACCAGATTTTGCAAATCTAGGTTGAAGAGAAGTATTTCTAGGATTGCACACAGACCAAGAGAAATAAAATACCACTGATATCAAAACAGATCCACTATTGAACTGTTGGTATACGTAAGTTCTACAAAAGCACTACCACTTCAAAGACAAACTAAAGCAGCCTTCTAAAACGGAATTTTATAAGGCTCCAAGACCACCAAAACAGAGTGGAATGAGCCAGAACACCTGCCTAAGGTGAGCCAGCTCCCCTCAGTGCTGCATCCTCACTAACACGCTTACTCTGATCAGTTTGGGGCCTGCCTGACTCCCTTTGGAAAATTTCCCTATCACAGCTGTTTTATGCCTGGGCCAGTTCAGAAAGGGGGCAGACTAGGTTTAAATTCACGTGAATGAACAACAGCAACCTAAATATTTTCTTCAATAAACCTGACAGCTGGAGGAATTTGGTTGGTTGTTTTTTTTCTGAACAGGAGCTGCATTTAATCATCCACTTTTCAAAGAATGCCTTTATTTAGAAACATAATATTTTTCATTTTAATAAGCGATTTTTAACACACATCCAAGTCAAACATGACAGACAGCAAAGTAAGTTCAGCTCCACTGCTATCTATCAATCTTGCTTGAGAAAAAAAGAACGTTCACACTTNAGTTTTGATTTGTTTTTTGTTTTGTTTTGTTTTGTTTCTCTGAACAGGAGCTGCATTTAATCATCCACTTTTCAAAGAATGCCTTTATTTAGAAACATAATATTTTTCATTTTAATAAGCGATTTTTAACACACATCCAAGTCAAACATGACAGACAGCAAAGTAAGTTCAGCTCCACTGCTATTTATCAATCTTGCTTGAGAAAAAAAAGAACGTTCACACTTGGTTTAGTACAACTTTCTTCCACCAAAATCACTTTTTATTAATTAAAATTTTCAGTAAGTGATACTTACATTGCAGTAAAAGGGGTTTACTTGCTTCTTTATTTCATTTTCAGGGTCCATTTTCAGTCTTTAGATGATAAAACTCTAGGAAAATTGCAGAAAGATTGCAAACTGTTGTTTTAGCTTAACAAAATTATTTACATTTTTGTTCCGCTTATATGAGGGTTAGGCTCATTCCAGCTTTAATTTATGCCTCGCCTTGAGTTATATTCAACCTTTAAATCTCCAGGCTAACGATCTAATTTTCAACTCGAGAGCAAAATTACAGCATGGAAAGAAGGAATTGTTCTCCGCGAGCTTCCCTCGGGAATCATTAACGTCACCAGAAGATTACGCACAACAAACACTAATGAAACAAAAACTAATCCGGACCATTTCAAGCCTCCCCTTCTTTCCTGGGATAGGACCGGGCGCATGGGCTGGGACACAGGACACACCCATTGGGAACAGCCAGCACGCCGTGCCCGAGGCGTGCCTGGGGGAACAGCAGGCACACGCCGGCCTTTGGGAAGAGGGACACGCTCCCACCCGGACCGCGGCGGCGAAGGAAAGGGGGAGGAAGCAAAAGAGGGAGAGAGGGAAGGAGGGAGGGAGGAAAGCAGCGAAGGAAAGGGAGAAGGGAGGCCTCGAAGCTTCAAACCCCACGCCAAGAGCGGCGCCAGGCGGGAAAGCGCCCTTCTCGGCACTTCCAGCCCCGCAGAAAGGAGGGGCAGGACACAGACACTACTCCCGCCAGAGCCGGGGACACGGCCGGGCCGCCGCGGCTCCCAACTCACCCCGGCGGGCCGGGCGCGGCGGAAGCTGAGGGCGCTCCCCGCTGCCGCACCAGCACCTGCCACCGGCCCGCTTGAGGGCGGGCACTGCGGGAGGGCGGCGGGACGGGCCGTGCCGGGACACACGGGCACCGCGCG
>VZTR01029497.1:90433-103855 GCA_013400775.1 Chaetops frenatus | reverse complement strand
AAAAAAAAAAAAGCCATCAGCAGCAAATTGATACACAATTGCCTGCTGCGATAGCTCCCTGTAGGTCTTTCCTTCTTTGTTTCCAAGGCCTGAAAAGAGTACCTAGAGCCGTATTTCACACTGCAGTCCACACTGGAGAATGGCCTTTCTGAAAAAGTTCAGCACTATGTTCGTCTTTGTTTGGCAAACATACACAGAAGGAATAATTCCATTCCAGAAGGGAGGGCTGCTACACAGTTTTTTGCGAATTTTATTATGTCAGGATCTCACACAGAAGACTGTCCTTGCTCAAAAGACAACAGCAGCTACATTGTTAGATAGCACTCTTAGAATGTCTCTTTCCTAATTGTATTTGCCATAATTAATCATTGGGATTTGGATAGGAATGTAGTTTGAGACCCTCGTTTGCAGTGGTAGCTATTCTGTTCCCTGAATAGTCTCTTTTATTTCAGAAGAATTGGTAGGGCCTTCTCAAAGTTAGAATAATTTGGTTTTTTCCTAAAAATGTATACTACTGTGTTTACGACATCTGCAGTAGAAATAAAAAAAGAATAAAAAAGCATTCTTCCTAGTACTCCTTCAGTCTTTGGATATTCACATTGATACAGCTTCACCTGACACCCAGATCTTTCATAAAAATATTGCAAGTCACATATGGATTTAGTTTAAATGGCTGCATTAAGGTTTAGGCCCAGGCACAGGCACCTAAATTTAGGTGTCCACTTATAAGTCTCTACATTCACTTTAGTCTTCTGAACTCCCAGTAGAGCCATGGGGGTCTTTCAGCAGAGCCCCAAGGGGTTCTGTTCAGCCCACTATGTCCTTAGTATTCTGTAGCAGAACTGCATTATGTAGTGGCTCCTGTGCTTTGCTACTGGAGCACAAGGTTTAGATGCACATATCAGTAACTTATATTATCACATTTCTGTTTCTTGAAGGAGGGGAAGAGAATACTATAATACTTTTTGTTCTTTTGTTTGCAGAGTCATTTGTTGTGTCAAACAGAGAACTTTGTGATGAAGACAAAGAGCTGGTACGTTTTCCAGTATGCGAAGGTACCTCCCAGCCTGAGCCTTCATGTTCTGATGTCAGAATAGCAGCAGATAAGAACTACAGAAGTAAAGCATCTCAGGAAAGTGCTCTGAAAAAGATGCATGAGGAAGAACATCACCAGCAAATGTCGATTTTGCAACTCCAGTTAATCCAAATGAATGAAGTTCATGTGGCAAAGATACAGCAAATAGAAAGAGAGTGTGAGATGGCTGAAGAAGAGCACAGGATAAAAATGGAAGTGCTAAATAAAAAGAAAATGTATTGGGAGAGAAAACTGCAGACCATTACGAAAGAATGGCCTGTATCTTCCTATAACAGACCCTTTCCTAATTCACCTTAGAACATAGAAGGGCAGAGAGTCAGTCTGATTCAGCACATTTATGAGTAACACACACTGGAAAGAGAGTTTCCTACTGTGAATGTACAGTGACAGGGTAGGTGCCTGGCTGATAGTGAACACACTATGACTTGTAATGTTTAGGGAAACAGTGGTATAGTTCACCAAGAGGAAAACTCTGTTGTTCATTTGTAGGTAGTTCTGATTTGTTTAAGACACAGACATGCACAGTGTTCTAAAATGTGTACGTATTTCCCCCTCTCAGAACACCCTTGATCCTTGTGAAATTTAAGGTACTCTTGGTATTCTTACATTGGGTGTTCTTAAGAAAACTTAACATCTTTAAACATCGGGCTGTAGTGTTTGTTTTGATTTCTATCTCTTCCTATCTACCATTTCCCAAATGAAGGCAAGGGTTGGAGTTGCACTCTGCTATTGAGACAAAAGGTGATTGACAGGTATCAGTTAGATCATTGTGCTGAGGCTTAGGGAAAATAAACTAGTTAATACAGTACATAACTTATTCTTCGTAGAAGGTGTGAAAATGAAGGAAGTAGCAAGAGGGCTACTGTAGTAACAGCCCTTGCCTTCTGAAGAACAGTAATATTTTCCAGCTGTCTGGCTGACTGAGAGAATGGTTATGGACTAGCCCTCCAGTTGTCTGAGCCTTGACACTTGAGAAGTTAAACAGAAGGTGACTTCTTCCTCAAAAGCCACTGTGCTTGTTCTCTCGTTTCCAGGCCCATCTTGTACTGAAGTAGAATGCCCAAACAGGAGGGTCAAATGCTGCTGCCAGCACTGTGCACTGTTCACCTGAAGTCATTCTGAAGGGAAGAGCTTTTTAACAATTCATAAAGCTCTCAAAATGCAGTGAGCCAGCCAGTCCATTGGCAAAGTCTCCCTCTATTTTCCTATGCAATACTTGATGGTGTAGCAGCTAGCTTGATTATCTCTCCTTAGCTAGAAGAAAAGACTGAGACTCACCCTCTCTTCTTTCTCGTAGGGTGGGAATCAGTTCAAGGGAATAATTCCTGTCTTGAAGCACTGTTCTGTTTTGTTTTGTTCTGTCTGTGTGTTATGGTGGTGTGTTTCTTGCCTTTGCTGTCAGTTGAGGGGTGATGGACATGATTTGTATGGAGGCATTCACATGAAGGTCCCCACAGATTTTGGACATCCAGAATAGTAGATAGTAGGAAAGCACAAATAAAAATAATCCTTACCCTGGCAATCATTTATTCTAGTAGGGCAAGAGTTAAGAAAATGTGAAATGCAGAACCCTGCAAGGATTCATAAGAACTTCTGGTATGTGAAAACTTGTTTTACAGGAAGGTGTAAACCCATCATTTTCAGCAGTGAGAAAAATGAACAAAACCATACATTTTCTTTGAAAAACCTGAGTATTACTTTATTCAATAAAGTATTTTCAGATCATGACTCCTGAGGGCTAGTCCATACTGTGAGTAATGTATTTGGAGCGTATTTACAAGGCATATATTCCCAGTTACACTCCTCTCTCTTTCCTTGGATGCCCTTTCTGGTGGAGTGAGTTCCTTTTGGTTTTGTTTTGGATTGAGTAGGGTTTTGTGTGTATGTGTGTGTGTGTTTCTTTTTTTTTGACCTGCTTTCACTGCTGGTGATTCATGTTTGCAAGCACTGCCATTATCAGCCACAGGACTCACTGTGGTTAATACTGTGGTACCTGTGCTACTTCCTTAAATGTGCTAACACCAGCAATCACAATGGGAGCTATTTATTACAACTCATTTTATATGACAGAGAAAAAAAATATGCTGGGCTGCTGCAAGATAAAAAAATAGGCCCTAAGTGAAATCTGAAGACAGATCTTTTTGACCACAAACTCAATATTCTTATAAATTGGCTGTGAAGAAAGTGCAGGAATTCCAAAGAAGGATATTGTTATGGGCATTTTTTTTTCTGCTGAATGAAAACTTCTTGGAAGGTATAATAACAGTAGAGGCAAAAGAAAAGTAAAAGAAGTGAGGACCTTTTTGTTCTGAGATGCATTCTCTGGTCTGGAAGAAGAGTCAGTTACTTGACTCGTTGTGGCAAATGTTCAGGTGCCATCCAGAAAAAAAGGATAGGGAAGACATTTGTTTTAACCTTCTACATTGGTTCTAAGTGAAAGTAAGTGGAAACCAGTTGTTGGAAGGTAACGAACGGAGACAATTTCAGCACTGTGAAGAGGGCAAGAATAGGGAGACAATCCAGGTCTAGATAGCCCTGTGAAAATTATGAAGTAGTCAGAATCTCACAAAATGTGAGATAAGGATAGCTTGAACTCCTTGAAGTTTTACTATTGCTCATGAGAGATTGTTTTATTTTTATATTTAAAAATCCTTTAAAATAAGCATGTTTTCATACTGCACTAAGTGGGCAATGCCTTGCTTCTTGGTGTATTTTCTTATTCTGACACCAAAAGTTAAAGTTCTTAGGCTGAACAACAGACCTTTTTAATTCAGGTTCTATTTAAAAGGAAGAAGATCATAAGAGAAAGATTAAAAAGAGCCAAGATGAAGGTATGAAAGAAAGAATGATCATTACATGCATAGGGGAAGAATGGCAATGTTACACTTAACATAAATTATACAAGGTGCTCTTGTGGTACAGGCAATTGATGGTTCAGAGGTGACACAGGCTCTTGTTTTCCCATTTGTAATTGACTGTTGGTTGCAGTAGAATTGGGTGATAGACACAGAAAAATGTAAAAGATTAACAGGACGAAGTAATGTATCTCCTTGCCAGGCTGTGGCTTTATAGAGTGATCAAGGTGATGGAATTTAAATTACTTGAGAAATTACTTTTGCCTTTGTTGTTGTTGTTGCAATTATTCCCTCTGGTAGTGGGGTTTATCTTTTCTTGAGTTTGACTTTTCTTACATGTAATATAGCCATCTCAGACAATATGTCCATTTTTTTCTCTCCCCTTTTTTCTAGCTTACATCATTCAAATACTTTCACAGAATTGTGTTTCCTGTTAACCATTTGGCCAATGTATTTATGCATATTCTCAAGGTTTTTCCACATATAGAATACAGCAGTATTTTAAAAAGAGGAACATGCCTGTCCTTTTCTGGATTTTCTATAAAAGTTTTTTTCAAGAATGAACTTAAAAGATACACAGGGCAAAATTATCCCAACTTAACTCCATACCAAAACTTGTATACCAGATATGTAGTGGCCATTGTTCTCAGCCTCCAAATTCTTATGAAGAGAAACAATGGCCTAGACAAGGTGTGGTGAATTCCTTTATGCTCCCCAAATTGACATAAGCCTAGCTCCAGGTGCTGTCTCTCCTTGGAGGTCATCTAATTTGTTGCCTAGTATGAATTTTTTCATTTGTTGTTTTTTTTTTTCTCCTGCATTTTTTCTGTATGTCTCTGTTCACCCTTAGTTTTTTTAACCAGCAATGTGAGCAGGGAATTTTATTCAGAGCCATGTGTTTTGCTCTGTCGTTCCTCTTGCCCTGACTGCCCATATCACAGCATTTGAACATGAAATGGGTGCTCCTCTGTCATCACCTTCCCCTTCCACAGAAAGCATGGTTAGTCACCTTTTCCACATAGCTGCCACAACATTCTGGACTCTGTACACGGGCTAGGAAGCAGAGGATTTTGAAGAGAGATTAGTATTGAGAAAGGTCTGTATGGAGAAGAGCACTTTTTCCATTCCAGCTCCATGTAATTAGGGAGGACAGCCTGTGACCATGAAGTCATTCATCAGGGCCAGAGCTAATGCAGGGTGCTGTAGCTGTGTAAGTGGTTCTGAGTCCTCCTAAATCCTTGGGGTTTTGCAGACCTTAGGTTTGAGGTTTCCTGGTAAAAAACTTCCTTCTGTTTCGGTAGTTGAGGAGTCTCGGTGGAATCCTTTCACAGGTACTTCCTCAAAGGGAAGCTCTTACCTTGACAAAGAAACAACCTATCCTGCCATCTATTCTACTTCTTTCAATGCTGTGATGGGTTGAAACCAGCACAAATACCCAGACTGCTTTATCACAGAGCAAGAGATCTTGCTGCTTGCCACAAGTGCTCTCTCTGAAGCTCCTTCCTACACTACATAGATGTCTTTAGCCACGGCTGAAAACACAGCATTCCCCAGCCACTGCTCGGAGAAGCAATCCTTACAGAGCAGGTGCACCTCGTCTGGCTGAGATCAGCACTCAGATTTTGGGCTCAGAGCTCAGACTTTGAACTATTGCTACTCAGGGTCACAGTATTCCCACTGCAGCCTGGTGACCAGAGGAAGAGGGATGGCTCAGGGCTACCTTTTCCTGAGCATACAGTGCAGCTGAGGATGTTGTGCTGAATTTTGTTGAATGAGCGTTCATCTCTGTGTGTTTCCAATACCAAATTTTAGCAGTCCCCTAAGGATTTTTTATGATTGAATAGGTGTTTTTCAATGATCTTTTGCAGATACATTTTTTTTCTGTTTGTAGTTATGGTGGCTTTTATGTGTCCATTTCCTTCTTCCTTACTTGCATTATTATGTTCCAGTTTTGTTCAGAATCTCTGTGGATGGTCTGTACAACCATACATTCATGTAGTATCATGTTTTCAGGTATTTTCCTCATGACATTGAAATAATAAACTGCTACACATTTGTATTTTGCTACTCTGTGGGTAGAGGAATTACACGTAAATCTAAAAATAACATCTAACTGATGTTTTTTCTAGAAAAGTCCCTTAGAAGTGGTCCTGTGATTTCATATTTTGAGCTAGCTTGCTGTTTTTGAAGGACTGATGCACCTTAGTTGTTTTCATATGATAATCACCCGTCTTTCCACATTATTTTTCTGCTTCTTTTTAAGACAGCTGACTGTATATTCACACATTGTCACTCCTCCTGAATTTTGTACATTTGATAAAGAGGAAGATGACCATCCGTTGCCATCTATAAGAATAGGATAATATGTATTCCAGTGAAAGCAAGCAGTGGTCTCTTTTTCTGGTATCACAGATTGACTTCTGTGCTGATGATCAGCTTGATTCTCTTACATCTAAACAAGGTGCATGTAGAAACATGGACAGATTGCTGGACCTCAAACTAGAGCTATAAAATAGAAACGTACTAGCTGTGGCTCTGAAATTTTACTGTTCTGGTGGTGAAGGGATTAGGCCTCTGGCAACATCATCAGTCATGTTAATAACAAATTAAAAACTTGCAAAGTCAAAAAAAAAAAAAAAAAAAAACCAAAAATAGGGGCTGGTTTTCAAAATGAGTCAACATGAAGACAGCTCTTAGCTGTCCCAAGAGGTAATGTTGTCACACATGTCAAACAATTTCCCCTTGTGGTTATCACTTCTCTTTTCTTTGAGACTCTATAGACACCTCTATCACAGCATTCACAAGTGCCTGACAATAAGAAAAGTAGTAATCCCGCCAGAGTTATTAAACCTCACTCTTTGTAAAAGTGAAGTTGGACAATTTTCCAAGACTAGAGTATCCTGACACACATGCACACATACTGTGGAAAAGTATGTGAAATCTGTCCATCACAGAGTCTGCCAAATGGCACAGGATATACAGCAAGGAAAGGGAAAATGTTGTCCACTCCATGGCTGTGGGATGTAAAATTATTGTATTCAGGAGAGTGTGTGGATGAATCTCACCAGACAGTCAACCTCTCTAAGAATCAAGAAGTATTTTTGCCAAATCTTCTAGTCTGTCAAAACAGCCACACAACAAAAGGAAAAGGAAAAAAAAATTTAAAAATTCATCACTCAAATAGCTAGAAGCAATCTGTTCCCTTCTTGATGAACAGCTGGCTAGATACAAAACCACTACATGTATATATATTTAGGGAAACAAGTCTCTATTTCAACAGAACTAAAGCAAGATAGATTTGTAGATTGTCCTTATTTTACTTAGGTGAGTTTTTTTAAATGCTGATTGAGATGGTTTTCCTTTTGTTGTTCAGTCCAGCTTCAGAATAGTTGTGTGCTTCAGTCTGTAACCAACTGTTAGAGCACCTCATTAATCAAATTAGTTTGGCAAGAGAGGTGAAGTGGCTTTGTATTCAGCACAACTTGAGATAAACTGTATTCCACATATCTTGAGATATTCCTTCTCAGCTATAAGAGGCTGTTCTTGGAGAGACGTGAACCTGAAACTGGAATTATATGCCCATTTAGTAGTAATTTAATTTTTATGTGGCACTTACAAGCTGCCATTTGAGCTGCTCAAGCTCTGCCCATTATTTGGACATGTACAGATCCCTTTTCTTTTCTTAGAGTTATGCCCTGAAATTATGTACACATAATGCCACAAATGGACCAGCTGAATTGCCCATATAAATTCCTGCCACACATTCTGTGTCACACTATAATGGGGAGGGGTGGAGGGAGAGGAATCCTGCTTCTGTTTAATTGTGGACTTTTGAAATTTGACCTGTTACTCTTACCAAAGCTTTCCTAAAAATTGTTTTGTTCTGTTGGACACCTATGTGGTCCCACTGATCACTCCTTCAGCCCAACGAATTGCTTGACTTTATAACCATCTGAATTTTAATCCCATGGACTGTGTGAAGTCTGAACTGACACACAAAACATAAATTCCACTTATTTGAAAATGGTCTTATAAATGCTGAGACTCTGAAAAGTGCAAATAAGGGAGGTGATGTGATGAATCTGGTATTTAAACCAGGACAGAAATTTTGGCAGGCTGGGAGTTATCAGTGCTGACCTAATAGAGAGGTTCAACCTCTGCTTTGGGAGCAATAATATCCAGTACAAATATTGCCTTACCTCCAACTTTCCGTCTAAAATGAAGCATAATGAGAAGTCCTTGCCAAATAAAGCAACACTGGTTTCCAAAATGCACTTAATTTGCTTTCAATTGCTGGCCTGCATGAGGGCTCTGAGGCTGGAATGGATGTTAAGTTGCACTCTGTTGGTGACTGAGAGCATAAAAAAGTCTTCCCACACTGATTTTATCCTGTTCCCCTCAAGTGCAATACTCCTAGTGGGATATCCTCAGCCACACGGTGGTGCCAGCTGAACCATGGCAAGGTGCTCACATTCTCAAGTTGTCTGGCATATTTTCAGATTACCAAATCAGCGGGGGTAGATGTATTTGAATTAAAAAATCAGAGGTTTTAGCCAACAAGAACAACCGTCATTGCTAACTGTATCACTGAAGTGCCTTCTAAAATTGATAAGGGGGCAAATTTAGAGGTATAATCAATAGATGATCACAATGGTGCTTTGAGTCAGCCAGTTAAAACACTGTCTTATGGGGTAAATCTTGCTTTTACTCCTTTAGTAGACTGAAAAATAAGTTGCATAGTTCCAGTTTACATTTCCACAATCCCACTGAAGCCAGCACATTTCTCTACACTGTGCCATAGCCTTGGTAGATCATCTCTGCTCTCAATCTGGTCCAAACGCCATGGCTACCAACTCTACTTCTGTAAACCCAGCACAAGTGCACTGTCAGAGAGCCAGGCTGAGAACATCAGATGTGGGAAAAGACTGGCTTAAACATAGGCCTTCTCCTATACCCAGCACAGACACAAGTGTCTCAAACCCTACAGCACAGCAAACTTAAGCTCACATCCAGCCACAGCTTCAAACACAAGTAAGGGCATAGGGACAGCAGTGGGCAACTTTAGTGATGCATAAAACTGGCTTTGGGTGGTAAGCAATTGATTTTTAAAACTGTTGTACATTAAAATGTTCCAAATCATGGGACAGCTTAAAATTATACCCTGTCAGAGTTCAATTACCAAGAGCAATAAATGAACACAGCTTCAGTCTGATAGGTGCAGTTTTCTGTCAGGATTCTTAAATAATACAAAAAAATTAAGCCAACTGTGTTAATCCATGCCCACTTAGATATATACATAAATTCAATCAAATACACGTCTTTTTTTGTTAATATTTCATCTTCTCAGCTACATGTAGACTTCTGTGTTTGTTTATACTTGCCACTTTTTCTTTTCCTCAAGAGTCTAAGGTTAAATAATGAGAGACCTGATCTTCAACTTCTCAAAATGCAGCGGTTATGACATTTTACAAGAGTATCTGAAACAAAAAGTTCTGGTAATTGGTAAATGCAAATACAGTGATATTCCAGTCCATCCTGCTTCCCAGAGACCTAAAGGCATAGCTCTAATCATGCCCTTCTTTTTGTGATTGTGTTTCTGAGCTTCCAGTCACAAGATGTGCAAGCTGTTCTACCACCAGCTACCATACAGCAGCCCTCATGTGGTTACAGGGCTTGTTCTTCAGAGGTGCTGACCTGATGGAATTTTGGCTGACTTGCATTGCTGAGTAAGAAACTCTCACTTCCAAAAAAAAATCACAGTTTAATAGAATTATTTTTACAGTATCCAAGAAGCGGAAATGCTTTAAGAGATAATACGTTCTCAAATGTGTCACGGCTGTCTCTGCTAGTACTCCCATCTTGTGATGGTACATCATGGTGGCCATGTTTTGAGAAGTTTTATCTCTCCAAGGTGAAAAAGAAACTTTCACTTTGATTTGGCAGTGACCGAGGGTATTATCTGAGGTTGTGCCATGTGGTTCTTTCTCCACCGTCACTTTTTCTCACCCTTCAGAATCTTCCCCTATTTTACATGTAAATTCCACCAGTGCTGAAATAGCACCTGAATTTATTTGATCAAGGAGACTGCAAGGATCCTCTGAAAACCTCTGAAAGTGGTAATCTTTCCATGTGTGTTCAGGGGGCTCAGTATCATTGCAGTCCAAATGCAGAGGCATTAAAAACTGGAAATCTGAAATACTGCCATCACAAGAGCTTGAGAATCTCAAGGAGAAACTTGAATCTAGGCACTCCTAACTGTCTTTTTGTATAAATGGTCAAATATTTAGGAAAGCACCATTTCTTCACACCGTGTTGTATGTGACATTAGATTTTGTTGTATTTTAACAATATGTAAAATTGCATTTTTCGTGTTTGTGCTTATGGTCAGAAAGAATCTGAAACAGAATGAGCACTTAGGTACTGGGCTATTTGTCATAAGATACTTGAACAAGTATATGCTCCTTCTGATATTAAGTATTTTAATGGAGTATTAGATAGTATCTCTTGTGGTCTTTGCCTTTTATTAGCAACAGTTTTCTGGGGTTTGCTTTTTAAATTGTGCTAAAAACTATACATTATTAAGATCTCCTTTTTAGCCAAATGGTAGCCACTAGGCTGATCTGATTTTCCCAGCATGGTATCAGCCCAGTCACCTCAACTGTTGTAAATTGTTGTTTTAGTATTGTAGCGCCACCAAAGCTACTTCCAGCCTGCACGGAAGTAGCTTCTGGAATTGGACTTTTAGAGAATTTTTTTTTTTTAACTGTTGTTTTTGATTAATAAAAAATACTCAGATTATAGTTTGAATCTCTAAGGATCTCACAGTATATCTAAGTCCTTAGAAATGTGATGAATAGAGTTTTTTTTATCTTTATTGTGTAGCTAATTTTCATAGCAAATTCCTTGGTTTTCCTACAGAAACAGTGAATAAAAGCAGAAAAAGTAGGGCCCTAAAATACATACTTTCTCGTGGCTGGAGACGTATGAAACTAAACAAGAAGTACCACTGGGAAAAGAAATTTAATAATTGTTTAAGCCAGGGGAATCTACTATATGTCTGAAACTCACAGCCTGTGTAATAAGGATGACTAACTGTACATTTTAGTGCCTTGTTTCTTGTAAAATGTTTAATCATAAATTACTAAACATAGATAATTATGAATTTCTGAGAAAACATATCTAAATATTGTTAATAGAAACTGTATATTCACAGAGGAGTCAATAAATCATCATCTATTGTTGTACATTAATTAGATGAGATTTTTAGTCTCCATTCTTTCAGAGTTGTTTTCAAATAATGTCATTTAATTTACACACAATCGTGCTATTTCTGTCTCTTAAACAAAACTCCACTCAACTGCATGGAACAGAGAAACTTTCTTAGTTGCACTGTCAGGTTTTGTGGGAGAAAATGCTGCTTGTGAGGCTTGTTGTACATATTCACCAAAGAGCTTCATATTTATTAAGTGCTGATACAGTCGTAGGTTCCTCTCAAATGTTCTTGCTGTAGACCTATTGGCAGATCATTTTTGAACTTGAGTTAAGCACCAGTAGTTTACTTCTGGGCAGCCTATGTCAGGCACTGCTGGGCACTAAAAAGAATTGGTTCCTACTAAGAGGACCTTAATAATCTCAGTTCAAAGACTATGTAGAAATCCAGGGAACTGAACCATACTGCGACACATCCAATAAAGCCAAAGTCTGTCCCACTCACAAGCAGCAAGATGAAAAGTGAGGTTTGAAAACCCACAGGGCTGAGTGCTTAGAAGGTAGGAGAGGAGAATGAGAGCAGTAAGTGTATAAGGATAACCTGACCATTCTCCCTACTTCTCTAGGTTTTTCTGCACAGACTCTATGTGCTGAAAGCCACGCTGGTATGGGACAGTTTTCCAGTGGGGTCGTCTCTCTGCTACATGTAGAATCTGATAGTGAGTATTCCAATATCCAGCCCAGAGGAATTGGGATGCAACTGCAGAGACAGCTGGATGTACATAAAACCATGCAAAAGCTGTTCTGGGTCAGGCCACAGCTCCATCTAATCCAGTGTCCTGCCTACAAAAGGGTTTGTAGCATCTGCCCTGTACAAAGTTAAAATAAATGTGAGTGTACCATATTTGATAGCATGCATTGCTCATGCATAGCATGAGAGAGTCTGTGAGACCATAGTGGAATCCTTGCATATAATGACCTTTAATGGATTTTTCTTGTAGAAATCTGTGCAATATATTTCTGAGCCTATGTAAACTGTAAGTAAAAACATGTTTGAAAGCTGCACTATAAGCAAAGTGAAGAAATACCTTTCTTGATTAGCTCTAAAGCCAATTGCTGCTATTTTAGCTTGCTGCCCTTTCTCTCCATATATAACCTTGAGTTAGAAGCTCATAGATCTTAGGTCTGGTTAGAAAGATAAGTTTTAACAATAATAATAATAACAGCTCATTCAGTCTGTTTCTCTTATGGCAACACAAGGTTGGTTTTTAATTGATACTGAAAAATATTAGCAACACTTGCAGTGCATTTGATCAGAAGACAAACAACTCTCTTGAGATAAGAAAGAAAGGAGCAAGAATAGCATAATTATATATAGAAGTAAGAACAGAATTTCACTTTGATAGTTTTCAAGCAGACACTCTTCACTCAAAATTGTTTGCTCTTTTTCTTTGCTAACCCGTTTTCAGTAAGAAAAAGAATAGTTTTACTGAGTTTAAAAAGCCTTCATGCTAGATGATTGCTTTCAGCCAGCAGAGTGTCCCTTCAATAATTTCATCATACTGAGGATTGCCAGAATGTGGCCACAGGACAACAGAAGACAGGTTTGAAGGTTTCTTTCTACAACCTTTATCTTACCACCTTGGATTCCTGAACAGAAGTAACCAGGCTTGTGGCTGATGACACCATCGAGCTCAACAGTTTTTCCACGTAATCAAATCTACAAGATTCAGTACAGTATGCCATAATCAGGATTTTTTCCCCACATAATTTGAATGTTCCATGATAAAGGTAAAACCATGAACTGAAGGATCTCAAATGGTTATAAACCTGGCTGGCTCCCTGAAGTGGCTCACTACCAGGCTGCCACTGTACCCCTTCAATTTCTAAACCAGCTGGGTTGAGGGGTTTCACACTTCATGTTCTTGGTGACAAAGTGTAGAGAACAACACAAGCAGAGTCTACTTCAAATGAGAAATAAATGTACCTGTTGGCAAAGAGCATTATTTATCATACAGAAGGAAATGGAAATCGATAGTAATAAATATAGACAAGAAGGTAATGAGGTTCAACAGTAGTAAATAAACAGTGGGAAAAGAAGTCTAGGCCAGCAGACCTAAATAAAAAAAGAGAGTTTCTGCAGTGTACAAGACAAAGAACAAAACCACTTAAAATTTTAAACTATAGATTCCTGTTAGTATATGCCAGTGGTAAATTGTTATTGATACAAAAAAAAAAAAAAAAAAAAAAAAAAAAAAAAAA
>VZTR01029497.1:11786-88793 GCA_013400775.1 Chaetops frenatus | reverse complement strand
GAAACGCCACTCAGGTAACTGGGTCTGCTTCTCGTCCCGATGCCGTCCCGCTGAGATCAGGTGCCTTTCCGGGGGGTGCGGTAACTGGGGGATGGACTCGATGCAGAGGCAGCGGGCGGCAGAGGAGGAAAGGCCAGGGCCCGGGGGGCGGCGCAGAGGCCGGGGCGGCACAGAGCCCGGGCCCCCCGGCCCTGCCCGCTCCCTCCAGCGGGCGGCAGCCGCGGGCCGGGGCCGCGGGAGCGCTCCCAGCGGGAAGGCGGCTCCTCCCCGAGGAGCGGCAGCTTCCCCGGACCGCCGCTCGCCCGGGACGGGCCGGACGGCTGCGCCTCCTCAGCGGGAAAGCTCCCAAATGTGCCGCCGGGACTGCGGGATCCCGCGGCCACCCCCGGCACGCACCGAGATGTCCCCGCAGAGGGGCTCCACAGCGGGGCAGAGATGCTGCGCAGGGGTCGGCCGTGCCGCTGCCACGGACGGGGCTGTTTTAAAATTTATTTCTTCGCCGGTGTTGGCAGCCAAGCCAGCATCTTTATTTCGTTTCGGGCTAAGCCGGTGAAGGACTGGTTTACACTGAGAGGAGATCAATCACTTCCCTAGAGAAATCAGTATTACACACTGCCTATATATAGCCCGCTGTACTTTGCTTGCAAGCCGAGTAACAGTGAGCAAGGCTTTCCATATCCTTTGGTTACTCCCACTCCACTAAATTCTCGGCTTTTTTGGGTTTAACACAAAACCAGAACAAGGGAAACACATTGCAGGTGAAATCCTCCAATTTTTCAGCCTGTGGAAGTGTTCCCATTGATACTGGGCTCCAGGAAATCCTCTGCAAAGGTCAGGGCAGGATCCTAACCCGTAGGAGATTTTGGCAGCCTACTCATTGCTTCCTACTCAGAAAGAGAAATTCCCTAAATTTCCATCTGTCTGGTGTGTTCATTGCATGGCCCGGTCAGGGAAATTCTTGAAAGTCTTCAAGGTATTTGTTTTGTGCCAGGTTATGTCTACTCTAAGAAAAAAAGGTTTTATTTCAGTGATGGTAGTTGCTGTCCTATAAAACGTTAGCTAGGGCAAGCTGTGAGCATCTGCTATGCCCAAGTAGGGCTTCTTAAAACACCCGGGTTCTTTCATACAGGTTTTTTCTTATCAAGCCAGCATATATGAGAAATACCAGGTACTAACTATGATGTTTTAAAATCACACCATTTTGCCAATCCAGGCAAAGCCTCAGGGAAATTCTCCCAGATCTTGTTTATCCACATAGTGCATAAATCTTTTAACCACTCCATTTGCCTGAGGCCACATGGGGGTTACACACTGCACACAAGCACAGGGAACATGCCGTAGCCTTAGGCAATCCGAATTGTTGAAAAAATTGTATGTAAACAGTTATAAACAAGTTTTCAAGATCTCTTTTAAATAAGCAATAAACTAATCCTTGTCATAGACAGATAGGCACCCATGTCTCAGCTGTTTAAGAGCAAATTGCGTAAGGCAGTGCCTGAAATACCTCAGTTTAAAAGCACCATCATTGTGTTCATGTGAAAATGAAAACAAAGACAACCAAATACTGAGGAGGCTGATCAGCACAGATAACACTAACGTACACACAAAATAACCAAAGTTCCCAGTTCTTGGTAGCATTCCTATGTGGGTTGGGTTTTCAGAGAAAGCTTACCTGTACCCGCCATCTCAAATTTTAGGTGCTCTTGCTACAAATGTCCTAAATAGAACCAGTTTCAATCACTGTTCATAGACCCAGGAAATTAAATTATATGCAGACAACTTAGCCATGAGTAAATTTTTCCCACTCTCAAGCTGAGAGCTAAACAAAAGGGCTCTAGACTACACATTTTTTGACCCAAGGAAAGAGGCCCCGGAAAAATAAAAATTGCAGTAACATACAAACTTGGAAAACCTGCTTGACTAATAGGAAAAAAAGACATCCAGACTATCATCCTGACCCAATCTAACTTGCAGCACTGCGTGGTTGGTAAGACAGCCACTAGCAGCTGCCCCAGCTAGTAGCTGCACCCTGCTCCCAGCTTATGGTTTTGGCCTGGATGTGTCCTGGTGAGCTGGGGGTCAGTGTTGAAGCACCATCAGTGTTCCTTCTCCAGGCAGCAGCCCCAGCACTGGCCACCAGAGCAGCCACTGCCACTGCTGCCTGCCCCAGCCATTGCAGTCCTGGCAGCTGTCATGGTTTGACATTGGCCAAATGCCGGGCACCCCCAAAAGTCGTTTGCTCGCCCCTCTCTTGCTCTCAGCTGGGTAGAGGAGAGGAAAAAAACAAACATTAACCAATGATGTTATGAGTTGAAATGAGGATTGGGAGAAAACACTCGAAGGGCAAAACAAGTTCAAATTTAAAGGTATAAGTAAATTTATTATTAACAGAGTCAGAAGAGGATAATGAGAAGTAAAATAAGCCTTTAAAACACCATTTTTTCCCCCCAGCCCCTCCCTCCTTCCCACCCACAGTGCAGGGAGACAGGGCATGGGAGTTTTGGTCAGTTTGTCATTCAAGGTCTTCTATTGGCTCAGGGAGAGGACTCTTCTCTGCTATGCTGTGGGCTCCATCCCATGGGCAAACAGTCATCCCAAAACTGTCGTGGCGTGGGTCACTTGTCCACAGGGTGCAGTTCTTTAAAGATAGGCTTCTCTAGTTTGGAAGCAAGAGCCCTGCCTCTCTATCTCTGGAAGCAGGGGCCCTTGCTCTCTCTCTTTGGGTCTCCCACTGGATCACAGCTTTCTCTGGCATCCACCCCTTCAGTGTAAGCACTTTTCCCATGGGCTGCGAGTGGATCTCTGCATCCCCCACGGACATCATGCATTACAGGGGGACAGTTTGTTTCACCATAGTCCTCACTACAGCTTGCAGGGGAATCTCAGCTCCAACGCTTGGAGCACCTCCTCTCCCTCTTTTTTCCACTGACCATGTTGCCGCCGTACTGCTTTCCCTCACGTGTCATCACTTCCTCCTCTTCTCTGACTAGAAGAAAACCTGCTGCTCGTAGGTACCGTTGCCAACAAATTCCACTAATTCAAAGGTTCCTGTGGGATCCTGCAGCGCTGAGAAGTCGATCTCATCTACGTTCCACACGGGGAAATCACTCATCACGCTTTCGCTGCCGGCCAGGCGGCCCCGCCGCCATCGCGTGGGCAGTGGTGGCGACCTTGGTGCTGGTGCTATTTAATGCCTCTGTTCATGTGGGGTGCCAGGTGGGAAAAGCCACCGCCACCCTTCTGCCCGCGGTGGGGCCGGCCAGGGCTGGCCAGGCACGCAAGGCTCACCGTGGGCCTCACTGGGATGACAGCAGCTCTGGTGGCACATCACCGTGTGCTGCCCTGGGATGGCCCCAGCGGCAGCTCCTCGCCACCCTGGGAAATAAATTGCACGCACGCTGTTTTGGTTTTCTTCCTAAATATGTCATTACAGATGCATTACCAACCTCTCTAATTGGGCCTGCAGCATGTCGATCTTCAAAACCATCAGAGACTACCTCTGTCAGACTTGGTGGAAGCTTCTAGAAGCTCCTTACAGAAGGCACCTGTGGCCATCCTGCTACCAAAGACCAGGCTGTGCTAAACCAACACAGCAGCCCACTCTCCTTTTTGCCTCCCCAGCCTCTTCAGCTGTATGGGGACATTACAAACCCAAGGGTGCCACAAGTTTACTTTCTTAGGAGATAAGTGAATGGCAAACAGGATCCACGTCTGATACATATAAGCAAAAGAAAGACATATCATTTTATTTTATTTTTTCCCTACTCTCTCTCCTATCTTGCTTGCCCAGGGCTCCTTCATCTCCAGCATCAAAGCCTCACAGGCTTCTTCTCACACTTCTCTTGGCCCTCTATCACTGAATACAAATTTAGTCCCACAGATCTTTATTTTAAGGGGATAGATGTAATGCAAAAGCTACAAACAGGCATCAACTGAGATGCACCCCACTCCAGTCAGCAGCTGACACAACTTTTCTGCTGGAGGGAAGAAGTCTGAGAGGGGCTCATACTCTTCATGAGCGAGTCCTTTCTGTGGTCTCTGGCCACTGGGATCTCATCAGAATTGGCACAGTCAAACTTGCAGAGCTCAGAAACACAGAAATATTTTTTTGCATTCCAATATATTTATAATATACAAAGATATCAAAGAGTTTTCTGTACGTGAGTGAGACTTCAAGGAGGAAATAGTAAGCTATGTAAGCAGAGCAAACTGAATGAATAACAAACTGTTCTCTGCTTCCAGTCACTTGAGGGAAAAATGGAACATTGCAATGGGCAGTAAAGAGGAACCTGTGGACTCCTGCTGTCCAAGCACTTACACGAACTACATGAAGTCAAATCTACAGATATTATCAGTTTCCTTCACTCTAGCAGAAGAACTATCTATGACAAGTTTTCGGCTTTCAACTCCCCCTCCTCCCCCAATTTTTGTTTTTAATAAAGACTATTTGTGCCAAGACTGAAAAATGCAACAGATCTCTATCTCAAGTTCCAGAAGAGTAGAAACTTGATATTTATTGTATTACTGAAGAAACAGAATGTAAACAAGTAACTAAAGACCACTGTCTGTCTGGGTATGTCTGGAGTGCTCCTGCTAGCCAGTTTTCTGCTGTCCACCAATTTTGTACTATCCTTGTCAGCAGAATAGCCAAGCAGTTTCTGGGCTACATTGTCAGATGAACATCTATTAGCTTGAGTCCGTGTGGGCTCATTACCTTTAGCAAAGTCCCAATATTTTGAGGAGTTTATGTCACTACCTAGCGCCCTGTAATCCAGGAAGGCTTATTAGCTCACTGCTCAACCAGGCAGCAGCATGCAGCATCTCCTGGATGTGAACCTTTGGGGTTATTGTGATAGTAGGATAAAGGAACTATGGGCAACACAGTGACCAGTAGAGGAGATAAGGAAGGTAAGACACAGAGACAGAACCTGTGTCAGCTTTTGTCTCACAACATTTAGTAGCTTCAGAAGTGTCCTGCCACTGAAACACTGTGGTGAGTATATGGGATGCAGATGCCCAGTGGCAGAGCCACTGGGTCAGTTTAGCCAGGGCCCATTAGCTCTGGATCAGGGCCAGTCCACTGGACCCACAATAGCACAAGGAGAACTCCTTGTGTTCTCCCTCCTGCTCCCAAGTCCCTCACTGTCCATGAAGTTCACCTGTCAATGTGCACGCCCTCATAAGTACTCAGAGGTGTTTTGGTTCTGACATCGTGCCCAAGCTGATAAGGCTTCCTGAGATCCACAGCTGTGGGGAACACAGTCCATGCAAACAGTCAGATCTTGCATGATCTGAGTCTGAGCTCTGTGCTTTATTAAAGTGCAAGTGCTAATGATAGATGAGCTCTTTCCTAGAAATGTTACGGCCATGACCACTAGAAGAAGGTCCAAACCAGCTCTGCTCTGCCTTCCTTCTCTTGGCAAGTACCAGTACCCTTGTCCAAAGACTACCACTTATCTAAGCAGGAAGCATGAGGACACTTCCCATGCTACCAAGAAAACTGGGGTCAGGATGTTCGAAACCTACATGAACCATATACCTCACAGGATTATCCTAATTCTTTTCCTTTCCACCAGATATCACTGTAGCTTCACTGCTCCATTGACATCTCCAGTGTAAAGTTCTGAAATGGCTGACTCCAGACTTTCTTTCTGGACACCATTTTTTTTTTTGTCCTGGGGGTAGGATTGTGAAGGACTCCTGTCCAGGACAGCATCAGGCTTCACTGTCTTTTCCACACTGATACACCAGCAAAGCTATTGCAAACAAAACCACCAAGGATATCTGACTCTTCGACCGCTGTACACAGAATTACTGTTGTGCTGTTGATAATACCTATGTTTTCATGATAAATTCCTTGCTTTTAGGTTTACAGAGTGTGTCAACAGTGCAACTAATAAACAAGAGACCGAGATCAGGCATCAGATGAACTGAATGCACTCAAAAGTGAGAATGGTGTATATCATATTGGATACCACAAAAACCACAGAAGAAATGTACTAAGGGAAAGACTGACGCACTTGTCACAGGAATACCCCGCATATCTCTGTCTCTGTATTTCCATTCCTTCTGAGTAGTAAGATGGCCAGGATTCATTGACTTTGAACTTGGACAGAAAAATAAGCAGCGTGACTCATCAAAGAATTGGTTTGTCCTTTCTTGCACAGTAAAGTTCTGTGTGACCAAAGAAGATCCAGACAAAATGGGTAGAAAAATAGGTAGAAATTCTGTATTCTGACACGGTATTGATTACTATCTAATTCCTCTGTAGCAAAATATTCCTTAGAGAATATAAAAGCTATACTAACTACTTTTAAACTATGATTCTGCCAATAATTTATTGTAGTGACAAAAAAATTGACTTTGAATGAGTATTCTAATTTTTAAACTAGTTTTATTGTGTCTCTTTCGCAGAATCATAAATCACAGTGGATCACAGAAAGGCTGAGGTGGGAAAATGACCTCTGGAGGTCATCTGAGCCAAGCTCCCTGCACAGGCAGGATCACCCCAACACCATTACCTAGGACTATTTTCAGATGGCTCCTGAATAGCTCTAAGGAGGTACATGGCACAACTTCTCTGAGCAACCTGTGACAGTGCTCAGTCACCTTTACAGTTAAAAAGTGTTTCTTGATGTTTAGAGGGAACCACTTGTGTTTCAGGTTGTGCCCATTGCTCCTGGTTCTGCCACTAGATACCAATGAAAAGAGCATGGTTATTCTTTGCAGCCCCCCTTCAGGTAATTATATACATTGATGACATTCTTTCTTTTTCATATGTCTTCATTTTCTTGCTGTGTAAGATACTCTTTATTATCTAAATATAACCAAACAAACCAAATTGAAAAGCTGGCAAAGCTAACTTCAGCACTAAGTCTGGCATGTACAAATGGGCATTAGCTATGATCAAAATGATGTGATGATGACCCATTTGTGCTTTAAAAATAGTTGGTTTTAACCCAAATGGTAGACTGGAAAAGAATGAAGAACAGATTCAGAAAATGAATCTTCAGTGCATAGAAGTTCTGCTGGCAAGTGGCTTGTAGCAGATGCCTTGTTCTTCCTGCATAGTGGGAAAGTGCTGGTCCCCATGAGACAAGCCCGAAGGCTGGGACAAAGGAGGCCCAGTAGAGATGAAAGGCAACACAGTCCGTGCCTCAAACCCTCTCCACTGGCTATGAGGACAGCGGGGGATGACTTCTGGAATGACAGCACTTACATTCTTTCCACACTGTCTGTCAGAGCTGGACTAGAAGATAAGAGGGATGTGAAGAGAGCACTCAAAGTCCTAGCGGTGGGTGACTCAGAAATGACAGCGTTCCAGTTGGCATGCAAGAGGGGCTGCTTGGGATGCTTCCTCTTTTCTTTGTCTCACTGCACTGGGAGGAGATCTTGGAGCTAGCAGAGGAACACTCCACTCCTTTTCCTAGGCAAAGATCAGAGCCATCTTTCCTTACTCCACAGATGATCACAAGAAACAAGTCAATACTGGAAGGGGAAAGAGCTCTCTTCTACCAATGATTTCAGTTTCTACATAGCACAGGCTTTTGTGAAGAGTTTAGGAAAGATGACCATGCCATAGAGAAAAAACACCAGAACTCAGAGGTCAGTTGAGGAGCAAGACACACTTAGAGATGCTGGTTAGCAGTCTGCAGGTTTCAATAGCTGGATAATGTGTTTCTCTGCAATTTGCTCAGAGACAGATCTCATGCTGTGGCTACATTTTGAAAACAGGCAGTAAGAATGTATTAGAAGTCTTACAGGTCTGCCTTTGACAAATGCACAGTGAATATCTCCCACTGCTGCTTCCCCCTCCCAACATTATTAGTGAAAGTAAAGTTATCAGTGGCAGCATTGAGAAGTACCAGTTCCAGGCACAGTCTTTCTCCATACTGGGAAATGGAGCCTAGAAGGTGGAAAGCTTCCAAATTTCCACCAGAAATCACCAATGCTTCATTTTTTCTTCCTGCTGAGACTTGTCATCCTTAAAGCTATGGGGAATGCTATTGCACAAGGCTGGCACGGCTAAGGCAAGAAAATTTCCTGACCCTGACAGCCACCAGTGACACAATCCGCAAAGTTCTTCATTCAAATATGGCTAAGGGTATTCTAGTGCAGGTCCCCTACCCTAAACAACTTTGCCAGGCTGTTTTAATTAATCTTGTCACTCTTTGGAGTATTAGCCCCTAATATAAGGAATAAACAGGAATTAACACAAAGCAGTGAGTAGCTTGGGGCTGTCTAATTCTAAAAAAGGCATTGTCTCTTACCTTGAAGAGTCTTTTTATGGGGAAAAAACCCAAAACATAGTTTATTCTGAAGAGCTCTCTATAAAGTTTGAAGAAAGAGAAATGACATACTGAGCTGAGTTCTGGTTTGGAACAAAGATGTACTCTGCCTTCTCTCCAAAGATTTGAATGTAGCAAAACCAGATGTTTTAGAAGTCTGCAAAGTATCCACTGGATAACTATATAAGGCTTTCTTAAAGATAGTTATGAGCACTTAATTTCTGTATTGATTAGGTTTTTGGAATCTTTGTGTTCCTCAGCCCACATTTTCTCCAGGAAAACGAGTAAACTTCTTTGTTGCTCACATCTTACCTACCTTTCAACAACCGGGCCATGATGGACAATCATCAGTCTACCTTGGTCCAGCCATGTGGGAGTGCTGGTTTCAGGTAAGATGCCACTAGTGAACTGAAGCAATGCCTAGTTTTAAACACAAGACCCCCCTAAAAGTGAACATGAGTAGGGCAGCAAGAATGATGAGAGATTTAGAAATAATGATGTCTGGAAAAAGACAGGAGACTATTTTTTCCCTGGTTTTCTCTCTTTTCTTGAAGAAACCTAAGTCCTACATGTTAGAATGGAATGGTGATTACTTATCACTAGCCGTTACTGAGACAAGGACCAGAATAAATGGACTTGCCTTGCAAAAAACAATAATGGGAAAGCTTTTAATAGGTTATTGAAGCACTTAAACAGGATGAAAAAGGAATTTCTAAAACATCACTGTCAGTCTGTCATCTGCCCATGGTCTGCATAAAACTGGCAGTGTCTCAGAGCAGGGATTTGACCTAGAGAGGATAATCTCACCAAATCCTGCACCTCACCTGTGTAGAGTGGATGGGCCCTTCCACAGCAGATGTAGTCATTAAAGAAAGTCTTAAAGAAAACAGCTCTGCTCACTTATCCTCTAAACAGCTTTTATCACTTTCTTCCCAATCCATTCTCCCTTACTGATTTCCAGGCTTTCACTGCTTTAATTCCTCTCTTCCCTGCTCACCCAGAGAAGAAGATGGATGATGAATTGTTAGAACAGCAGGTGCTCTCTGCAGGCAGAAGTAAAGCATGCTAAGGAGCAGGACTTTAGGAGGTGGCTGCACACTTCCATCTGCAGCAGAGGAGGTTCGAGTGTGAAACGAAGCTGTCTCCTCTCCGACATTCACAGCTGAGCAGGACAAGCATGACACATGAAACGACACAATCACGGATTGCTCTTTTCAGATCTGAAGAGTATTCCTACTTCTGTGTTTGAGGCTTTGGTAGTTATGTGCCAACTGCATCTGTCTCCCCACCACAGACAATGATTTCCCAGAAAAAGGAATGCAGAGGAAAGAGGACATGATATTGAGGCCAATTAATACTGGAAGAAAAGGAGACAAGAAGTACCTCCCTTTCCTAGCTCAAGTACCTGTAGAGGAACAACTGGCAGATGTGTAGAAGGGGGACCAGATTCTACTTTCAGTAGTGGGTAAAAAGTTGCTTAGGAGACTGGAGTTCTCTCCAATGGTGTTACATTACATTCCATTACAAACCCAACTATTAGATAAACTCCTACCTGAAAGTATTTCCCCAAATAGAATAACGGAAGTTCAGTAACACAGCATAACCACCCTTGTCATCCAATCAATTTTAAATGACTCAAACTGGTTGTCTGTGCTGAATAGAGGCCTCCTTGTCTTCTTCTCTACTCATTTTTCCCTTCTGACTCTACACAATGTCCATGGAACTTTGATCTCCTTGACGACCCTTCTTAATGGAAAGTAACGTGGTATTTCTCTAAAACAAGGGAAGTTCAATGACTGTAATCAACACCTACCTCTTCCTCCAACACAAGTTAAGTTAACACCAAATAGGACGTTTGAAGTAGGCCAGGTAAACTAAACTGAAGTTTACTAAGTTTTGTTTTGCATGCTGAGCTGGACAACATCATGATGAACAGGGAGATTACCTTACAAACCACTAGCTAAGGAGGAGAAAGAGGAAGTCAACCTTCTGAAAAACAGCATCAGGAAGCAAACAGGACCCACAATAACAGTCATGTCATCCCTATGACCCCTGAAGCCATGCAACAATGGTTTCCTCAAGAAATGTGGTGTTCCTGCTTCCAAGAACTTCCCTTAGTTCCCTGCAGGCAAGAGCCAGCCCGATAACTTTGGCCAAATGCATGAGCTTCCTGTACCTGCTACACTGTCTGCTACCCCATCACACACACAGCTTCAACCTTCCTCTCCTTTACAGTACCCAGTGTTCAGAAGCCATCACCAGAAGAGTCAGACGAAGGCTACATAACAAAAGCTAGAGTTACTCCATAAAAGACACACCTATACTTTCCTGTCTAGAGAGCTCTTCAATTTCTCCCCTCTACTCTGTCAGCAGTGAGGTCACCCAGTGTATCCAGTTTATCATGCAAAATCTACGCATCCTGTTCTTCAAAGGAAAGCTTTAAGAACAAGTGTGAGCAAAAAAAGCAAAACACCTCATGTAACTTACAGCAAACCCAATAAAAAATTCAAAGTTTTTTCTCTCATCCTGTTTTTGCAGGATTGCAGAAAGCTAAAAGCCTCAAAAATACCCAAAACAAACAAACAAACCCAAAAACCCCAATGCAAAAACAAAACAAAAAGACCATCACAAAAGCTAAGGTAACTAACTATTTTTCCTTATTCATCTTCACCAGTAGCTGCTCATCTCAAAATAGGGCATATACCCTGGGAATAGGAGACATTTTAACATGCCTACCTTAGTCTGCCATACGAACACACTTGACAACAAGTATCATATGGTACAGCACTGCTACCCCTGGTACCAGCAATTTGTCTGCTGTACAGTCTCAAGAGGGAGACTCACCTAAACCCCCAACCTAAACCACTTGTGCCTTCTCTATCTTTCTTAGACAAACTTAGAAGTATTCAACATCCATTTGGGGTCTTCTGCCCATAAACCAAAGCAAGCGAAAGGGGAGGTTACAATTTTAAACCACGCTTGCATTTTATCACATTCGAGGAGAGAGAGGTTTCTCCCCAGCATCCTACGTGATACCACTTTCAAGACTGGAATACAAATCTAAGTCCTATGATACCCTGCTAGATTTAATTTCAATTCTTTTCATGAATACTAAAGCATTTTGATTGAGCACAGCACATTAAAAACCTCAGGTTAGAGCTTGTTAGTAGACACCAGTTGGCTACAAGTCTACAGCTGCAACAGCATTTCAGAGAATACTCCATTTTAATGCACATTTCTGGTCACTTGCATCAGCACCAAAAAGAGACAAACACTCCACAGCAGTCATCACAACTGAAACACTTGCAGAGCATAAAGAGCTACAATCAACCATACAAAAATTGTGTGCTTTAATTACATTCAGTTGAAAACTTCAGACATCTAAAGACTGAACAAACACAACTATTAAATAAACTCCTACCTGAAATTATTTCCCTGAATCTTAAAGGGAAGTAATACTCTCAAATGTGGGGGGGAGGGGGAAAACCACTTTTTTACCACCTTTCTCTCCAGAGTTACTTTCCAAATTTAAAATTTTCAAGGCAAGTTACGAAATCCATATTATACATAAGGATAAAGGTAAGATTCAGGAAGGCACAGCTGAGGACTATTCCTTCCGAAACCTCCTGGCTGTTAAGTTGGCTCACCTGTATCACAACATCCTGTTTGTAAAAGAGTAGGCAGCAAAAGGTTTAAGCACTCCCAGATTCCAATTATCAATCAAAACTAGGAAACAAAGCAAGAAAGTGCAATTCAGACATACACAGTATTCCCCTTTTTAGTTCAATTCAGCCATATCTGAGAATCACTACAAACCATCAGATGGCATATTTCCTGTTCAAATAACTGAAGACATGACAAAACATAAATTAATTATAAATAATTATTGGCCAAGAAATAGAAATCTCAAATAGAATTGCATAAATTACTGCACTGAAATTTCTAGGAGCATATTTGGCTCAAGGATTCCACAGGATAGCCTTACAACTAGAACAAAGATTTAAGTAAACACTGTTCGCTATTCATCACTAACTGTATCTGTCCTTAAAAGTTACAAGAATGTGAATAACATTAGCAGATCATGCTGGAGCAGGAGAGGAAGAGGGAAATGGGATGCACCCTGTCATCTTACCTATTAGTCAGAAATCTATTTTTCTTGGTTCAATTGCTTAGAATTCATGAAAATCACAAATTGTTGCTACAGTATTATAACTACTTACCATGATTTTTTCTAATATTAGATTCTTTCACTAAGAACCTAAAACAAAACCAGAGTTTGCATGTAATTTTCTGTCCTGAAACATACAGTATGAGCCTCTCAAGAGGACAGGGGAAGAACAACATAAGCAGAAATTCTGAAAGTTCAAAACTAACAAGAATTTTGCAAAAAGAGCATTATAATGTGCTTCTCAGATTAGTATAAATCTGTGACCATAGTATTATGATCTGCATCACCAACCAATTTTTATTTATATTCCTTTTTGACAAGAAATGGTTAACTATAAAAGGAAGTGGGTTCAATTTCCAGGCATACACACTAATACGCTTAAGATGCCTTGAACCTCTTACTCCCAATCCAGGAAAATAAATCTGCTCATCTGAACACTCAAAAGCAAGCAAAGGCTTCCCATTTGCAAAAAGTGGCACATAGAAGAGATTTAAAGAGTGTTCTTTAGCAAAGACAGGACAAGCAAACTATCATAACCTCGGTGAATGGTAGATGAGCTTCCCACACCACAGTGACTATGGCAATAATCCTGATGAAGGCCTCCAACTCCCATGAAAGACAGAGGAAGCCAGATACAGCCTCTTGCCCCATTATGCCCCTAAGAACCCAGCCCTCAGTCCAGCTGCTGCCCAAGGTGATCTCTTGCCTCAGAGGGACATGCAAACCTGCTCCATCCATAGGGGCAATCACAGGAGTGTAGTCAAGGACTGGCTAGCCATTTGTAAAGGCCTGCTGTTCTGCAGATGCCTCTTGCTTCAAGGCATGGCACCACCTGCTGCTTCATGGGAAGTGTGGGAGGGGTGGAGTGAGAACTGATGGTACCATTCCACCATAACCGTGTGGTATGGCCAAGCTGCACAATCTAGGACTCAACAGGCACACCCTGGCAAATCCTCTTGGAGTTTATCAGCTGGTCCTGGTCATCACACACAACAGATGCCTGCCCCTGGGGTAGAGCGATGAATGATGTAGACAGTCCTGTATGGACGCATAAATTGGTATTCTGGGTGGTACTGACACAGTAATGCTTGTTTAGGGCTACAGTTGTGACATTACAGCACAGAACGATGATCAAGGGTTTGCAAGTGGCCAACAACACCACTTGAGGCAAACAGCACTCTTGGCAAGACTCCTGCCATGTCTCCCAGCTCTGAAATTGGACAGGATTGTTGGCGTGGCACACTCATTCGGATCCACACTTTTAGGCATGGCCAACAGAAGAGATGTTGATGACAGACAACAAGTGCCAAGAAACAAGATTGATGATTTCTCCTGAAAGAGTGCACCAGATAGCTGACGCCTGACAAGACTGTGCAGAAATGGGAGATGGCACACTATCCTTCTGCTCCAACATCAGCCAGCTTCCTTCCCCTGAGAACACTTGTCCTGTCAGCAGCCTTTCAGAAAAGATAGTAAAAACCGCTCTCTGCTGGGGGTTGGCATGCTGATTTCAAAGCTCCAGTGTGCCAGAAGAATTTCCTTAGGATTCCCTAAGGAAAAGATTATATGTTCTTTACTTTGCTCTGTTTTATTACTGGAATATCAGAATTTGCACCCTAGTGAAAATGACTGAATGTGAACACTTGCACATTCTTCTATGTATGCCATCTCAGTCTGGTTTTATTCTGGTTTGTCTCCCTTATTTCTGGACAGTAGAAGTTCTGCCTCTTGCAAGCTTAGAAAAAAGATAGCAGTTCACCCCAGCTAAAGTGGTGAGTATCTGTGAAAGGAAGGGACAAAGCCAGAGTGGCCAGAGCTGGAGAAACAAGTGTAAAGGTCTAGTGCCATCCAGTTCAGCTGACCTGTCACACCAAAACTCTAACACTTTATTGCCTTTGAGATAATCTCAGGATACTCAGCATGAGATCTGCTAGTACTATGTATCCTGTATTTACAAAGGATGCCAAAATTTGTCCCCAAAATCTAAAGTGTCCACCAAGGAATTAAGGAAATTCCATAATTAATTGTATTGTGTGTTTTATAAAATCTAAAAGTATGTAATACCTAAGGGGAAAAACCACCTTATTCCCCTTTCCCTCCCTGGAGTCAACCAAATCACCTGTATCACTGCATGCCCCCCACATTATCTTTCTAATCTGGCCATTGCTTCTCCTGCAGGGCTACGTACCTGGCTTTCATGGGCATCCCAGCACACCATGAACCCCTTCACAGAAACATTCAAGGGCACTCACTCACCCAAGAAACTCAACACTGCATAGGCTAAGGATTTGTTTTCTACAAAATAAGTATTGGATCACAAAGGAAATCACTTCAGGAAAAGCTTCTGAGTTTTCAGTATGTATCGTTTCAGAGCATTTTTTGATAGTAAAGTTATCGATCACTGTCTCAAGTCTCCTATAAATCACAGTGAAGAAGATGGCAAAGGCACAGTGAAACAACACTTCAGCTGTATTTTTTCCACAGAGCCTTATACTACCAAACACAAGTCTGTTCTTGAAATGTACTGACCTGCTGAGATAAAGAAAGACCAAGCTTCTTGTTTGAATGAGGAAAGGGAGGCCTCTGGGACAAACTGCAGGAGTTTTCAAAGGTGTCTCTGAAGTAAGGAAAAGGTAAAGGAGGAGACGGAGAATGAAAGGCCAAGGATGACAGCAGAGGAAGGTGAAAGTGTTAAGCTTGCCAGATCACCCGGCAGAAGAGGGACTCAACATGGTTGAATGGGATGTGGTTGTTAAAAATGCCAGAGGTAGCATGGCATACAGCAAAGGTGAACAGCCACACCCCATAAGGACAGGTGGCGTAAGGCCCCAAACAACTCTCTTGGCAAGGTTTTTGACAGGGCTTATGGTTGTTCATGTACTCTGAGTTAGATGCATGGGAGAAATACAGAAAAGATATCCTCAAAAGATCAAAACAACAACAAAAGAATAATTTACTGGCAACTTTAGAATATCAGAGAAGCTTTGGCAAAAGTCTTGGTGAACATTCAATTAATATACAACACCTCTCAAAGCATTAACTTGGCCTATTCAAATTAAAGAACTCTAAGCCCATTTGATTTTAAGCTACTCAAAAATTCCAAGAAGGAATTAGGAGAGTAAGAAAGAGAGACAAAAAAGATACAGAAAAGCACACATACAGCTATCAGCTCCTGGGTCCAGCAGTGTTCAGATAGAAATTCCAAGAGGAGGTAGGGTCAAGATGTCTGATTACCTCATGTTTGGCCTTAAATATCCATTGGCCTTCCTATCTGCCTCCTATCTTCTAAGCTATAGTATTCCCAAACCTGATTTCTATCACCATATAAGGGTTTAAACCACTACCAGGTTATGTTTTAACCCCAGCTGGCAGCAAAGTATCACACAGCTTCTCACTCACTCCCTGCCCGCAGGCGGATGGACAAGAGAATCAGAAAAAAAAACTTATGAATTAAGAACAGTTTGATAATTGAAACAAAAACTCCGACCAAATCATAATACTAATGATGATCACAGGAATCATATAAGTAATGAGCGAGCGAGAGAGAAAAACAAACCCTAAGAAAGGCAAGAATTACAAGAATGGACAAATACCTGTCTCAGTTCTCCCCTTCTTGAGGGAGAAAAGAGCTTTTAGATCTAAAAATTAGGTTGCTGTCCTCTTGCAACAACCCTGAGGAATGCAGTCTACTCCAGTAACTTTGTTTTGCTCATATTATTATCTCAAATTCTCCCTTTTCCTTAATTTGAACTTTTACTGTTAGCACAGTGCATAATATCTGCACTCTTGGTAACACTTCTATTTTAGGAGCAAAGTCATGCCTGTGAAATACCTACAGACAAACTATTTTCTGGGGGAAAACAAGAGACTGTATGGCACTCCCCACCAAGATTTATACTTTATGGTAGGATAGACAAGAAGCTGTTGATTGTGCAGAGCTCACATTCAGTTGTACAATCCCTCTATTCCTCAAAATCCTCCATGAGGAACCTGCTAGGTCCAGGTGCTCAAATTGGACATCAAATTACAGTTTACAGTAGTCAACATTTCAAATTCAAATTCAAATGAAAATACAAAGAATATCCCCACATCCACCTTCCCCTTCCTCACCATATGCATATACAGAGGCATACACAATTTGCAAGAGCTCTTCTGAAAGTTTGAAATTCATAAGGACACCGAGAGCATGAGTAAACCATTGCTCTACACCTCTATCTTCCACAGCATAGGTCAGCTGTGCCCTATCCTCTGTTTATGGGCAGCTGCCCTTTGGGAGGGGGCAGTTTAAGGGTGCTCCAAGTACTTCAGGATGCTCTTCACAAAAGGACTGGGAACTGAGCTAAGAACATTCCTGACCAGCACAAACTTTTTACTCATCCACATCACACCCTGGCACTTGTTCCCATATCACTCTGCTTCATAGGAGGGAGGCTCCTTTAGGAAACAGCCTCATTTGCCCTTTTCAGGTAGTGTCCTGTTGAGGGCTGTAGAGAAGGAGCAGGTTAGGAGAGGCAGAGGATCAGTGGTGGAGCTCTGTGGGATTGGTTCTTGCCAGCCACACTCACTTCTGATGCCTGCACTGTCCAAGTGAGTTGTGTGCAGGGATGAGATGCACTGGTGTAGCTTCACATCAGGTCCATGAGCTTTTACCTCATAGAAGAAATACCCTCTCTCTTATACAGAACTCAGAAAGAGATCAGGATGATTCCCCTCTTCAGTGTGGTTGGTTTTGTCCCCTTTGATTTGAGCTTAGCCTCTTTAGCAGCCCTAATCCTCTACTGGAAAAGCTCCAGAACAGTCTGATGAATGTGCAATTCCCACTTTATCAGTCAACACACCAGACAGAGGAAGGCAGCAGGCAATTTTCTGAACAGAACATGGTTACCATACTGTCATAAGTCAGAGCCCAAGGTCAAAGGAAGAAGCATTTGGTGCTCCTCTGTTATTGCATCTCTCAGGATGAAACATTTGGGATGCTTACCAGAGGAAGTGCTACCCACACTCATGAAAGCTCATGGGCTGTACATATACAATACATCCCATTCTTCATATATGCATCAATAAAATTTTCTCAACTCTGAGCCCTCTTACAGCTATGAACAAAAATCCACTGTACTAACACATCGATACTTCCTCTGTACCTGAATCCAAAGTTTCATAACAGCTTTTCTGACAGCATGGCTTTAAATTCAGTTACAGAGCTGTGTAGCAAGTATGTTTTCTATTCACTGTAGCATGTCACTAAAAATACTTATTTATAATAATACATATATATTCTAAATGTGTTTTCCTTTGGGCTTAAAAGTCTGGGTTTCAGGTTGCATGCACCCCAGATTTCTGTAACTATGTGGAAAGAAAGTATATTAGAGTCTTTCAAGTTAGACATCTGTTTAGAATGTTTTGTGGCCACGCTAAGTCTTAAATCAATTTGGTTATAAAAACAAATACTCTTTACAGTATTAAAATAAAAGAACGGGGATGACTTATTGCTTGTTTTTAGCAACTGACTTGTCTGAGGAAAGATGGACCATGTGGAATGAACTGACTTAAAAATTCACTGACACGATGCAGTTATTTATTGATTTTTTATAAGCAATAATGACTTGTAGGGGCTCTGTTCTGCCTCTTGTTTTAGCACTCTCTTTTCATACTCAAGGAAATCAAATTTGTTTAGCTGACTGTATGATTTCTTACAATAAATGAATAATAGGACAAAACATACTCGGTATCTCATAATGTGTTGTTATAAATATTTTCTTATCATTTTCTTTCTGCTTATTTCCATTGGGAAAATAGAGTTTAGATTTTTAAACATTTTTTCCTTTTTCTCCAGTCTCTACATGACTGAATTATATGTTTCTCCTTTCATTTTATTGCAATTCACAACTTCATATGGACTTCTATGCGAGATAGGTCAGGGGAATTGGTAGAAACAGAACTGGAGCACACAGAAGCCAGAGAAGGATGCAGAGAAGTATCTTGTTATAAACACTCATTCTTCTTTTGAGCTCTCTGCATTTAAGACACTTTGTTTTTCATCTCCTTTTCTCTAGTGACTCGTAAAGGTGCTTCTGTGCTCCAGGCACCCACCTACCCTTTCTGTGCTGGACACCAGCTCCCACCCCTACTCAAGTCAACTTTCCCCTTGGCAGGGAAGTGAAGACAAAAGTGACTGAGTTTCAATTCCAAGGTCTCTGTCATTTCCAGAGCGATGCTATCTGAGACCTCAGCTCTACTGCTGCTCCAGGCACCAGTGAGCAGCAGTTTCAGCCTTTTTTCTCCCAGGGCTCCCAGAAAGGCTTCTCGCTTAGCAAGCAAGCAAGCAGCAGTCCCTGCATGAAGGCAGCAGCAGCAGCAGCAGCACAGCAGCCGAAGTTCTCTTTTTCTCTCTGCAGTATTCGGAAGCCTTCAAGGAAATATCAGCATTACCAACCTGTAGCCTTCTAGGGAGTATAAGCAAAAGTAGCTCAGAAAATGCATTTTTTGTTGTATGTAACACATTCAGCTGAGGTTAATAAAGACAATCCTTAGAAGTGTGTAAGTTCAAAGAGGCACCCAATACCAGCTAAGAACAACATGGAAAATAAAATTAAAAAAAAAGCCAACAAAAAACCCAAAAATCCAAACCAAACCTAAACAAAATTCTTGGTCATGAAGATGTTTTTTGAGCTGTGATTTCACTTCTTCTGCATTTACTGAGATCAGTTGATTAAACTGGGGGCTAAATCCAGAGTGAGGACAGCTTGCAGTTTAACAAAAATGTTATCCAAACATCTCATATGCCTTTTTTCCTGCCTTGAAATAGCATAGTTCTGACACACTATTCAAAGAAAAGAAGTAATTTGAAATTGTTTGAGATTGCTCGCTCTGGCAATCTGGAGACCGAGTGTATTTCAATCACTTTGTACTTTCAGAGTTTATAAAAGTGGTATGTAAGGAATAAGAAGCAACCCGTGTTGCTTTATGAGGAAATGCTTGTGTTTATGACAATATTAAGAATGTCTGTCTCTTTTTTTCAAATACTGTGTGTTACTTAAAGAATCAAGAAGAAAATTGCATTGGCTTCCAGCTCTCTGCTAGTTTCCCACACACGATCGCCTTCCTTCTAAACAGTCTAAAAATAATGGGGAATATTAAAAAATAAGCAAAAGGACAGATGAGAAACTGGTTACAGTCAAAAAGCTGCAAAACTAGAGATAAAATAGATGTTCTGAGTATGTAGGTGCTTGAAACAATGTTAACCATAAGAAGACAGATGAAGAGTAAAGTCGATATTTATTTTCCAGAAATGAAATGGGGTTATGTGAGAAATTCATGGCATGTGGTCTTGAAAACGAAGGTGTGGACGAGTCTAAGTTCAGTGTTCAAATCAGCCTTTTGAATGAACACACATTTTCAAGTGGGAGTTTGGGAGAAAGAAGACTGATATTTCAAAGATGTCTTCTTTGAAACCGCATTCAGGAAGACGTTAGTAAGTGGGTGAAGCAGTGAAAGTCTCTGGTGTTATAGACTGCCAGTGAGTCTCATGAATGGTCAGACTGGGGAGTTTCCTTAATAACTCCTCCACATTCCCTGCAGGAAGAAGTAAAGGAGGAGTAAGGAGAGCACTGACCCACTGTGTCTATGGTGAGTGATGGAACTTACTGTTGCATTTGCTGTTCCATTTTAAAAATAGATGGTGGGCAAGTAAGCAATTAAAATTCAAGAAGGAAAGCAGAAGTATCTGGCAGTTGTTCAGTAAGCCTAACTTGTATAAAAATGATCTGCACATAGCTAGTATAAGTATAAACAGTCAGCAGCATGCGATTATGAAAAACAATTCTTGCCTGCAAGTGTAATTACTTTTAACAAAATGCAAAATCCTGGGAGTGAAGAGAACACAGCACAAATATCCTCTCTGTAGGCTTCGTCATTCAGTTGTACATGGAATAAGCTCCCATAAAGCATCTGAACCATCATCTCTAGACATATTAATGCAGACAGGAGCTAAAGAGTCCCAATTCCAAACTGGACATATGGTAGCTTGGGGCCCCAGTCTCAGTCAAACAAGCTCAGGAAGAGATTTGTTAGAGTGACCTGAATACCATGTGGTGACACCATTTCTAATTCCAGGCCAGCTCATGTCTGGTCAATGATCTCTGATGCCTCTTCACAGAGCAGGACACCTCCTAGCTCCCCAGCTCTCCTCTGTGGCATTGAGTTCACCAGGAGGAGTGATGAACAATAGCAGTCCCATGACTGTCTCACCATTATCCAGCACTTTCTGGGCTCCACCCCTCACCCCCCAATTGTCCTCTGAGTAAATCACTCCCTGTCAATGGCCTGGCAGCAGAAGCACCATTGTTCCATCTAGTGGAGAGCTATTCAGTGTTGATGGCCTTTGATTTCTCTTTCCAAACATAGGCCTTGCCTCTGCCAGATAGGATTTTGTGGGTACAGTTATGCTGGCAAAAGCTCCTACCATAAGCACAGTCTGTAGTCCCCGAAGATTTATTGTAGCCCAAGTGGCCTAACTTGCATTCAATCCTGTGAAAATAATAAGTACAGACAGTACCAAAGCCACTCAGAAAACGTCCGATATAAAATATATACACTAATTTACAGTGAAGGTTGCAATCCTAAATAGCATTTGGAGGGAAAGTAAATAACGGCATTCATAGTTTGGCACAGAGACACTGCCAGCGTGTCACATCCTGATGGATTGGGGATATGTCTGTGTCAAACTATGAATTCTGTTTTTGCTTTCTGAATGCCATTTACAATTGCAACTGTCCATGTGGATTATTGCATCTATTTTTATAGCCAAGGCTCTGTCTGGGAAGATATAACAGAGCAATCAACAACACGGACTGGTTCTATTTTGCTGGAACAATAGTGTTCCTGTGCGCTGGCCTCTTCCATCTTCATGCACAGGAGAGGAGGGCTGGGCTGTGAGCTTCCCCTCATCTTGAACAACATGAGCAACAGAGAGATAGAAGTTTATTATGTGAGTCCATTTGTCAAAATGCAGTTTCCCTGCTAGATCCAAGACATAAGCAGTCAAGCCAAAGACTTAATAGTGATCATGAGGTCAGGTGGTAGGGCCCTCCAGAGAGACAGCTCTGAAGAGCTGGGAAAGCTGGGAAGCCATAAGAGTGCAGCCATGGAGACTGACCATGGAACTGGGGCCACCCTCCTCACCCGCTGTCCAGGCTGAGAGAGGAGAAGGCTCAAGTAGTCTCTGGTACTCCTGTTTCTCTCCTTATTGTCCCCATTGACTTAGTGCTCAGGAACTGCACTTTTATTCAGTCTGTACCACAAGCAACCTGAGAGGAGAGCTTCATTTGCATGAAACATCTATTAGGTCATTCAGATTAGATGAAAGGAAGAAAGTGTTTTACAATAAGGGTGGTAAACAGGTTGCCCAGAGAGGTGGTAGATGCCCCATCCATGGAAATGTTCAAGGTCAGTTTGGATGAGCAGCCTGATCCAGCTGAAGATGCTCCTGCCCCTTGCAGGTGGGTTGGACTAAATGATGTTTAAAGACATCATCTTTCCTCTTCCAGCCCAAACTATTCCATGATTATCAAAAGTGGAATTCTTTGCTTCCCTATATTACACATATAGGAAAGAAAACATATTTTCCCCCCTATATTCCTGCCATCCTGAACCTTGATAATTAACCTTTCCCAGAGGACTGCCTGTGGATATAAATCTCAGCTAGCTGAGACACTGTGTCTGGGATGAAGGCAGCGGGCATAAGGCACTGCTGTCTGATGGGTGGTACCTGCCACTGCATCTCCATCTGAGGGGACACCCCGGCAGTCCAGGTCTGAGGAGCAGCAGATTGTCCCCACAGTAACCAGTCCTTGAAGTCTGCTGAGGCTTCCAAGTTTGGATCTCCTCGTGAAGGACTGGCACCTCACCAAGGAAAGGACTGTTTTTCACTTTGTTACCTTGGATTGTCTGCGTCAGCCTGCTCTTGTTTCAGCTGTCCTCTCCTTAAGCCTCCCATACAAGCGCCACTTTAGGTACTTACAGAACTCCAGCATCTAACACCATTCGTAAAAGGCCTCCCCGCTTGACAGGGATCCCCCGCAGCTTCCATGGCAAGCCCGAAATCCTCCTGCAAAAGGTTCTGGGGAAATAAAACAAACACTGCTAGTTAAAGAAATTATCTCAGCTGCTACTCGGCTTCCAGGAGAAGCCGGTAAATGCGGTGCTGTACTGAAGGCACCGGTGATGCCCAGGGAGCTGTGCTGATGCCGCGGGAGCCGCGCAAGACGACAAGCGCAGCGACCCCGGGGCCGGGCGGAGCGGCATCAGCGGGGCAGAGGTACCGATGCAGGGGAGATTGAGGCCGTTCCAGACATCCGTGAGGCGGGGAAGGACCCGCACGGCACTTTTCCCTTTCAACTCTCCGGGGTAGCCGGGCAGCGCGGCGGTGCGGGCAGGTGCACCGCAGGGCGGGCAGCGGAGTCCCGGCTCCCCCCGGCTCCCCGCTGGGTCCCGCGGCGGGGTCGGGCGCCGAACGCGGCGGTCCGGTCCGGTCCGGCGGGTCCCGGCGGGTCCCGGCGGNNGTGCGAGCGGGCAGTGCGGGCTGGCCCCGTCCCTCGGCCGCCCGCCCGCCACCTGGATCACGAGGGACGCGGCGCCCGAGCATCCTCCCCACCCCCGGCGCCCTCCGGCCCGCTGCCGCCGCTAGCTCCCGCACCTCCGCCCTGCGCCGCGGCCGGGGGCTGCTCCTCGCCCGGAGAAACTTTGCACCCCCGGGTCGTGGAGGGGACCGTGGGGTAAGTCGCTGCATCCCGAGAGCTCGCGGCGGGCAGGAGAGGCTTCAGCCTGGGCTGTGCGGGGGAACCGGGGGACTGTCGGCTGCGGCCGCCTCGCCCCTCGCTGTCCCCGGGGTGTCGGTGGTCCCGCCGCCCGTGTCGGGGGCGCTGGGACCCCAGGCGCGCAGGACGCGCCGCGCTTCTTCCAGCCGGGCGCCGGTGCCGGTCCGCAGCTCCCGGGCGAGAGCCCCGGCGGGTGCCGGTGCCGGTGCCGGCCGGCGCTCGGATGGGTGATGCCCGAGCGGTGCCTCTCTGTCCCGAGGGCTGAAACCGGGGCGGCGGAGGTCTCTGCCGCGGCACCTTGGCCACATCCTTTCCACGGGCGCTTCGAGAGACCTTTCGAGGGGAAAACAAGTGAAATAAAGTTTCACATTGCCTCTTTCGAGCCCCAGGTGCACTCGCTTGGAACTGGACAGGGTGGGTTTGCCTCAGGGTCAGCCAGTACTTGCCTTGAAAATAATTTTCAGCGTTTTATAACTTCAGAGCTACGGATTCCTGTTGTGTTTCAGTTTGACATACCAAAGGGCGAAAAAGCAGTGAGGGAAAAGGCTCTGGTGTTTTTTCTGACTTTGTGTTACTTTGTTTAGTAAACAAGAATTTTGTCCATCTTTGGGTGAAGCTGTAGTTTAATGTCTTTATTAAGGAATAATTTAAATAGCATAAAACCAAGTTATATCATATAAAAACTTTTTTTTTTCTGAAGACAGGCACAAACAATGTTTGTGCGTCATTTAGTGAGTTTCTAGGAGATGGACTATTAAACCAGAAAAAAAAAAATAAACAAAACCCACCAGAAAAAACCCCCCAAGAATATGCTTGACGTTTGGTAGTTTGAGGTTTCAAAAAGACAACCAGGACTGGATTTAAATAAAACTGAATTATCTGGTCGGGTTCGGAAGTAGTCTGTTGAGAAGAATGTTGATGCACATATGTTTGTACTAGATAAAATAAAACAGTTCTCCTTTATGCACACATAGAGAGTGTTATGATTCAGGGCTAAGACTAAATAATTTCATTTAAGTGAGAGACTTAATGACTGACAAGATCAAATTCACCGGCAAGACACTCGGTTAATTTGCAACCAAGAGCAAGAATCTATTTCCGTGGAAAACAAAGTACCTTATACTGTAGGTATTAAGATCCAGAAAGAGTTTCCAGTAAAGGTTTTGACGGTGACTTTAACGCTGTTGCTCCTGCCGGCATCCTCTGCCAGAGCACAGGCTGAGACAGTCCTCACTGTTCACTGCCACATCTACCATGTCTCTGCGTCTGTATATGTTTGTGACAAACGATTTTTTTGCCATAGTTGACCATAAGAGTGTATTCGGGTGTTCTTAAGTCTTGAGGAGATTAGGATTTCAAGGGCTGCATTGGGCTGGTGTGCAAACATCTCCAGCCCCCGGGCTCTGGAAGCACAAGGCTGCACAGCCTGTAGGGTGAAGGTGTACGGAGGGGGACCGTTTTGGGAAGAGAGTTTGTGGGGAAGGAACACCCGTATGTGGAAAAGTCCAGTTGTTGTGGTTCCAGGATTTTAATTTCAACTGAGCCGTGGGAGGGGGGAGGTATATTATTACCTCAGCCTCCCATCGATTCAGATTTCTGCTCAGGAATTGCAAGGAGGAAATGCATTTCTAGGCCCTGTTTGCAATGCGAGTGCTTACAAAAACCAGCCAGCCAGCTTAATATTGATTCATCGGTTTCAGCGTATAAACAGATTTAAGCTCCAGCAAGGAGGATTTAGTACTCAGAAATGATTTTTCTGTTAGATTTTCCTTTCTGTAGGTGTATCAAAAAATATCGTGAAGATGCTTTCGGTATCAGAAACTGCCCATACATAGTTGAACGAGACAAGAGAACTCAATACAGCTTTCGCTGCCGTGTTTTTAAGGGGTTTGAGCCAATCTAGGACCCCACTGAACATGGGGGTTCTGCTATTGAATTATCGAAGTCCGGTGCCAAATCTTTCCTTAATATTCCTGGTAATTACTGCTGACTCATGCTGACATGTGAGTTCAATTAGCCCCAACTGGAATGTAAAGGATGTGGGAGTGTCTCTTTGTGCCCAGAGACAGCTAGGACAAAGCAGATTTTGGAGGAAAATTCAAGGAATTGCCAAGTTTGGGTAGGAAGTGTCAGCCAGGGCTCTTTTTTTTTTTACAGTAATGTTCTAATAACAATTAAAGTGGAAGCCCAGGAAGGGGATGTTGGATAACGTGGACTTGTCTTCACTATGGAATAACTGTAGTCCTAACTCAGATATAGCTTCTAATTTGAGTCGTGTCCGCACACACAAAGCCGTTGCTGAAGAGTGTTGATGTTTTCAGTTTGATTTGACTTACCCATGAGGAATGAGCTATAGCTCAGATAACCCCTATTCATCAGCTGCTACCCCAATCTGCCTGAATGGCACAAGTGGGATCTTGCTCCACCCTTCCTGCTCCCACCTGAAGGGGGTTACCTGAAGAGCAGGAAGCTCCTGCCTGCTTCCCTGGTACAGGCAGAGCACAGACAGCACCGGTTTGGTTGTGAGGCAGGCAACAGGATATTTACCGATGTGAATGTTCCCACACAACTACAGCCTAAGTGCCGTGTTTGTGACAGGTCCCTGGTGTGGTGGACACGGTCACCACCACACGGCCGCGGCAAAGCGGGACGGGAGGATTCTGCAGCAGTCCAGCCCTTTCTGGTGCTCAGGACAGGGCACTGCTGCAACAAAGCATGAGGAGCAAAAAAACGTCTTTGCCCCAGAAATTAATTTCCTGTCAGCTACCAGGAGGTGCAGAGGGTCGCTTTTATGTCAGAAGTACATGCTAATATATATATGCATAAATAAATAGACCCAGCCAGTAGAAGCTGGCTAGCAGAAGCGGGAGCTGCTGCTTTTGAGAGAAACAGTTTCATTGTGGGCCCTCTATGCAAACTGCCACTAGGAAACTGCAGATCACAATTTCCACAAACATTTTGAGGTTAAAGCAAGGAGGGTGGACACGATGGCAAATATGCAGCTCAGTGTGTATCAGGCCTTTTTTTTTTTGTTTTTTCCCAAGAGGAAAGTGACCTCCTGGGTCTGCATGAAGAATGAAAATTTCAATGTGCTTTGCGAGTAATTTGACTGAGAGTCAGGAACTAGACGAACGTCTTGAGACAGAAATGCTTTAGGAGTATGTTTCTGTCAGTCCAGAGCTCCCACAGAGCTGTTCACAGTCATGTTGGATTTAATTCAACTTACCTTCAGAGTCTTGAACTTTGAGATTTCGGTAGCAAGTCCTGTCTGTGTGGTACTGCTGCCAACATATCATATATATCATAGGTAACTACAGAACTCGAATTGATGGACTTACAGGCTTGCACAGGTGGGGTGGAAAAAATTATGCCAACATAAGGCCAACTGAATGTACCCCAAATTGTTATGAACCCCCAACGTCCCCCGTGCCAGTGTGTGATACAATTATTTCAGCATGGACCAGGTAGGAGCTGTTCACTCAAGTGCAGCCCTTGGGTTCACAGGTGTGCCGCTACAATAGCAAGAGATGCAGTGTATCTCTTTTAGCTTTTTGAAACCTTATTCTGAATCTTATCCTTTCCCTCTGAGAGGTTCCTTCTGGTGTGCAGTGACAGGGCAAGTGCAGGATGGCTGTGTAATATTGTGCAAGGTGGCTGTGCTTACCTGTCTATGTCCGTGGAAGTTCTTCAATACGAGCATTTGTGAACAAAACATTTAGTCTGTACCCAGGTACTGGTGGCATGAGGGCTGGACTACACTTTCTGTGCTTTTGAATTAAGGCTGCATCTGCAGGCAACACAAATAATTTGCAGGATGCAACCTATATGAAGCTAGGGCTGCAAAACATGGTGTTTGCAATCGTGTTTGTTCGGTGACTGCAGTGCTGCCTGGTGCAGCAGAGCTCCGTATTCAACAGCAGTATCTGTGCCTGCACAAAATACATTAGATATTTATTCCTTACTCTTTCACTGTGTTAGTATTGATGCTGAATGGTATTTGTTTCAGTATGTTTAGCTTGCTGAAAACATGTACTCACATAAAATCAAGTTTTGTCATTTCTTAGGACTGTAGAAAACCACCATTAGAGGGTTTCTCCCTCTTCTGTAACACTTCAGCTGAAAGAGAGTGAAGTTGAATGCGTGGCAGTTTTGGGGTCATGGTCTCTCTTTTCTGGCTGCTGTTTGCCACATTTGGTAGTGTGTGGATCCCTGGGAGCCATGATGCTAAGTAACTTCCTGAAGTTTTTCCTTCTCTGAAACTTCAAATATTATGCTCTCACCTTACACTCAGGGCAGCAGTGTTTGGAAAGCAGCTCTTCTTGGCCTCGTTGTCTCTCACAGGGATTTGGTTCTCCAAAATTTTTGTTGAACTCTAAAATGTGTTTTTCTGATATCTGAGAACTCCTAGTGCACTTGTCAGATTAAGTCTCCCTCTCCTTGTCCTCAAATGAGGAATAATTTCACAAACATCATGCTTTCTTCTTGTTTCAGGCCATTTATAGGGAAGCAAAATTTGAAGATGTTGTTTTGCTGGCAAGGAGTATAGGCATTAGAGATTTTGGAGGGGTATACTGAGAGGACTACCACTCGGGACTCCACAGGATCTGTCAGATCTGTTCCCTATTTCATGAATGTCTCAAATGAGGGGTCAGAGCATGTGGGCATTCAGCCTGCAGAGGTCACCAAACAGGTTTCAGGCACTCTGGAAGGTAAAAGTCAAAAGAAGAGTGGTTTTTGACAGCCACAGCCTCCAGAAAACCAACCAGGATATGAGTCTATAAGGTTTAGTACAAAGGTTTTTCTTTAGTCAGTAATAAATCATGTACTCAAATATAGCACGGGGAATGGCTAGGGGGAAAAGGATGTGGAAATGTGGTGGTTCACAAACTAAACAAGAGTCAGTAGCACTGCACTGTTGTAAAAATGATGTGCAAGGACAGAAAAGTTTTTTCTGAGATACATCAATCTTGTTTTCCTGCTCAGCTCAGGTAGGTCCTCAGCTAGAATGTTTGCACTTATTTGGGAGCAGGGTACTTGAGAAAAAATTGCAGATAGAATTAAGAGTCCGGAGGAGCATGAAAGGGATTATCAGGAGTGTAAAAACAAGAAAATATTATAATAATGGTTTGGTCTAGAGACAAGAAAAGGGGAAGAAGTTATAAATCATAAGTAATATAGGATTAGCTGAAAAATTAGTTGAATTTAAACTGCAATTTAGGTTCATGTCAGTTAGGGCATTAAAATAGGATAGAATTCTATGTTATGTTGTAGTAAGGAAAATTTAGTTTAAGATGCTTAGGAAAAATATTGTGATCTTAGTGATAGTTAAGTGTCAGAATAAAATCTCTGGGGTACCCATAGAAACTGTACTTCTTCAGTATAAGCATCATTGGGGAGTGGTTTAACAGCTGTGTTGTTACAGCTATGATGGCCTAAGCATGTAAAAGACTGGAAAGATGTGGCACTTTTTTATTAAATCAATTGATTTAGCTAGAAAAAACAGACAAGTCTTTCATGCTCGCAAGCCATTTCTCAGATATGCAACCTCTGAATGGTTTTGGTACAGCTGCTTCTGTATGAAGCAGGGAATGATGTTCTGTACAGTCTCTTGAGGGTCTTTTCAGTCCCATTTGCAATGATTAACAAAATCTTTCTGTCTTGGGATAGACGGGTGTTAAGGGACTGGGGAGGGAAGGCAGGCTATAAAAGCAGATGAAAGAGCTCTCTCCTACCCTGTAATTGGGGAGATTCCCTGTGATTTTCACTCCATGAAAAATGCCTGTTTATTACTTTTCAGGAGTGGATGAGAATCAGTAAATCTTACACTAGCTTCTCTATAAGTGTCAGGTGGTTTTGGATAGTAGCAAATGCTGTATGACAAGTGATACTGTGATAGGATGTGATGTGATAAAATGTCTGCTTTTTTATCTTAGAGACAAATAAATTTCTGGGAGTTGTGAAGGCAAGAGGTCAAATCTTCCCCTACCTATTGGTCTCAGTATATAAAGTAAAATACTTGCAGTCATGACTTGTTTATAAAAATTAATATTTTTAAATCTAAAAAATGCATGATCAAAACTTTAATGAGCATATAGAAAACATCACTTCTAGGATTATTAATGAGAATTAATTTTTACATAGTGGCTACTTTAAGGTAGTAACAGATATAAATAATATTAGAAGAGAGCAATACTGTATGTAACTTGAAAATATATTTAAACACATTTTTGTCTCGGGACACATGTCTCCAAAACAGTAAAGGTATTTACAATAAAAAGTTCCAGAAGTTGTCAAATAGCAAATGAAAAAGGTAGGTATATCCATACATCTCAAATCCATAATGGCAACATTTTTCTTACAAATAAGAAATTCATGTTTCTGGAGGGGAAAACACAGAATCATAAACCACAGAGTGGTTTGGGTTGGAAGGGACCAACCTGTGCTTGGGACTGCCTGACCCATGTGCAGGACCTTGCACTTGGCCTTGTTGAGCTTTATGATGTCTGCATGGGCCTTATACTTGGTAATTAAGAACCTGCGCTGTGTTTTAGCACTTACTCAAACCAAGGTGCTGGAGTAGTGCCTTGTCAGCACAGCAGACAAAACTACACAGCCCTGTATAGCTTCTTTAGCTGTATTTATATTAAAAATATTAGCTACATCAGGTTTTACTTTTACTTTTGATTTCAGATTCAGTATCTGAAAGAACAGGAACTTTTGAGTTTCCATTCTGATTTTCATGTACTTCATTAAACTGAAGGCTTGCAAGACTTGAGGGAAAGCTTGACAACTCACACAGCAGCCTGGCTCTTGGTGTGTTTCCAAACTGTGATCTGCTTCTTTCAAACAAAGCGGTTTTCACAATGGTGGCAAAACCACCAGTTTAAAACACTGAACTGCACTGGTGATAATAATAGCAATGTCAGTTTAAGCATCAAGCTAACATGACTTTCAGAGTTCCAGGAGAGATTATTTGATGTTTCATCTCAATTTTTCTCTGCTTTCTCATTTTCCATCTCAAGCTTCGGGAAAAACACCTTTTTTTTCTCCCTGAAAGTTTTTTAGTTCGGTTTTTTTTTTACCTCTGGATCTTCAGATATCTAAGCTCTGTTGAACCTCTATTATGGGGCTCTAGTATGTTCATCCTCAGTTACTCTTTTTCTTCCCCTGAATAACTGAGTGGGAACAACACAAAAGGGCAAAGCCTGGAGAAGAATAGGATTGCATCTCCCCAGTAAGCTGATTTTACATCTAGGTATATTACTGGTTTTCCTGCCTGCCTTCTTAGTCCTACATGCATTTCATAACTTTTAGAGCAGTCTCTGTTTTGTTTGCCTTAGATCCAGGTCTCTTTTGCTTCTTTTCTTTGGGAGAATGATGTGCTGTGTTATCATGTTGTCACACAGGCTCCTCTGAGGACAGGTTGTGTCTCTGAGTCAAAGCCAGCCATTTTTGTCTCTTTCCACACTGTCTCTAGTGATGGAGAGAAAAAGCAAATATATGATACCAATAAATTATATATGATCTATATATATATGGAAAAATAGATATTGAAAATATATGAGCTGTCACACATTTTACTCCTGTTCTGCATTGGAGTGCAACTAAAATCCTTTAAGAAGCATTTTGTGGAAAAGAAGAGAGAAATCAGGGCAATGTGAGTACAGTTATGGTGTATGAGGGACTTTTTCAAAAGACTTGGAATTGGATCTTGGCCCACTCACAGAAGAGCATCACCATCTTACTGGCTACTGTCGAGAGTCTCCCTGATTTTGATAAGCAATTCTTTCCTGATAAAACTTCCATTTAAGTTCCATTTTGGCTTTACAGTAGAAAACTCCTAGAAATGGTTGCTAATATTTCTGTCCTCCCTCATCTACTCAACCCTCTAATCTATCAGTAGATTCCCTTTGTACCACTCAGGGTTTCCCATCACGCTGCCTGCATTTACTCCAGAATTGCACCTCTGTGGTGGGTTGACCCTGGCTGGATGCCAGGCACCCACCAAAAGCACCCTTATCATTCCCCTCCTCAACTGGACAGGGGAGAGAAAGTGTAAATAAAGGCTCATGAGTTGAGAAAAAGGCAGCAAGAGATCACTCATTGATAATCGTCATGGGCAAACAGACTCAGCTTGGGGAAATTAATTTGTTACAAATCCAAACCAGAGCAGGATATTGAGGAGTAAAACCAATCTTAAAAACGCCTTCCCCTCACCCCTCCCTTCTTTCCAGCTGTACCTCCTGCCTCCCAGAGGCACAGAGAGACAGGGAATGGGTTTATGGTCAGTTTATCACACATTTCTCCCACTGCTCAGAGAGAGGAGTCCTTCCTCTGCTCCAAGGTGGGGTTCTTCCCACAGGAGTCAGTTCTCCATGAACTTCTCCAGCCCAAGTCTTTCCACAGGCTAGAGTTCTTCACAAACTGCTCTAGCATGGGTCCCTTTCCACAGAGTGCAGTCCTTCAGGAACAGGCTGCTCCAGCATGGATCCCCCACAGACCATGGGCCACACTCCCTGGACACACTCCCTCCATGGGTCTGCAGGTCCCTGCCAGCAGCCAGCTCCAGCACAAGCTGCCCACAGGGTCACAGCCTCCTGTCAGGCATCCACTTGCTCTGCTCTATGGCTTCTCCACGGGCTGCAGGTGGATGTCTGCATCCTGTGGATCTCCATGAGATGCAGGGCACAGCAGCCTCCTCATGGTCTGCACCATGGGCTGCAGGGGAATCTCAGCTCTGGCACCTGAAACACCTCCTCCCCCTTCTTCACTGACCTTGGTGTCTGCAGGGTTGCTCCTCTCACATTCTCTCACTCCTCCCATCTCCAAGTGGAATTTATTCTGCACAATACCTTTTGTTTTTCTTCTTAAATATGTTATGACAGAGACACTGCCACCATCTCTGATTGGCTTGGCCTTGGCCTGTGCTGGGTCCACCTTGCAGCTGCCTGACATGGCTCTGTTGGACATGGGGGAAGCTTCCAGCATCTTCTCACAGAAGCCATTCCTGTAGCCCCTCTGCTACCAAAACCTGGCCACACAAAGTCAACACAACCACAGTTCCAGTCTAGCCTTGAGGATGGATGCAGGATGATAAACAGTCTTATCAAAGATCCTTGTTCTAGTATTTCAAAGGGAACCCCAAACCTCAGACAGTTGAAGTGTGATGAAATTACAAGCAGGGTATTAAAACGTAAGTGGTTGGGAGAATAACACTGGTCCCAGTGAACTTGCCGGAGGGTTTGCAGGACCAGTCCTTAATAGCATTTGCAGTCTGTGGCTAGTTCTGTGCCTCAAAGTGACCAGTGTTATTTACACAGTGGTGTGTGGGTGCTGGAGCATATACCATGGTATGGTGGAACAGGGAGTGGGGCATGAGGATAAAACAACCCAACAGACGGTCAATGCACAGCCACATGTGTCTTGTGAAAAAAAGCAACACAATTAATTCAGAGGGATACTGTTATCCTTTTTATTTAAGGATATTTAACCCTCACTTAAAATTGAAGGCAAGATAATGAATGGCATAAACTTGAATAATTAGCTCTAGAAGTGTTATCATGGCAGCACAGAGCTAAATCTGGGCAGAACCTGCAGGAGAAATTATATATATAGTTAACAAGCATGCTTGAGTTGTTCACTGTACTGAGCTCTGTGGTGACAGCATAAAGCTGCTCCCAAAGCCTGAACCTAGCTATAGGTAGAAGCCAGCTGAGCTGAGACCTTGCTACACTACTCATTCATGGTAGAAATATTTCATTGACCCATCTTACTGGTTTTAATCAGATTTGCTATGGAAATTATGCTTACGCTTTCCCAGCATCTGCTTTTCTTGTGACCTGTTAGTCAGGTTCCAGCAAACAGAACAGAGGGACAGAGATCTCAAAGAGATTATGTTCCTGAGAGTTAAAAAGTGAAACATGCTACACTAATATCTCTACTGAGGGCAAGATTGCAATGCAAGATTGACTGTCTTGGTAATCATCAAATAATCCATATGGTTCAGATGATATCCTAAATGCTCCAGCTGTAGAAAAACTTTTCATCACTGTTCATGCTTTCCTATGAAAAGTCCAGCTGCTGTGGCAGCCCCATATTTTCCTCAGAAGGTCTGTGGTATAGACAATGGAGGACCAAGGTCAAGCCTGGTAGAAAGAGATACCACTCTACTAACTACAAAGTATTGTACCAGACATATGCCCAATACTTTTGGGTTTGGTGTGTTTTTGTATGTACTACCATGTGTATCCTTCCTCAAGTGACAGAGTGCATGTCAGAAGTTCTAAAAACAGCTGTATTTTTCAAATATCACTTTAAAAAAACCCAACAAAACTGCATCTAAGCTTTTTTAAGAAGTTATTTATTTACATCCTCAAAGCTCAGAAGAAGTGTCCTTGAACTTAATTTCAGGCTTTCTTATATAAACATATAAAGAAAGAAAGGCTGATGAGACAATTTAATCTCCTGATGAACTTGTTTGTGAAGGAAGAAAAAGGACCGAAATTATTGTTCTGCTAAAGAAGAAGGGTGTAGCTACATATCCATCCTGTAGCAAAGGGCTGCTCTGTTTCAAAGTCAAGCACTTGCAAATTAGGAAACCCAGGAGTAAACATAAATTCATGAAACACTTAGATTGAAAAAGACCTCCAAGAACATCAAGTCCAGCTGTTAAATTCCTCACTCGTGTGGACAGGCACTAAACTTAATCTCATACTAAAATAGACGTTGCATATTCTGTTTTAATTATCCTCATTCACCTCATAGTCCCAGCCCTGTACTAGACACTCCTCAAATCCTGTGCAAAAAAAGGTGCTATTAATTTTGTCACAGGCTGTTTGGTGATATTTGTGATCTTAATATTTACGTACATGAAAATCACCACTGAATTAATCTTTATTATACTGCTGAGACATATGGTCTTATTAGTAGGGATAAATCTGAGATATTTATGCTCATTTACCCAATGCCAGACACCCAGGAGATGGTTTTCCAGAAGGTGCAGCCTTTGGTGCACGCTCAGTGCTGGCTGCCTCCAGCTGCAGTACCGAGTGCTCATGGCTTTTAGAACAGACCAAGGCTCCCAGGAAACCAGGGCTGGTGCCTCTGGCGTCCCAGGCTGTAGTCGTGTGCCTTGAATCACACAGCCCTAATTCCTACAGCCCCTCTGGAGCCCCGATTCCCTCCCGAAGCTCTCCAAGACGGGCAGGAGCCTGGCTCCCGGCGCTCAGATTGCTTCTCGTAAGGCAGGCAGCAAAGGCAAAGGAGCCCACAGGAGACCTGGAAGGGAGGTTGCAGTAGGGAGGTGCTGGCCACCTAATTTCTGTCCAAACCCCCCTTATTTTCGATGGTTACTTTGAATTCCTAATGGTGATTCCAAAGCAGAGCTCCCGAACGGTCCTTTTCCAGAGCGCTTCAGAGCGCAGCGTCTCTCTGCAGGTCTCAGGGGTGCTGAGAGTCAGGACTACAATTACTCTGCTTCTGTTCCGCCCCTGCCTTGTCCCAGCCTGCTCCAGTCCTTCCCACGGCCGACTCCTAGTTCCCGTGCCTTGTATTTGGAGTCCTTTGCTGCACCAGGGCAGGGAGGAGCAGCAAGAGGGAGGGTCTAGTGCTGCCTTTGCTGCTCGGAGGGGAGGCCTGTGAGGAGCACGGGGATGCACATGCACAGTGCAGATGCCTGCAGGAGGAATGAAGGGGATGACGTGTGCTCAGCTCAGGCAGAAGCTGTAGATAACTGTCAGACTCTACAACAAGCACATGCAAGCTGGATTTTTTTTTTTTTTTTCCCCAGAAGCTCCAAACATAGCCAAATTTGTACACATTTTCTTCAAAGGAAATTAAAGAGAGATTTTATGTGTGTTTGTCTGACAACATATGATCCCTGCTACTTGTAGAATACCCTCTGTAAATCAGTCATTAAATACTTTTTTTTAGTCTTCTAACACCTCTTGGTGTTTGAGAATTAGCCTTCCGCATTTTCACTAAAGAAATTATTGAGGCAGAAAAGGAAATTTTAGGGCCAGAAAGAGCCACAGTGATCTTGTTTCAGTCTCACGTATAACTGGACTATCAGATATCCTTAAACAAATTTTTACCACACCGTTCCATTAGTTTTGCTAAGGAAAAAGTTTTTGATGAAAAAATGCTCGGTGATGGAGAATCCTCTACAGTCTTGGGTAAATTATTTTGATAGTCATTTATTTGTAACTTGAATTTAATTAGCCTCAAGTTCAGTAAATTGGATCTTGCTAGAAATGTTTGTTTCTTGTCACGAAATGTTTGTTTCCTACGTAATGTAGTTACTTATTGTACGGAAGTTCTCTGTTGCTGTTCTTCATGATAACCCAAACAGTTTGAGCTCCTGCACTCTGACTGTGGGGCTCATTTTCACAACCACTATCCATTCTTTGCTCCAGTTATTTTTTAAGTGGGGCTGCTTCAGCTGCAAACATGCTATTTACAAGGATATATCCCAAACTGTGATCATATTTTCTCCTAAGATATGGCCGTTCATTAGAAGCAGAAAACTTGGCACAAACATGCTAATCACAATTAACTTGGTGAGAGCAGGCAGGTAGATTTCTGTCCTGTTGATGAGCCAGACTGGAAGCCTTTTTCCAGAGCTGCTTATGGCAAGGTGGAAACAGATAATGCTGAGAAAAGCCAAGCTGCTCTCCAGCCCCATCCCCTTCTTGCTTTGCTGGTGAAATTCACCATGGTGCCATGGCCCGGTAGGGATGAGCACACAACCTCCTCACTCCCAGGCTGCCTCTTGGAAAACTGTGCCTCTTTGAAGCTGTGGTCTGCTCAGCCCTTTCTTGTAGTGCAGGCATTGAATGCATGGTATGTGATTACATTCAGGCAGGAAATGATTCATAAAATTTAGTGAAAGGAGAGATCTTTGGATAATGTAATCTGACCTCCTATGGCTACCAAAGATTTTTTTTTTTCCTGAGTATGCCTGCATTCAACTCAACTGTTTCTATTTGTTTAAGTATAACTTCTCTTAGGGTAAAGTGCACATTACAAAAAGGCATCTAACAGTGGTTTCAAGACACCAGGATCCATTAAATCCTTTGTACCTTGTCCCAGTGTTTAAATGCTCATGATGTTGCAGATTAATGCCTTATTTCTTACTTGGATGTATCTGGTTTCAGCTTCACTTTCTAAGTACTTGCTGTGTCTCAGATTGAAATAATTCAATACTCATATCTTCCCCTGGAAGTACTTCACTTTACTCAAGTCCCCTAAATCTTTTTTTCTATACAAAGAAAGTATTTATTTTATCTTCTTTCCTCACTCTTACCAGTTTCTAACATTCCTTGAAAAACACTTATGTGCTAACTGTACACACTGTTCCAGCATCAGTCTTATCATATCTTTAAACAGATGTAAAACCACTTCACTTAGGTTAGCATCTGCATTAGCTGCCTTTGCAGCAGCTCCTCCCTGGCAGCTCAAACTACAGATTTGTATTCATTTTTCACTTTGATCCCTAATTCCTTTCAAGAATCACTCACATTTCAGGATGCAGTCCCTATCCAGTAGCAGTGATGTGTATTCTGAGATGCAAGTGTTTGCATTTGGCTGGATTAAAATATATTGTAAATAAAGAGAAACAGCCTACTGGGCACTCCAGATTGCTCTGTTTCACTGTGTCTTCAGTATTATTTGCCAATCTTCTAAATTTTTATAACTTTGTAAATATTATCACCAATGAGTTTTTATTGAATCTTGATGTCTTTAAGGTCTTTATAAAGCTTTTTCTGTTTAGCAGTGAATTTCTCTATGATTACTTTTCTTTTTATTCTGTCACTCGACAGATTATTTACTTAAAAACTGTGCACTGTAATACTTTGTTGTGGCTTTTTAAAAGCAGAATGTTGTGCTGCTAACTTAGGCATCTAACTAATACAAGTGAATTTCTCTGTCAGCTAGAGATGATAACTTCTCAGTGAGCTAGTCTCACTCCAAAGAGCATAATATTCCATAGAATTCTGCTGAGTGATGTAATTCATCTTTCTTATCGGCTTTTCTGGTGTTTTGCTTGGGATGGATGTCAGTCTTGCCATCTGGTGGATACCTGGATTATAATGTTTCTCTTCTCTGAATATTATCAAATAGCAGCTGTCTTTCAGTCCTCCAGCTTTCCCCAGGGTTCAGAGATTCATTGTGACTGAACGTCAGTAGTGATTACAAGCATCTGACAGACGCGAATTACCATGGTCCACATCTACCCTTTTCTGTTCCTTTCGGTCCCAGCTCTCCTCCTCCTGAAGCTCCTCAATCTTCTGAGCCCCCTTTCCTGCTGCTGGAGTGGTGGATTGATTGCTCCTTTGGGTCTGTTTTCATCCTACCTCAAACACGTAGAGAGAATGTGAGGGCCTTCAAGCATTATAGGGAGAAAGGAAAGAGCACAATTGTTCTGAGCAGTGGAGTGCTGTCCACTCAACTTCTTCCTGTTTCTCATCCACATGAGATGGGTAGGCTGGCAGGGGAAGGAGCCCCCAGCCTGCTTTAGGAGTGGGGATGGGCTGTTCTGTCCCAGGAGTGGACAGCAGAGTTCACAGGTGATCAGAAGAAAACACAGTCCAGGTAGGACTTGCATACATGCTCTTGTCCAGTTTTCAAAATAGGCATTGTCATGGTTTGTGCATCTGTGCAGCTCAACAAATTCAAGTGCTGTTTTCAGACACATTTTTAGGACCACCGGCCATGAAACTTCTGACTTTGTCTTTACTCCTGTCCATGCATTCTCAGACTCATTTTAACCACGAGCCACTTTTGGCATTAGTGGTAGTGGCAGAAGCACCTCTTGGCTGTATGTGTACCTGGGACATTGGTGTTCAGTTGCTGGGGCAGTGCTTCATACCATGTTGCTGTGGTAACCCTTTGTCCTAATTCTGCAGAAAGTTCCTGTAGAAAGCCTGAAGAATGCATGGCTAATTCTTGTTTGATGGGAGTGCATGATTCTCCTTCTTTTCAGAGACTAGAAATAAACTCTTACCTTTTATGCAGTTCTAACATAAAGCCATCTCCATCTAATTAGAACCATACACGCTTTATAGAGTTATTTTCTTCATAATATTCTTCTAAAAAGCACACTATCTTTTGTCTTTAGCACTGCAACTTGTGAATTTTCCTTTTGAGCCTTTATCTTTCCTAACTAGCATTTTGAACTCCATAAAACTCAAACAAAAATATTGTTTGCTATTTATTTCCTGGTTTTCAGTTTGAATACTGAGGTCATTTTAGTTATTTCTATTTGCTGTCACAGATTAATCAACTGATCCAGAATGGGTTTTAAAACAAAGTCGCCTTTTGGGAAATTGAATGAACTCTTAACTTTCAGTTTTCAGTTGAATTATGATGTTCAAGCCTTTCTCCTCCTTTTAACTTTGCTCATGAAGGCAAGAGAAGGGAAGTCTAGCATGTGACACTGCTTTAAAACATGAACTATGAGTCATGGATTCATATTATGGACAGGAAGGACACAGAATACAAAAGTATTACAATATTGTATTAGCTTGCATGGCAAGGATTTGGTAGTGGGGGTCTCCATGGGTGGCTTCTGTGGGAAGCTGCTGGAAGCTTCCCCTGTGCCCAGTAGGTCCAAGACAGACCTGCCACTGTGCAGGGCTGAGCCCATCAGCAATGATGGCAGTGCCTTTGGGATAATGTACTTACGAAGGGGGAAAAGAGCCTGAACATCTGCGACTGCAGTCAGAGAGAGGAGTGAGAATTTGTGAGAGCAGCAGCCTTGCAGACATCAGGGTCAGTGAAGAAGGAGTGGCAGGAGGGAGTTCCAGGCACCAGAGCAGATTCCCCTGCAGTCCATGTTGAAGACTGTGGTGAGGTAGCTCATGGAGGACCCCACTCCAGAACAGGTGGATGCCTGAAGGAGGCTGTGACCCCATGGGAAGCCTGTGCTGGAGCAAAGTCCTGGCAGGACCTGTGGACCCATGGAGAAAGCACTCCACAGTAGAGTAGAGTTGCTGGCAGGACTTGTGTTCCCAAGGAGCACCCATGCTGGAGCAGCCTGTTCCTGGAGGACTGGGCCCTGTGGGAGGGACATGCCCCATGCTAGGGCAGTTTGTGAGGAACTGCAGCCCGTGGGAAGGACTGGTGTTGGAGAAGTTCATGGGAGAGTGTGCGGAGTCAGCGGGAAGGAGTGGCAGAAACAGAGTGTGATGAACTGACCACAACTTCCATTCCCCATCCCTCTGTGGTGCTGCGGGGAGAGGAGGTAGAGAAAATACAGTGAAGTTGAGCCTCAGAAGAAGGGAGGGGTGTGGAGAAGGTATTTGTGAGATTTGGGTTTCTTTCTCCTTACCCTGCTCCGATTTGATTGGTAATAAATGAAACTGATTCCCCGAGTTCAGTCTGTTTTGTACATCACAATAAGTGGTGAGTGATCTCTCCCTTTCCTTATCTCAACCCACCAGCCTTTTGTTATATTTTCTCTCCTTTGTCCTGCTGAGGAAGGGAGTGATAGACTGGGTTTGGTGGGTACCTGGTGGGTACTTGGAAACATCAATCCACCACAAATACAAAGAAACTACCTTTTAATGTAAGTCTCAAAAGAAACTGCAGTTCTTCTGGCATCTCCACACCATTTTAGCTTCCAACCGAAGGAGGAAACCTGTGAGGGTAGATGTAATCTTAAAAACTAACAGGCTGTTATTAAAAAAAAAGAACTTGTAGATTAAACCAATTTAACAAGGTCTTTGAAGGTGGTTAAGAATGTTTTATCTAAGCAAAGGCTGTGGCATAATCTTAACCTGCAGCAGTACTTATTGCACTGCATCATATCCCTCATCAACTTTGGGCAGGCAGTTCACCCATCTGACATCACAGGAAATCATTCCAGTAATAGTGAAAAAATTGGTTCTGTTTCTGGAAGAACTTTATGCCTGACTGCACCAACTGGAGAATGACTGGTGTTTCCACCATAACCTGCATTTGAGAGAAAGCAACTAGTCTGATCTCTATATTATGCATCATTTCAAAATGAATTCTCAGATGGAAAGAACAAGGAACAGCTGTAGTTTGTTGGAGTAAAAATGGAATGTAGATTTAAATGATTTTGACAAAGTAACCTGACAGCTGTCTGTTGACACAATAACTGATTTTCCAGATGAGGGAAATACAGTATCTCAATTTAGCAAAGGATGCTCTGCTTGCATGTATGAAATACATTTTAGATTTTGTTTAATAAACTGGGCTCAATTCTGTTCTCCTAAAATGATAGGAAGAAAAAACAGTTTGTAACATGAGAGGGAAATAAAAGAGTTTGGGTCGTCCCAGAATAGAAAAATGAAGGCTGACTGAAGATATGACTGATATTTAAAAATATGCCAATGAGTAAACACAATGGAGGAGGAAGAGCTATTTAAACTAAAAGACAATGTTGGCAGAAGAACAAATGGGCATAAAATGACCATGAACAAATTTAAGCTGGAAGGCGAAAGGTTTCTAGTTATCAGAAAGCTGTCTTTCAATGAAAAAGAAAGCCCTTCTAAACTGTTTTTAAATTAAGCTCAGTAAGTTTATGACTTACTTTACATGACACACATGTTCAGGAGCATGGGCTTTGATTAAGTGACATAGAAGTTCCCTTTAATTTTATATCTTACACAAAGCAGCAGTTACTCTTGAGATATACTAACCTCTCTGGCACCATGCACCCACTGTTGAACAGCACTCAGCATGACTAAAATACTCTTTCAGACAGAAAATCAAGAGACTTTGATATTCAGCTAATCTCCAGAAGACTTAAACAGACTGAATGCAAAGAATTTTTCCCAGCTTGCAACATCTCTAAGGCTAACGTATCAAACAAATCAATAAGACCAAGTTTTGTGTGAAAATTGTCACCTCAGTCAGCACTGCATTGGGTGCTAGTGCTAACCGCAAAAATTGTGTGTCACATCTTGAGCTGCCAACAGCTATATTTCCAGCCTTTAAAAATGAGGATGTGAGGATCTGGAGAAATGCTGATTTGAATAATTGCAACCTACTAGTCACAATGTCAGTAATGGAGAAAATATTCCTGTGTATTTTAAAAGCTGTGAAATCCTCCCTGCAGATGATGGGTAGTATTATTCATTCTTATTTGTTTAGCTGAATTTAGAAATGAGCCTGAAAGGGGAAAAAAATTTGGATATCCAGTAAACAGGATGTATTTTATACCCATTTTATATCATGCATAGTATACTTAATTGGAAAAAATGAAAATTGAACATAAACATCAATATTGTAATAATATTAGGGTAGGAAATTGGAATAAGCCGTAAGCTTCTATCTTAACTAATGCCACCATGCTTTTTAGTGTTGCTGAATGTCACACTCAAGGAACAAACATTTTCCTCGGTGGAACTTTCTCAGTGCCGTCATTTTGTACAGCAGTCTGAAACACAGAAACCTCCAAACTAAGAAACCTATTCCTTTTGTTTTTCAGTGTCAAAGCCATGATTCCTCCGGGGGAATGCCTGTATGCTGGGAGGAAAAGGAGGAAACCCATTCAGAAACAGTTAAGTATCAAATTCATCAGGAGGCATCTCCCTCCAAACATACGGGCTAGAAATGAGGTAGAAGAAGGGTTCCCTTCTTCCTATGGTCCACTGAGGCAGGAGAGACCTAATCTTCTCTGCAGAGAGAAGCCCTTGGTTGGGAGGCTGGCTCCTCATGGGTAAGCTGTTTCCAGAAAGGATGCCAAGCACGGGTCCAACCACCCTTACCCATCACTGGGTATCCCAGGAGGAAGCCAGTGGTGGTTCTGGTGGCTACCACAGAGCTGCCCTGAAGAGTGGAGAGGGACAATGCCCTTTTGTAGGCAGAACACACTGGTGGACTAAATATCAGCTGGAGAGGTGGCTGCCACCTTCGTGCTTCCGTGCTCCCTGAGGCCTGTTCAAGGAGCTTTTTGAGGAGCCATGAGTTGGGTGTCTCCAGAGCACTGGCGTTGCACTCCCCCCTTCCCCTTTCCCGGGCTTAGCCTTGCTTGGGGCATTGCTAAGTCCAACATGTGCAGGCCCGGGAAGTGGGTCAGCTCAGCCAACTGAAAGAGCAGACTGGTGAGTCACTTTTTGCATGTAGAACACATAATTTTCAGACTTCTATTTGCTACAGGATCACTGTCATTAGGAGACTAATGTGAGAGAGGAATTGTATATGTGAAGGCAAAGCAGAAAAAGAAGAAACACGATGGAAATTTGTTACTACAAGATGTTTGAAATGGGAGGGGGGAAAAAAAGGTTGCTATCACTCAAATGTAAATGAGTTCCAGATGCCATAAACTGATCTGTGAAATAAAGCTTTTTAATGTAATCATCCCACATTTCCTTTGTTACACTTGATTATATGATTATCAAACACACATTTTTACTGTGTTAAAATTATGAACTGGCACTGGTGGCCTTCACACACAATTTAAGGATGAGAAGGTAACTAAAATAGATTTCCCTATTCTCAGTTATTCAGAACGTCTAAAAATAACCCACTTGGCTTAAAATTGTACATATTGGTCTAAAGTCAAAGGGGAGTTTCTCTGAATGTTTAATGACATCTGATGGTATTGTTTGGATTTTGGGTAGTATTTGCTCATGAGCCACTTGTTTCCCCTTAAATTTTTTTTTTCTTTTAGTATAAAATGTATCATATTTCAATAGACAAAGATAATGACATAAGCAAATGATTCTTCCTGCAAAAATCCTGAGTGTTGAATTCAAAATGTATGTAAGATTCCTGCACTACTGTTTCATTATGGATGTGGATATTTGATTTTATAACAACTGCAAGAGGTATGGAACATTTCCAGTACATGAAATTACCTCTATGCAGAGCTGTTTATGGATCATTGCTTTTGTGAGAAAGGAAGGAGAGTTGCAGCTGCTTTGCGAAGTACTAAGCTTATGTTTGGAGTTTACATGCTAGCTAGAACTCCTCCCAAATATGACTTCTAGATAAATGCAATGGATAAGCAAATTACCTGCTAACAAATCACGAAAATTATCTCATTAGCTTTTTTTGAAGTTCTGGCTTTAATACTCTCAGAAGAAAATTCTCACTTACTTTACAGAACCAAGTGCTCATCTTAGGAACCATTGCAGGTAATGCTGGCTTGAAAATAGCTTTTCTAGGATGTTGCAGTGCAGGTACCTGAGCATGAACTTATCAAGCCAGGACATGAACAATTTTGATTAAGAAACGTGGGTTTAAAAAAAGGAAAAGTGTGAATTGTTAGAATACTGAACTCCCACACTGGAGACAGCACTCCATTTTCTGTGGTTAGTTACTTACCACTTGCTGAGGATGATTTCTCAGTTCCTAGCAACACTGGTCTCTTCCTCAAACCTTATCTGTTTGTGGGCTTGGTCTCTGGTAAGCCTTTCCTGTGCTTATTCCCTCTCTTGGGGACTTACTCTCCTCTAAAGAGGCTCTGAATGCCCCAGACCAACTGACAGAGCTCCTTCATGGTCTGTGCCTTTCAGTCCTACTGGTCTTACTGACATTTCAGGGCTCTGAGGTTACTGTTATGCTGCCTTGAATAATTTGTCTTGAATTTAGAAGGGTAGACAAAGCCTGTTAATTGAGCAGCGTATTTAACCATGATTTTGATCCATGTAGTACCATCTTTGTTATAGCTTTTTTCTCCTGTTTGATAGCACAGCACTTTCTCCTCCACAGCTTTGTTGTACTTTCTCCCCTGTCATTCTGACAATGAACCAAGGTAGATACTGGCACCTGTTCTGGGAGGAGTATTTGTTCACTTGTAAAACTTGATTTTTCACAGGTACTGAAATTGATGGGTGTTCTCTGGCCAGTCCTCTCTTTTTAATGTAAATGGTCTCTAGAATTTACCTTTCTTTTAACAAAAGGATAAGTGTGCTCTGGTGCCTCAGTGTGAGCAGGATACTTGGATTTCAAGAGGGGTTCATGGATTAGTGCTTTTGAAGGTCAGAATGTAAAGGACAGAAAGCACAGCTTTCCCCTTTGCAGAACAACTGCGACGTTCTTACCTCCCCACACTCAGTGCACCTCAAGAAGCCAACTCTCTGACTCTACATCATCTTTTCATGATCAGACCATGAACCAGGTGGTGATCCTACAGCTGGCTTTTAATCCAGAATACCACAGAATGATATTGTTCATTATGTTCATGGATGTTTTTCAGGAACATGAGTTCAATTCTGAGGTGGTTTTACAGAACAGTGATGAAAATGTATGAAAAAGTTCCATGAGAGAATACAGAGACCCACAAGACTGTGGAGGAATGTGTGGAAAATTTTACTGGGAGGAGCTAATATGTTTCAATCTTGCTCTCTATACAGAACTAGCAGAGACTATCTTTATTAGGTTGCCATTCTTCAGATAATCTATAAAGCTCAAATTCCACATTTATACATGCAAGAAAATTAACAAACCATAGCTGTTTTCCTTGTGTGCCCAAAAAATTCCAAACAAGCCCCATTAAATGTGATCTACACTGAAGAATTTTGGCATTTATGGTTCAAACACCTGGAGCTCAGACAGATTGAAAATTTTCCATCAGATACGCTTTTCAGCCAGGCAGCCGGCATTTTGACTAAAGGAAACATTTTCTACCAAGTGTTTATTTCCTGTGGAAGTATAACATTTTACTGGTAATTCAAGCATCTGGAAATTAAAGAGATCTTGTCTTTAACCTCAAGCTAAAATCACTGTGCTGAAGTTAATACTTAAAAATGCTAAGGCAATGCTTCAGGACAGTTACCATTTGAGAACTTCAGCCATTTCTTCACCTCAAACCCTGGCACCTTGTAAAATCCTCTCCCTCTACAAAACATTTCTTGTAATGTTTTACAACTCTTTAAGGACAACTACACCTGCCTTAGCTCTGAGTGTATCTATAACTGCTCCAGACTGACCACTTCAGCCAGAACCGTGCCAGTGCCAGGGTAAACAGAGACCTTGGGAGGTGCAGCTCTCTCCTGCTTCCTAGTTCTCATTTTAAGGCCCTTTGTGGCATAGCCCTTCCTCTTACTTGGTACCACATCATCCCACCTCTCATCTCCTCTGCTGGTGTTATGTCTTCTTGACCATTAGTTCTGCTTTTACCTTTCCTTGCTGTGAAGACACAGAAGAGACACAGAAGGTGGCAAAGGGCCCCCTTTCCTTCTAGTAGCTTTCTCTCCTTCTGTCCTTTTGGTTCATAGGAGATGGTGAACATCCACGCATACACAGTGGCTGCCACTGGAGCTCAGCTCTGCTGGGATTCCTATACAATGTCCAAGCACAGCTCAGTGACTGAGGCTGCTGGTCAGTACACTCATGATAATCATCTCTTGTTACATTGCTCTCAGCCTATCTGTTGAATCTCATGGTCTCTCTTCCCTTTTCTTCCTTACTAAAAGCTTGCTGTCACAGTAAATGACTAGACCTTTCTCAGCTCAGATCTTCTGCTGGTATAACACTTCGGCATACTTAGAAAACTTATGCAGAGCAAAGTTTTTATTAACAGGGTAGGGCTCTGCAGAGAGTAGGGAACAGCAGACAGAGCTGTAGTTGCAGGAAATTCCTGTGCAAGCTCACCAAACTGGTTTACACTAGTGGCAGTCTGTGTGTCATGGGCACACTGAATCACTAATGCACAAACGGCTCAACGCCACTGGAACAGAAAATGTCCTCTACACCAGCTCCCACACAGGGACTACTACTCTGGGCCCTGCACAGGTACAAGTACTTGCTACTGCAGGGCAGAATCTGGGCAGTTTATTGATGTGAAGAAAGGAAAGCCAGGTTTATTGTTTTAATTACACGTGCTCCTTTACTATAGCAGTGTTGTATGGAAAGCAGAGTACATGAGGGACCATCAAGTGACTCCTGTGTCTCTGTTTACAGTTCGACAATCCCAAGTTTAACCTGAACACAACAAGCACTTTCTACTTTCAGCTCAAAATAAAGGCTAGATTTTCCATTTGCCTCAAAGCAGCCCACTGAAGATTTTCCCTGCCCGTGCCTTTCTGTTTATGGCTAGCTAACCTAGCCTTTCCATGGAACTCACATTGTTTAAAATCACATCCACTTGGCACCTTACTACCATTTACATCAAACCCCTGTTTGTTTGGATTCACTCCCTTACTGAATCATTTCCTTCAGTTTTCAGGAAGACTCTGTACTGAACTTTCTCCTGTAGTCTTTTTACACCATTCCCTGCCGTCTTCAGAAAACTATTCCTTGCACTCAGTACAAAGGCAGACCACCTAATTGCCTCAAACCATTCCTCTCTGGCACAGAGCACTCACTACTTTATGTGGTAAATAGGCTTGAACAACTTTTATTTCAATTTCATGTTGCTCTTGACAATTTTTACCTCTTGAACTCATCCGTTTAATTTTCCTCATTGGAATTAATTTCTTCTGTCCTACATTGTTTCCTTGCTTCAGCTGATTTGTCAGATGTAAAGACCAATTAGCAAAAGCTCTATGTTCTTTAGCTTCTGCTCATAGGCTATATTCCCACAAAATTCCTGCCCTCCATAGATTAGACACCCTTTGGTGTCATAGGATGGCTGAGCCTCAAAGTTTACTGCAAAAAATAGTTAGCTTAGAAAAAGTAAAAAACACTATTCCTTCTTTGTTGATTGCATTATTTGTTCTCATATTTCCTCTCTCTAATATAGGAAAGCCATTCATTCATTTATCCCAATCAGCAAAATCTTCTCCATATCTTTAGAAACAACTCTTTGTGTTTTTGAAGAACCACATATTAGTATTGCAAATTTCGAATGAAATAGCAGAAATTATGTATTTTCAGTGAAATCTAGCTCAAATGTTTTTCCATCCATTCTGTCCACTGATGATGTTCTCTTGAAGTGAGATTCTCAATAGTAGCAATTAATTTTTCATACCTGATTTGCTTTAAGAGGTTTTTGGTTAGCAGCTGTCGCACATAAAAAACTGCTCTTCACAAACTGATCTTTTTTTTACTAATTCCTAAGCACAATTTTTTTAGAATAACAATTGCAATGACAGATTAATACTGTTGTAATTTAACACCCTAACCACTTTGTGAAATGCTAATGCTCAAAATTAAAACTATGATTGAAAAATGCGGTAAATGTGTGTAGCATGAAAATGCAGTAGTGCAACAAATAATTAGTTTTACTCTCATTGTCTACTGGAACATCAGCTAGGTACTTAAGATTATGATCCTTGGATTCAGTGAGGTGAAAGTACAACTGTTAGCACAACCACAGCTTTCTTACTTGCCATTTCCCATTCTTGAGTATCCATGTAGTATATGACTCCAGTGTCCCGTAACTCATACCTGGATACCCAGCACTTGACTACTGCTGGGTCTAACAATAGCTGACTGCTGAAGGGATCTACATTCTCAACCTCACACTCAGGTCTTCTTCTTAGTGGAGAATCTGTGCTTCATCACTGAGCCCCCCCCACCTGCCCCCCCCCATGCTGGAAAAAAGGTCTCCATTTCTGTGTGGAAAAGCACCAGCTTTTCCTTTACCCCCTCTTGAGAACATCTTACACGTTCTCTGGGAATAGCAGTGCACATTCCGAAACTGAGGTTCCTCGCTTGTGATGTATTTCATCTTAATGAATTTTCACAACAGCTACTCCAGGCTGTCTAGTACTGTCCATTACGTAAGAGGAACACGAAATGGGGATGGACTTTCTTGGCCTAGAAAGCCGCATAGTGCTAATCTTTATGTTTTGTGAGGAATATAGATGTTCTTAAGAAACCAAATTTGTTATTATTGATGTAGGAAAGTAAATGTAAGAATGTACACAGGAGTTTTGAGCTTGAGGAAAGAATCTCTCCTCACCTTGCCTTCCATACTTTTTAAACTCATGTCTAAAGACAGTCTCTTTTCTTACTTATATCCTGACCCACAAGTTAACTTTGAGTCATTAAATGGAGGAAACCAAGATGCTTTGAATGAACACAGTGGCGATTGAATGGGTTCATGCACTAGTCACGATAGTTTTCCCCTGCTGTTCTGCCCCTCATTCATACAACAAAGATGAGAAATTGTTTTTCCTGATATTGAGTAGAACATGAAGATAGTACCCAGTACCTTAAGGTGAGAGGTCCTGAGTAAGAGATACCAATCATCACTTTTTTCCAGATGTGAAAAAAGCAGACAAAGCCTGTGTCTTTGCACTATGGCAAATGCGGAACGGTACATCTCTTTTTGTCCAGGGACAGAGGCTTCAAAGATTTTCAGGGAAGCTAAGCAAAGTATTCCTGTTATCAACTAATTGCCTACGGCATCTCAGTCTCTGGAAGTAAACCAGGTAATTGAAAATGTGTTCTCCACCACAGAAGGCCTGCAGTTGGGAACGAAAAATCGAACCCTTCGAAGAGACACAGAGACCGTCTGAATGCGGAGCTGGACCACCTGGCCAGCCTCCTTCCTTTTCCACCCGACATCGTGTCGAAGCTGGACAAACTTTCTGTCCTGCGCCTTAGTGTCAGCTATCTCCGAGTCAAAAGCTTCTTTCAAGGTAGGTTTCCTTAAGATACCAGCATCTTGTTAAAAGTATCCCTCTAATTTAGTGCTGCTTTGTGCTAATCATGAGTAAAAGTAACAAATAGTATTGTATTGATAAAGGCAGGGGAAAAAAAAAATCTGTTGTTGAACTTACTTTGTGCATGGGGTGTTGCATTGGAAATTTCATGCATTTACTCTTATGTTGTTTGTGTGTTTTTCACCAAATAGTGGGATAACATCCATCTTTCATCAGCAGGCTTTAGGGAATGGGAAAATACAACTGTAAAATCACTGAACTGGGAAAGAATCTTGGGGCAGATGTAATACCTGTAGATAGTTTGAATTCTTTTTTAGAAGCTGTTATTATGGAAGTTCAAAATACCTGTTTAACTATGATGTGAAAATCAAGCAACTACTGTATTACCTATGTTTGCTGTAAGCCAGGAGGGAATGGGTTCACTTGAAAAGCCAAAACAATCACTGTCTTTCAGGATAAGAGAGATTCAAAGTTTAAGGTGCTGAATAAAGCTATACTAGGCTACACTTTGTTTGTGTAGTTGTCTGGCATGCTGCAAAATGAAAGCCAAATGTACATTTTCAGATGCACACAAAAAGAATTCTTCCAAATTTGAGGGTATTTTGAGTTTCTTCTGTTGCTGAGGAGTTCACAAGAGCAAAATCCAGATTAGGGACTTAATCATAGAAATCCTCTCTAGAGTTGTATTCAAGAAAAGGAAGAAGTTTATTGGAAGGAGTATAGTTGACCAAAACTTATAGGTGGACTGCAGAGATAAACAGAAGTATTTTTTACAGACATTATTTTTCCTTTATTACTCTTTAGTATTTCTTCTTTTTACTGCTCCTTATGATGCACAGTGAATATATATATAAATTTTGGCTTTAACCAAAGAATAATATCTGTTGGTTAGCTTCTTGCTTTTAAAATGCATTTTAGTATAAAAGACAAGCCAGCTTGAAGAGACTTTGGCAGGCTGCAGGGCATTTTACAAGATGACATGAGATTACAAAGGGTGATATCACTGATAGCAGGAGCCTCCCATGTCAACTGTGGCAGCTGGTTGCCCAGCCTCCAGCATCCTGCAGTTTGCAGAGTGCCTCTCTTTCCCTTTAAACACATACCTGAGTGCTATGGCCCCTTCCTCTAAGCTTGACTTTAATTTCTCTCAGATTCACAAGCAGCAATATCTTTTCAGCTGCCTTTACTAACTATTCTTCTGCCAGAGTTTCTAAGATCCATTGTCTCCTTTTCTTAACGGGATGAGATAAAAGGAAAACAAGTAAAGCTAGGCTGCATTATGCTGAAATGTTCCGTGTTCCATGTTTTGAGAGATTTCATTTAACTTAATCCTCACATCACCTAATTGAACACGTAGTTTGTGTTCTCTTCATTCTTATTTTTAAATGTTTACATCATGAAACTAAGGTTACAAAAAGCATTGTTTACAGTAAAGGAAGGAAACTACATGCCATTTTAAGACAAGTGAGGAGGCTGGAGCTTCAGAGGGGTGGAGTGGAGGAGAGGTGAGCTGTGGAAACTGGTGTGAGGAATGGTTGCAAATGTTTGGGCAAGGCTGCAGCACCCCTAATGAACATCATAATCTACTTCCTTGTAGCTATGGAGAAAAAAGGCAGAATCTGTTTGTTTGGGATTTTTTAGAGCAAAAGCTTTGGTAGAAAGTCACCTAAAAAAGCCAACAAACATATCCATCACAGTGTTTCAATCTTCGTTGTGATGAAAGAGGATAGAAGAGCAGAAATAGATTATTTGTGGCTTTGTAAATCAAAGGATAGCACTAAATTGGGAGCTGTTATAAACACTCTGAGGACAGAGAACAGACCAGTGGCATACAGAGATGTTAGAAAATTGGATAAAAAAATGTATCTGGAAAAATGGCTTAGTAAATCTGTACTAATTCACTCAGGGCAAATTAATCTGAAAAAACTGGTGTTCAATGGAAAAGGCAAACCTGGAAAAGAGAACATAACAATAATTGAAGAGGGACAGTGGTCAGCAAGTTGTTCCATGCCTGTAATACGATATGTTGACATAAACAAGAAAGCTAAGCGTGGATTTTGGTCTGTTTGCCCAGAGGCAGCATGTCACTGCACAGGATAGTTATAATCCCTCTCTGCATGAGACCAGCATGACTCCATCTGGAACAGAGCTTTCTGTTGTGGGCATCTCCTGGTCACAAGGGCATTAGTACTTATTAAAGGGTTTGGAACAAACACAGGCAAGAAGTGACTAGAATGTTGCATGGGCAAAAAAAAATCAACAAACAAACAAACAACCCCCAAAAAACCAAGGTTATCTCAAATGTGTACAATTCATATTCTCTGTCTGCTTGTTTTCATAAGAAGAAAAGATGAGGAGGGAAGGAATTGCTCGGGATATCTTAGAGTGACACAATGGAGGAACCAAGGAATGATGATACCCATGATGAAATTTGGCTTGAATATCAAGCAAAGCATATCTGTAATGAGTTCTGTTCAGCTACATGATATGCCTAAAATGAATGCAGTGGAGATTCAGTACATTTAATTTTGTAATGTGCAACAGAGTACTGTTTAGAAAAACTGCTCCCCGAGTTTTGAGAAAGTTAAGCTTAAGTTTCAGGTTTTTAAAACACGATTTTAAGAATACTGTTTGCCATAAAAAAAAAAAAAAAAATGAATGAGTAGTACTACTAAGTTCATATGTGATATTGCATATTCAACCCATAACAGGTTAGCAATTCCCATGACAATTACAGTGACACCCTTTCAACAGTGCCAGCGGTTCCTGGGCACACTCATTTACTTGCCACTAGGTGTCCTTTCAGCAACTCCTCTGCAGTAGTCAGCGCACAGCAAAAAGGTGTTTATAGAGATCAATAGCCACCTGAAGGGTGTGGAATAACCTCCCCATATTGACTTCAAGTGTCAAAATGGTTTTCCAGAGAATTAGGTAGAAGTGCATGCAGAACATCCAGTTATTTATTCCCAATTTGGTGACCATTAGAGGTTAGCACCTTGAAGCATATGGCCGGTTTATATTACTTGAGTTGTTTAAGCAAAGGCCTGGTTCCTTTTCAAAATTTAGACCTGGTTGTTGAGACAGATATTCCTAGGATTCAGTTTAATTCATTGTGGTGAATTCCCTCCCTCATTCTTAGAAATATTTTCCTTTTGCTTCAGAACAATTCTCTGTCTACTTGTTTAAGATTCTTCATATCTCTATTATCAGCTGGCAGAGGCCCTATTAATAGCCCCGCTCCCCCCAAGCTACAGGCATTTAGTCATTTTGCATTTTCCAGATAAGCACTTCCAAATGGCTCGCAGCAGTAACCTCCCAGTCTCACTGGATCTAGTGTATGAAGCAGCTGGGCCTGGACCAGGGTTAGTTGATGACAGAGACACTGTCAACTGCTACAGGAAACTGTGACTGTCATTTGGCCCTGACCAAGATTTGCCTTGGGTGGGGCTCCTGTGAGCATGGAGTGGTACTTAGTGTCTGTGACCACTTGAGTTTGCTGGACCTCTGTCTTGGACCTGTTCCATCTCAGTTAATTGTAGTCTGTCTTCCTTTACCAGTTTTGACAATACACCCTTCAGTACTTCTTATTTCTCAGTTTTTCTACCGGTGGGGAAATGGTGGTCTCGCTCCACTTCAAAACCAACCCCCTTTTGTTGGTTGTTTAAATTGTTCGCTTCTAGTATAGGTAATGACTTTGTAAATAAATGTCAAAAGAATAGCACCTTGTCCTTTTAGCAGCTCAGGTCCTTTCTGAGAGAGAGCTAACTTAAGTTTCCCAGTACCTGTAAGGAAACCTGCTACAGTAATTTAGATAGACCAGCACAGTTACTGCTAGGGCTGTATAGTTTCTCATCTTTCAGTTTTTAGTGTAACTAACCTTATCAATAGGCCACTCAGACTTTCATTCATTAATGTTAGACCTTTTAGCCATAAGCTTTCCTGATAAATGACAGCTGATGTTGAGTACAGTCTTAGATGGGAAATGTAGAGACCTCCATATGGATCAATTTCTAAGATTTTAAATCCTTTACTACATAATTTATATAAAGCATAATTTAATTCAATAGCCTGTTATTTTGCCCATCTGGACATTTTTTGGATACACACATACACATATGCAAAACCAGAGATGTGCATGCACGCACTAGACTGGTGTCTTCCTGACAAAAATCTCCCTCATGTATTATTTTGAATGTCTGTGTTTATTTCAGACTTCAGTGACTTCTCCATATTTACTTACTTCCAGACTTCATTTGATTTTGAAAGCTAAAAATCTGATAGATTTATGGATGACTAAATATGGACTGCAGAGAGTCACAGATGAACTCTACAAATAAATATCTTAAAAGTTTCTCTAAGTTTTATATTTCAACTGCAATCCAGATCTTTGCAATATTAGTGACAGTCAAGCATGGAGACGTATTGTTTGACCTGCCTTAGACCAAAAGTTATATATGGATTTTAAACTGAATTACAGTGAAGTTTGGGAAATTTTTCTACAAATGTTAGTTCATCTGTTTCAATGTAGAACTAAAAAATTTTAGGAAACAAGCCTGTAGTGAACCTTCCTGAGTAAAAAATAAGCTATGCCTTAACCTGAGGGTCATTGTCTAATATTTTTGCAAATCTGCAACATGACTGATTTAATACCTTCCTTTGCATCCCTAAAATCCAAGCTGGAAGTATCCTGCTTCAGTTTAAGCCTCACTTCTGTAGGAAAAAAAAAGTTTCCGTTTCTTGTGGCATCATGAATGTGATCCTAGCAGATGGAAGCAAAAAGAGGTGATAAACACTAAACTTTTTTGTTTTTGTTGTCTGTAGCTCTGCTTCTGCTGAGTAGCAGAAAACTGTTTTCCCAGCTTTGTATGGTTAAAGGGTTTTCAGCATGATTTTTATAACCTTTCCTTCCTTGCTATGTCTGATACTATACATTGACTTTTCTGTTTCTCTTCTTATATATTCTCCTGTATCTTATTCATTTTTAAAAGAGATTTTCTGTGAGCTTCCAGTCACTGAAGAACTCAAGATTTTAAGGTGGTCTTTTCTTACATTTTCCATTCTTCACTGCCACCGAGACAGTTTTAACTTTTGTGATTTGTTGAAAAAACTTCCAGCTTCTATTTCCCTTAGATATATGTCCTCTGAGATTTTTCCAGGTGTACTGAAGTCTCCCTCCCGTGGGTCCTCTGTGTTCCAATGTTATGGCTTGGATTGCTGCTGCTGCAAGAACCACCTATTCTCAGAATTTCCTGGCCACTTTCACCAAGCTGCCCTAACTCCTTCTAACCCATTTCTCCCCTTCAATTATANATTTCTAACAGGGTAGCACACACTGTGTAGTTTCTATCTTTCTTCTGATTTAGCATTTATGTTAGTGGGTCATTTCCTTTTACTTTTCTATGTGTTTGGTGTGATCCAATTCCCATCAGCGTTTATCTTTAATGAAAATTGAATTTATCCCATTTAAGAAGAGAGCAACAAAGGATTCCTTCCAGCTGGCCTGATTTTCAGTATCCTCAATTACTTGCAGTCTGTTCCAGCTTCGTTCTTCTCCTACAGCATCCTAGGTCAGAAGCATACTACTCTGATTAAGGTTCCTCAGGTTCATTCATTAGACCCCTTAGGCTATTATTTATTACAATAATTTGAATACTTAGTGCTGCAATTCCCACTGCAGACCTGTTTCTGGTGTGACAGGCATGATACTCCAGTGATACTCACAGAAAATTAAGGTCTTAAAAGCTGAGATGGGTAAGGAAGCACAGAGTGATCTTGCTTTTGGTGCATAATCTGCTATGTAATGTTACTCAACAGTGCTGTAAGAGTGCTGCTGCTTACCTGAACCAAAGCTCCTCGGTCTGAGGACCCAAGGTTCCTTTGCACTGCACCTACTGGGGTTCTCAGGCATCCCTTCTACCCCATTGTCTCTTCCTAATAATTCTGTTTCCCCAGTGTTTTCTTTTCAAACTCTCAGTAATTTTTTCCCTGGATTGACAAATTCTGCTTCTTTGGTACAAATATGTTTTTTAGATTTTACTTTACATAACCATGGAAAATTTTTTCCACAACAAGGTTCAACTGATTCTGAAACTAACTTCATATGGTTGAGCTTACTATTAAAATTAAGGCCTATACTGGATCCATTTCCATGGGAAAAATTCTTCTTTCAATTGTTAACCAGCTTCTGAAGCTTTCTCTTAAACTTAAAACCATAGTCTTAGTGAATCAAGGATTCACAGAAATGTTGAAGATGGAAGGAACCTCTGGAGGTCACCTGATTCAAGCCCCCTGTGCAAGCAGAGAACCCATTTCCCAAGACCATGTCCAGGTGGCTTTTGAATATCTTCAAGGGTGGAGAGTCCACAATGTCCCTGGGCAACCTCTGCCAGTGCTTGGTCACCCTTACAGTGAAAATGTGTTTCCTGATGTTCAGAGAGAACCTCCTGTGTTTCACTTTGTAGTCATTTACTCTGATCCTGTCACTGGACACTTCTGAAAAGAACCTTGCTGTTTTTTCCACTCTTCCTATTTAGGTATTTATACACTCTGATGAGATCCACCCTGGGCTTTCCCTTCTCCAGGCTGAACAGTTCCAGCTCTTTCACTCTCTCAGACTTTCCTCATAGGAGAGGTGCTCTTGTCTCTTTAGCATCTTTGTGTCCTTTCAGGTCCTTTATAATGGATATATTTGGAACAAATATAGGAAAAGCAAAATAATAAAAAAACTGAAATACCAATAAATATTACAAGAGAGATTTATAAGAACAGGATATAATGCTGAAATCAACAACAAAAAGGAGGAAATTACACCTCCTTTATTCCATCTCTTCATTCCCATCAATATTTTTTGGTATGACCTATATAAATAACTAGAGGCTTTCAGATTATCCTCAAACTTACTTTATTTTTTAATGAAACCTGTGCTTTGAGATACAAATCAAGGATTTAAGTTGTGTTCCTCTGATTAGTTAGGGTTGAAACTGATACCTTGAGTCAAGAATTCCCTAATGTATTTGAGTTTTTTAACAATTAGAAGTTTGGTTTTTAAAGACATCTTCTACTGAGTTAGAGCATTCCCAGTCCTCTCCTCTGAAACGAAATGTCTGAATGATTTCTTTCTAGGGAGAGAAATAAGGACTTTTCTCTTTTGAACACATACAAAATGTGTTGCACTAGTCCACAGTTGCAGCTTATTAGATTGTAAGTGTTCAGGCTGTTCAGGTTTCTTAGGACAGCAGATCCCATGGCTTGTACTGAGAAGAAACATTGATGGTCAGAGTGGGTAACAGGTAAGGTTATCCTGTGGCTGTATTGAACTGGTGTATGCAAATTGCAGCAATGTTTGGGGTGCTTTGGCTGGAAAGGGACTGTTCATGAGAGAAACATTTTCCACTCTACTGCTCTCTAATGTTACCATCTCTTTAAGCAATACAGCAACCGAAAAAGGAAAAGCTGTTCTACTGCATGAGTGGTATATAAGTAAATTGTTGAAGGAAGATCCACTGTCTGCAATTCATTGTCTAATCAAGTGCTAAAATACTACATCAGTGAAATTTTAGTAGAAATGTCAAGGCTTTAAGCAGGATAGCTGCATTCATTCGTCCCTGAGATCTGGCAGGACTGCTTTCGGGAGAAGCTGCTGTATATTGAATCTCCTCCACACTGCCCATTTTCAAACATTATTTTGGGTTATTTTGACTAGATTTTAAAATATATTTAATTGCCAGGGAGACAATTTTATTGGGACATATTGCTTATACCCCTAGTTTCCTGGGAACACCATTCATTCCGTGTAACAAATAACTGAGGCTGTTTTGTACTACATGTCCTCTTGCATAACCTGGAGATCTCTCTGTCCTTGGAAGGCCTTTGCTGACTCTTGGAGGAGAACTGTGTCTGCTCTTGGTGTCTTGTTGTAAGAGGGTGTACGGCCTTGTCCTGGCTAGCTTTCTCTTTAGTTTCCTGCAAACAAGAGGGTTTTGTAGGACGAGTGTTGATTTACAAGCAGGATTTACTTCAGAATAAACCTATATTCAGGAAGAACAAGACAATTTTAAATTGCTTGAATTCCCCTAACCTTTGAAGATCAAAGGAAACTGTCTGTGCAACACTATGTTCAGTGTCATGTTCTGAGACTGGCTCTAAATTCAATACTTATTCCTTTGAGTAAAGGCAAATGAAGGACCTTAGTTATAAATAAGTTTCAGATATTTTCTGGTGCTCCTTGGGTACTTGTGTCATGTGCTGTGGGTTGCTTATATTACCAGAGCTGTTACAAACTCTGAGCTGTTAGACTCACTGTGTCACCTGCAGGAGAAATGCTGGACTACACAGATTTTATGCTGTCTTTGGGAAACACACCATCATTAGGATTCTTCTTGCAGAATTCTCTCTTGTAATTCTGGATCTGTATCTCATATAACTTTTCTATTGCTGGATGCCATCCAAATGAACATCCCTGTAGGCTTCAATGTTTCTCCTGATACTGTCAAGACTGATTAGAAAACCAGGGAGCTGGAAATGACAAGTGTCATGAGGGGAGCCTTTGCTAGGTTTCTCCTGAGGGCATCTGGCACTGGAAGAGTTCCGCTGTTTCTACTGACAGCAGAAGTACACTCAGAACCAGACACGTGGTCAGCCACGCACACCATGCCTGGTTTTACAGGTGTTCCCACAAACCACAGCTTCTGCATTCGTCCAATGCTAGGGGGACCTCTAAATACTTTGAGCCACTGAGTGTGGGTCTTTATCTTTCTCCAGTTTGCTCAGTCATTCTTAACCATTTTGATTTGGGAGGCTTTTGTGCTCAGTGCATTTGGTTAAACTCACACTGTGCATCTCACGCAGCATCAATGTAAATGAATGTGGCAAGGATGTGTAAATGAATCTGGTAAATGCAAGCGGCAAGGAAAAATTGGGGTCCATCTAACCCAGGAGACTGATATCCACACTGTCTTTTGTATCTAGTGATGTTCATCTTGCTTGTGGACTGTGCTTGCTTAATCCCTGCTCTGCAGCTAGGGCCCTTCTTGGCCCAGCCTGGTACCAGCTGTTGAAATACTCTCACAGCCACCCATGGCTCAAATTCCATGCAATGGACTTTCACTGATCTAATTCTCGAGCTAAATTGTGTTTAGATTTTGGAGACTGAGGAAAAACTTGGAGTTTAGTTCCACTGTAACCCATGTTTTCCTTGGATATGGAAACAAGACTGGTTTTCACCATGGGAAAAATGGCATATTTGCTTCAGAACTTGCTAGCAATTTCAGCAACTGTAGAAGATACTAGCAATAGTTTTGTCCTTATCACTAATGCAGTGAATGAGGGGTAGGAAAGCATTCCCCCAGGCATGAACTTTGGCTTGGTTTACACTTGTTCTCAGCTTCATGAGTGATTACCATCTCTGAGAGGAAGCCTGTATCTTTACTGTCAAGAAAATGATTTACTTTGTTTCTTATTTTAAGCACAGATATGTTTTAAAGGAAAGACAATACCTCTTATCCAACAGAACAAGGAATTTAGTTTGACATATTGTAATTGCATAGGACTTTGAAGACAAAGAAGACAAATAGTTTTAGTCTAGAGAATAGTGTGGGAGATTGCCCTCCTAGCTTCCCTTCTCACTTTGCTGCCGCTGCTGACTTTAGGGTCACAGCACATAGTAAAGCTCTGTGGAGAACTCTGAAAAAATGCAGATCACAAAATCACAGAATCATTTAGTTTGGAAAAGACCTCCAAGGTCATCAGGTCCGGCCTTTGACTGATGACCACCTTGTCACCTAGACCACAGCACTAAATGCCCTTAGTGTCCAGTTGTTTCTTGAACATCTCCAGGGACTGTGACTCCACCACGTCCCTGGGCAGCCCATTCCAACACTTCACAATCCTTTAGTGAAGAACTTTTCCCTAAGGTCCAACCCAAACCACCTTAAGCGCAGCTTAAGGCTTTGTCCTCTCATCCTGTTACTGGTTGCCTGGGAGAAGAGGCTGCTCCCTGCCTGGCTACACCCTCCTTTCAGGAGGTTGTAGAGAGTTATAAGGTCTCTTCTCAGCCATATAAAATACTAGTAGGGACCTGGTTTCTGCAAAGCTTGTCTCACTTTGCTGTGTGATGGTCTTACAGTTTGGCTCAATGGATCACTCTGAACGGCTTGTCTTCATTTAATTGTGTTTGGTTTAGTGTCTTTTTCATTTTATTAGAGAGAAAATCCCATGAGACTAACACGGATCCTTCTCTTCTTTGTTTAATGTAACAGTAACATATTAGTCAGTGCTCTGAAAGTTCCCCACCAAGAAATGAAATGAATGTTTTTTAGATGAGGGACAGCAGCTTTCCCTTTATAAGTCCAGTTTTAATTTTATTATAATTTTTGATGCAATACTGTAGATAATATAATTGACAAGTTTTCTAAAATCTTGACATTAAGAAGTGGAAGCAGAATGCATATCAGCAAACTAACTTAGATGCTCAGTAAGAGAAGTTACAAGCAGACTTTAAAACTTCTTTTAAAGAAGCTCTTTCAGCTCTTTTAGAAAGAATTACTTTTGTGAAAGTTTGACGCTATACAACAGTCTTGCCAAAGTATATATATTATAAACTTACCTTGTCCCTAAAATTCTATTGAAATCCCTCAAGACGATCCCTTCTTATATCTGCATGAAATATATCAAGTTGAAGATATATAGGAAGTAAATTTTTGTTATAAGTAAATGTCCACTATTCCCATTTACTGCTGAACCTGCAACATGAATTGGCTACTTACATATTGGAAACAGCTGAAAGACATTAAGATGACTGATAACAAGAAAAGATCAGATCTAAATCAAAATACAACATATTTTAAGTTCAGGGTTTTTTCCCTAGTCCATTGGCAACTTCATAACTACTTTACTAATTGTACACCTGCAATACATATGTCACCTTATATTAATCTTATATATTTCCCTGACTATTTCAATATCTGTGCAGAAACTGCTATCTTCCATCTGTTAGTATTATGTTCTATATCAGTGTCAGTGAAAACCTGTCACAAATGCTCTATAGTTTGTTCCAAATAATTTATTAAACTGATTTTGTGCCATCAAATGACCTCTACAAACCTTCTACAGGAAAACGACAAAATAAATAATGCTTTATGAAAACCCTTACTCAAAGGATAAATAATTCAGTCATAATAATGTATCTTGAGCTGACAAATGTAAGGATTTATGTAGAGAATATTCTAATATATTATTATAAGGATCACGACAGTAGATGGAGAAAAATGAAACCGTATTTCTTCTTTCCATGCTTTTTCTACACTGCATCTACACTGTTGCATGTAGGAGAAGGCTGTACATCTCACAGCAAGTAATATTTTTGAGAGGAAATTAGCAATGTTTGCAATTACTTTAATAATTATGAAAGGTGCAGTCATACCAAGTGCAGAGTGTTCTCAAATTATGATGTGTTCAAGAGGTTTTGATTGTTTTCAGCACTTCTTCAGGACCACCAGAACTGTATTAAACCCTAGCAATGTAGTTCTATATATCCCCCTAAGGGAAGAGCTCTTTCTTCTGAGCCAAACATACTCACTAACACATTAGAGAGTTTGAAGGTATTGCACATTGCAACACACATTCTTCATTTTTATTGGTGCTAGCAAGCACTTTAGAAATATTTAATAAGTCTGGCAGTAAGTGTCATATCATTTCAGGACAGTGATACACCCTACATTTGTTGCTGCCAACTTATGGTTAGGAAAGCAGAGAGAATGCCAGTTTGAAGGTTATTTTGCCATCATACCTTAAAAGTATCATGGTAGTAGCTGATAATGTCTTTAAAACCAGTAGGGTGGCTGAGATTGTCACCACTGTCAGCATGAGCCGAGGGGAGAGGTCAGTCTCTGGACAGAAGATGTGCCCCTTGCAGCAACACTTAGGACAGGGGCACTGAGTTCCAAGAGGTCATTTGGAAAAGAGGAATATATTTATCTTGTCTTTATCTCATCAAGTCAAGTTAAGTCATGATCTCCAGACAGGGGTCAGCTTGTTTACTTTGGATATTGTAGCCTCAGCAAATATTCTGTCTTCTGACTCTCTGAAGATAATGTTCAACCAGTGTGGTTTCTCCAGCCAGAGAAAAGCTACAAACTACAGTGTTGTGACTCTTCATCACTCTCTTGCCAAATGCCAATACAACAGCATGTGAAAAACATGTTGGGGAAGACTTTCAAGCTGTAGATTCCTGTGCCCTGAATTGCCTGTATTGGAGACTGGGAAGTGTAACAGAAATTTTCCAAGAGGACATTGAGAAACTTAATCTCCTTTCCACTGAGGCAATCTGCCAGGAAAGACCTACTGTAGGCAAAGTTTGGGCAAAAAGTCTCCTCTCAGAAAACAACAAGTTTGGTTGGGGAGGAAACATAAAGACAACTGGTCGTGTCTTTAATTCCTTATTATGTTTTGCTTAACCTTGGCATTAGTGGAGTAATACAAGCCAGGCTTTCAAAATCTGCCCCAGTGTTTCAAAAAAACACATTGCCTGAAGTTAAATGTATTTTTCAGAGTCATAGCAAATATGGCATTGAAATGGATGAAGCCCAGGAGGTGTGAGGTCACACCATCACCACGCCAATAATTTGGCTGGAGAATGTTTTGTTCTAGTTAAATTGGGGGCCAAATAACCATATTATAGCCAGATTAGCAGGGGTGAAGGCTGCTAGAGGGAATGAATGCTCAAAAGTTAACTTAGATCTATATGGGGATAATAAGATACATATGAACAATTTGGGGGATTTTATCAGTGTATTTTCATGTCAAGATTTGATTAAACCTGCCAGTTTTCTTTTTTTCTTTTTATTTTTGCTTTTAACTTGGTGACTTTCCTTCCCTTCCACCTCTTTTTCTCTAGCAGCCTTTCTAGTGATAATCCACCTTACATCTTGGTAAATTTTTTTTTTTTTTGCATCTTCCTCTTCTGTAGATTTTCTTGTTTTCCCCATATATGTTTTTTCCCCTTGTCTTTTCCCATCTTTGCTACAGTCTACCTTTTTTTCTATATTCCTTGCCCCATGCCTAAAAACTTCTTGTTACATCTGCTGTCTGCCATTCCAAAACTGGATCTCCATCTCTGCTCTCCAATAACAGACTGACTTTGGTGGGAAAGCAATGATCCCTTTTTTTTTTTCTTTCCTTTCCCAACAAGACATTGTTCTCATCTCCTATTGGGTGAAAGCAGGACCAGGCAAACCTCTTTTCCATTCTCCTCCATGAGGGCCTTTTGCCCTAAGTGATCTGGGTGTGGTGAGCTCAGATAGCCTGCTGATGCTTTCATTGCATGGGCCACAGGGAGGGGATGTACCTTTCATTCCCTCCCCTACAAAGAGCCCTACCACAGCGTCAAGATGATGAGAATCACTGAAGCAGAGGGATGAGCCTTGGGGCGGGAGGGGGGAATAAATAATGGCTTGTTGTCAACCCTCCCTTCTGCATTAGGCTGCCAGATGATTGCTTATTCCTTGCTCCCACCCACACGCTTCATGCCACCACCAGCATTTTTGGTCCTTTGTGGCTGAGATTGTGGGCTAGTCAGCTGATGAGTCAGCCCTGCTAACCAGTGCTTTTCCAGCTCCCCATGGCAGGCATAGCTTGGGCAGAAGGGTTTCAGCCAGGACTATCTGCATGGAAGGTGGGGGCTGCTTGGGCATGTTAATTGATATATTTAGAATTTCGCCATTCTGCAAATAAAGAGCAGGTTTCCAGGGGTGTGCAATTCATCTCCTCTTGTTCTCTTTGCATATGCTCTGATGCAGGAAGTTTTGAAGCTACACCCTGTATACCATCTGTTAGTACGGGAGTGTGGAGTGAATGGGAAATTCAAACTTTGAATAGGTCAGGAAATTTGAAGTTTTGTTCTCACAGCAATTAACTACATGTTGGTCTCAGATGGTTCTGTGGCTCATCGGGTTAATTCATACAAAACGAATCTTGCGCCACAGCTGAACAGCCTTGGCACTGGGACCGAGTGGGAGAAGAGAGGATCAGAGCTCCAAAATACCTTTGTGCCTCCTCAATGCTGGGCAGGCCTGGGCCTCTTTAGTGCTTCCCAGGGGTCAGAACACCCTCCGGGACTGGCGCATGCAGCCTCTCACAGCTTGTGTCAACTGGGGAACATCTGGCCAATGGAAAATGCATCAGGCAGATGAATGTTCCAGCTGCCCCGTTCCCAGCCTGCCCCATCCTGCCTTGACTCCGTCGGCTCCCAGCTCTGTTGCCGTGGCTGGAGCACAGTCATTAGGTGCTCCAGCTCCTTTTCTCATGCTCCACGTCAGGCAAAGGCTGTGCTGTGCTGGGATAAGTTGCACCAACCACCCCGTGTGCGATGCTCAGTCACAGCTAGTGATTAAACAACTAAGCAATTAGTTTTAGACTGATTTTGACGGCTGCACTATTTGCTGTCCTTTTCAGTCTGCCTAGTATAAGCATGGTTCCAGGCATCTTTCAGTGATTCTGACCAAGATAGACCTTAATTTACATTGCAGTAGCAAAACACTCTTTTCCCCCTCTTCCAGACAAAATCTGGCCATTTTCAGGTATGTTGTGCAGTATGTTGGTGCAGAAGGAAGAGGCTGAGGGTAGAAGCAATTTTGTGAGCATGCTTGCTGTAATTTTTATAACCGAGTTATTCAGTAAGCCTTCAGTTTGAGCCTAATGACTGTAATTTGTCATAGTACTTAAACCTATTTCTAATGAAAGAATACCTCTTAGTAGCTATTTAAAGTCAATTTATTCATTAAAAAATGATTTATGGTACTCTAATCTGAAATTGTTTGATTCTGGATTATTAGTTGGGGTATCAGTGAACTCTATTACATTTCGCTGGATACTTTTCAGATTAAATAAATTACACAAAAGGATTTAAAAAACCCAGCATATAGGCATATTTACAGATAATCCAAATTACTGGATGCATGTTCTCTTACATATATAGGTGATGTACAGATCTTTCCCCTATCAGGTGCAAGATATTAAAAACTGTGAAGGGAGTGAGGAAAGCTTGCAGTAATTATTTGGAAACTGGCATCTGAAAAGTCATTGTTTGTCCTGATTTCACTATACTAGATTACTGACCTATTCTTTCTCTAGAATTGCAGATCCAGTGGGACTTAGACACATGTATTAGCTGCCTGCTTGCATCTCCTTAGAAGATGGATCAATTGACCACACTGTCTTTGAGTAGGAGAGGTCATATTCTTGAAAAAAGATTGGAGATATTTTACTTTCATATAATAGGGGTTATAAAAAGGACCCTCAGAAAGGCAAGACTTCTTAGATACCAGCTCTGTGGCCAGACTGACATGCAGAACAGAGCTGAGCAGCAGTATTCTAGCAGCTGTTTACCCTCAAATGCCCATACATAAACTGATGCCTGCTGTTAGCAATGATTTCTTTGCCAACTGCCTCCAGAAGAGCAGTGTAATTTGTTTGTAAAGGTACGATAGCCCAACAGAATTCTCATGTATCTCTTTCCATAGCTAGAAAGGAAAAATTGCCGTGACTTGCATTAGTATCCACTGCTGTTTTTCTCTAGATAAACTTCTTGTGCTTTAGCCAAAGTTCATAAACAGTGGCAAAGTCTGTTTAGGCAAGAGTTGATCCTGTATATTTCTCATTTCCATGGGAAGTTGTTGCAATGGTAAGTGAATGGGCACAAACCAGTAACATAAGACTAAAGGTAACATCTTCCGAAGTCTCAGAAATCTTTGAAACTCTGATTTATCTTCAAAAATTCCTGCAGCCTTGTCTGCACTGGTACTGTTATGCTCAAGGTCACTCTGGAGGCTGTCAACACCCTGCCTTTGTAGACTGGTGTCTCTGTCTCATCACCTCCACCACCATTTCGTCTGAGCTGAGAAGCTGCAGTGATGCTCAGCACCTGAGGCTAAGCCTGCCTCTAGGATGTGAGCGCCCTGAGCTCTGACACTGAGTGACCAGCAGTAAACTCACAATTCTCTGTCCAGCTTCCACCCTCATTCCTTTCCGTAAGTATAGGCCAGACCTGGAGCAGAGATAAGGCCTATTTTGGGGTGCCATTAGTTTCTTATCAAAGCTGGGCTGGGACACTGTCTTTTGTGCCAATGGCAAACTGCAGAGCAAATGGGAGAGGACCTCTCCCACTGCTGGGTGAAGATACATATCAAGGTCAAGCCTAAAGTGTAAAAGGCCCTCATTTTGGATGAAGCCAAGGGTATTTAACAGCCTGTGGGTGCATCTCCAGAATCACTGAAACTGTCTGTAACATGTATGGGCACACCTCAATAACCTTTCACCTGTTTATTTTGTCTAATAATAGCAATGAACTTGCAGGACAGTGTGCAAACTGCATCCCACACTGTGAATCCTCAACAGGCTTAGTGCTGTGCCCTCATTCCTATTGTTACTTATTTAAGCTGGATTATAAAGCTGGTTTGGGCAAGCCTGTTTGTGCTGCCTTTAAATGAAATGTGTCTGTACAGTAATCCTCACAAAATATCAATGAGCAATATAGCCACCATAATTTTTTTAATTGTAGGCTTCAAAGTAATTTAACAGCTTTTGAAAACTTTATTTCAGGTAATTAGTGCAAATAATTAATGATGAAACAACAACGGTTGCTTTCATAGCGTTAACTGCTTGTGAAAAGAGGCCAAGCCCCCACCACCCCCTTCATTGGGTAGAGTTGACTTACCATAAGAGGAGAAATATTTTTTAACTTTTTTCTTTAAATTCCCAACAGCCTCTTATCCCCCAAAGTCACTCCAGCTACCACCTGCAAGGTATGTCCATCCAACAGATTATTATGTTGGTCATTTGTGGGATACTTGGCTAAAATGGACTTTCTGACCTAGGAACAAGCTCTGACTAGAACTTGTTGTACTTCCATAGTATTCCTTCAGAATCAATTCATAAGCCTGTTTTCTGGTTTACTATTTCCACATCATTGGGTTTCTAACAGTGCAGCAGGGCAATGTTTAATTCAGGGCAATCGTATTTGTTGTTTATTGAATCTAGTGTTTGTTTGACTGTTTACCATGACTTTAAAATCCCTTAATTAGCATAACTCACAGTAGCACCTGTTTGGCGAACATGGACCTTTAAGATAACAAAAAGGAACTGGCTAGCTAAATATTTGCAAAGGGTGTCAGTATCATTTAAAAGAGCTGTACAGCTATTTAGCTTCAACTTTTATTTAATTCTCCTCAGGCAACATCGTTCCATCCAGCTAAAACTTGAAGCTGTGTGTTTCTTCCCTGATCAAACTGAAATAAAATAGTCCCATGACATATTTGTGGGAATCCCATAGGATAACATATGTGTACCTTACATCCGTGTGGGTTGAAAGGATGAGGTACCTCTTTAAAAAGCTTCCTTGAACCTGTATTGTTGTAGTAAGCTCTGGTAGGCGAGGGTTTGCGTGACTGCAGCAGACTCATTTGTGACCTCAGAAAAGTGGTTATGAAAGTGATCTCTTGATCAGAGGAATAGAGCTCTGCTGCCTGCCAGACCAGCAATGCAGAAATGAGCCTCCTCCCTGCAAATCTGCCCCGGCAGGAGAAAAAGTGTTCCTCTTTAGGGTGCAGTGTAATGATTCCTCTGAGAAATTCTTGGGCTTAAAACAAAGTGGGCTCTAGAGTATACACTGTCTCCAGTTAAATTTCACATTTTTAAAAAACGTGCAAGATAATTTTTGGTTTTCACAATTTGCAGTTTTCACTTTCTGCCTTAAACCTACTCCTGTTTTCCCTAGTGTAGGGCTACTAAGTCTTGTTTCAGAGGTTATTGGACTGGCTTTGGCAGTAAGTCACAGTGCATATCCAATGGAGAACATATTGTAACTGGTGATAACCCAATATAAACTAGTGTTTATGTCACATGATGAGTGTGAAACAGATCTGATGAATCAGAAGGTAAGAAATCACTATTTTTCATCCAGAGACCTGTGACAGAATAAGAAGCCCTAGAAGTAATTTATGTATCATAGTTCTCCTTATATATACTATTCACCTGGCATTGATCACTCAGTGAAAGCTGCAGTTGACTATTATTGCCTAGGAAGCTGAAGCCATAATTGTATATGTTTCATGAATGTCATATAAGATTCTTGTCCTTATCCCATAAAGAATACTTGTTATTTCTTTGGTAGCTTGCTATGAGTCAAGGCAGCAGGCACCTTTGTAGGAGTCAGACTTGCCTGTTCAAGTCAATGACACATACACAGAAGAGTTGAAACTGGAGAAAAGGTTATATTTTATTAGCTAGGACTTTGTTTCTGAAATACAGAACATTGGTTTTCCTTATCTTCAAATGGGACAAGTCTGATAAGAACTCTGTGCCTGCCTTATAATTTTATCACTATATCTAAGTATTCTCTGGTTTTAAAAATTGAAAAGCAAATCAAAGCAGGGAAACAATTTACAGTCTTAGAGCATTCAAATATTGCCTTTACTGCCTTTTATAAAGACAAAATTTTTTATTACTCTTAGAAAATTTGAAGGTCCTAATTCTAGTTGTTGACCTAGTGACCATGGCACTTTAAAAAAACTTAATTTCTCTAGTGCTGAATGAGAGAAAATATAAGCCCACTACTGGTCTGTTTAGGTGCTTTGGCATCTGCTTGGGATCTTTTTCTGAGCACAGAACATGGCTGTCAGGAAAGGCAAAGCAAAACCTTTGTGAGGAAGTGAAAAATAAACCTTATTGTAGTAATTGAATGCATCGTCTGTATGCATTTTCAACTTCTGCAGAAGGTTCCTGTTCTGCAAAGGAATTTATTTTTGGACAAACCACAGTGTCTTCTCTGCAGGCCTTCTGTCTTACGAGGGATTCCAGTTGGGAACGAGGCCCATCTGTTTGGATAGCTTTGCAGGACTAGTATTTAAATGCATACATTAAAATATTAACGTGGATAAAAACACATTTAAGAGATCCAGGGATTATAACATTATCAGTCTAGGCTTCTGGCAGTGCAGTTTCTGACTTCTCTTGTTGGATAGTTCTTAATTTTGAGCTTTTAGATAAAATTACCATGTTACTGGCTTTCTTCATCATTCTAAAATATTCTGGAATACAGCTCAGTGTTTTAAAATTACCCTGGAAATTGATTCTGAAATGATCAGACTTAAACCAACTTTTAAAAAGTTTTTTTAAACTTTTAGATAATATCCCTGATGTTTCATTTACCCTTACCTTGTCTCAGCTCGTGTTTTTACTTCCTGAATTAGAAAATCCAAATATTAGGACCTCCTCTCAGGCATGTTTTTCCCACAGCACATTATGTGCATTTAACTTCTCAAGTCTTCATGCAGTCCATGCCATTGTGGCAGCCTCCATGGAGAGCAGAAAAGGCTGAGCAGAGCAGCTCTGCCTTGGAAAGAGAGTGCCATGTTCTGTGGGGTGTGTGTGTTCGTCTGTGGTTGTGCAGCACTCTGCTGTGATGCCCAGCTGATTTAAAGGTGGAGGTTCCCATATCTCCTCTCTCTACTCAAGTGTGTTTGCTTCTTTAAAGAAGCACTGGAAAGCAAAGGTGTCTTTGCCTTTAGTGTTGGATACAGTAAGGCTGCTATATATTAATATCTCCTATATAAAGCAGATATTAAAGCATTGTTCTTATGATATTCCCGACTCTAAAACTGTTGGATCCAGATTTGGTTTTCTGGGTAACACATGCACATCCTGTGCACTAAGGTCTCAGTGTGAATATTTTAGATGCAGTGTTTATTTTATCTTAAAGGTTTCCTTTATCCTCTCCAGACTGTGTGCATTGGCTATTTTTAAACAGTCTCTTGGATGATATACTGGCCTACTGACATATGCTCTTTCAACTCTCTTCTAAGAGATACCGACTTAAATTTCTCTTGGAACTAGCAGGTGTGAATTTACCCTGTGTCTTTCCACCATGCAGAATGGTGCAAAGAAAATTACAAAGGCACAAGAGATTGAGGAGTGGAAGCTCAGGAGAGAGTCTGTTTGAATCATAGTCCTGGAAAAGAGGTTATCAAATCCAAAAAGGCAGTAAAGATCATGTAAATCTCACATAAGTTAGTAGTTGACAGGTTGCTTTAATCAAGATGGGGGAGAGATGCTTTCTCAGGCATTTTCCTAGTTGCAATTATTTTCATGCTTGATCTTTGATTTGAGTTTGTCCTTCAGAGATGGATTACTAAATGTTCTAAACTATAGATCTAAATTGGAGACGGTAAAATGATGTACATCTTTTGTAGCCAATAGAGACTAAAAGTGTTCTGATATTCTCCAGGTAAATCTGTTATCAAGACTTCATTGCATTTCTTCTGTAAGAAACAATTCTTACAATCACCGTTGCAAAAGATTCCAGTAGACTTCAACTGCTTACTTGTGAACACACATATCTTTCCTCTTAGCTGTCTTTTCAGTAAAAATATATTTTGGTCTCATTATTTATGTTTCTGAAAAATATTTCAGACTCAAGTTTATTTCAAGAAGCTGTTCATCATTAAAGAATGTTTTTTTGTTGTTTTTGTATGCAATGATTAGTCACAAGCTGCTCTTTCATCATGTGCTTAAATTTAGTCACATACAGGCTTTCTCATAAGGTTCTGATTTTTCTTATTGTCACTTCTGTGATATACTTTGTTTCACGTCACAGATGCTGCTGTTGTGCATCTGTTGTTTATTTTCTGTCTGCAACAAATTTTGTGGACAAGGCCGTGGCATTGCAGTGAGAATGTAACAACATAGGAGATGCACTATTCTGTCACACCAGTGGTCCATCTAGTCTGGTATTCTCATCTTCAAAATTGCTCTCTTTTATCTACTTTAAAGCATTCCTGTGTTGGTGTTACAGGGCACTTCACAGTCCTCATATTGTGGGGTTGGGCAAACAGCAGTTCTGCATTCAGTTTATCCATTGCCCTTATAATTTTGTAAACCTCTGTTACATTTCCTCTCGTCCTTCTCAGTAAAAAATCACAGCCATTTTACCCTCTCTTCAAAGGGCAACTGCCTATGCCATGGACATCAGTGTCCATTAATGTATTATTTTCATCAAGAGAATCAATCCTGAAAAAATGGTCTAATGGCAATTAAAAAGTATGAGCCATATCAAAAGAGGACAAACATTCTTAGGCCATAGAGAGAGAAAACGCTGGGAATTCAGAGGATGTAGAGAATCCATTTTTAAAAATATATCTGGACAAGGGAAAGGATGAACAGCTATTCAGAAAATTGTGAAGGATGTTTTGAAGAACGAAGAAAGTTCAAGTATTTTTGATAGGTCATGTGCTCCATAGATCCTAGAATCAATGTGTCCTGATGTGCTGTTCCTCTGAATATGTATATATATCATGATCAGTGGGATTTGCTGAAATCACACCCAAGCAGTCAGGATGCAACAGGTCAGAACACACTGCAATACACTTAAGGCTAATTGTGGTTCAGTTTGGTGAAGTCATGAGTGAAAATATAAAGCTACATTCATTGTACATTCTGAGGTCCTTAACTCTGGAACTAACCAATGTTAAGCAGACTTTCTAAATACAGAATCATCCTCTGAATTTTTTTTCTACTCTAAACTTATGCTGGTTATTATGGTTCTGATTAATGGACATGTAATTTAAAAACTTAAAGGTGCAAGGAAGAAGCGTTGGAATCATTTTTTTGTGAGTGATGTGGGTATTGCTTTGAAACTGGAATTAGTATTCTGGAGGTTTCTTACACAAGATTGCTGATAGCTCAGGCTTGCAATTAATTTTGTAGTTTGAGAGAATAACCCATTTTTACTTACCTTTTACGTGTTTATTCAGAAGGGTGTGCAAGCAAATACTCAGACAAGCTAACATATTACAGCTTAATTAAAGAATGGGATAGTACACAGAAAAATTTAAGGCTCCAGGAATGCACCTATAGATCAATACGTTTCCATGATCAAATCATCATCTTTAATGTAGTAGAAAATAAAATGGAATTGTGAAGACAAACAGTAAGACTGTTACTTGGAAGGAGTCTTATATCTTGGGATAATTTCGGAGGACGGCAAGTCTTCAGCAGTCTTATAGGTAATATAGTTTACCAGACCAACTGGGACCTCAAATACTTACTCACAGTGATGCAAACAGATCCCTAAAATATCTCCTTTTCCAAGGCACAATGTGGGGTTGTCTGTTGGGGAGATCATCTGTCGAGTCATACGAAAGGAGAAAGGTGGCAACAATAAGCTACAGAGAAGAATTGTGTTTTCTAGACAAGTTCTTTTGAGTCTGTTGTTTGTATAGTTAGCACACAGTTTGTTTCACGTAGAGACACAGCTTTCCTTTGGATCTGGGATCCCTTAGAAATTATAGGATAGGAGAGATGTTATAGTCCCAGACTACATTTAAACTTGACAAACAAGTGTGATTTCTTATGACATACAGATAGAATAAACCAGCAAAAAGCAGAAGAGCTAATAATTTATTTTGCATATTCTCCATATACATACACTTTTTATAAAAGCCACTTCACCATTCTCAGCATTTCTTAAATTATTCTACACATTCCAAGGATTTTGGAAACAGGAAGTGTCCATCCAGAATTTACCTTAATGCGCATTCACCTAAAACATTAAGCAACTCCTTATCTTATAAAATTAATCCTGTTTGTAATTAAATAATGAAAGTTTTCCTGGAGGGTTTATGAAACGTCCATTATGGGGAATACTCAAAAACTCTGAGGAACCTGCCTAAGTGAAATTAGCTCTGTTCTGATTAGGGTGAGGTAGACCAGATGACCTTCAAAGGTCCCTTCCAACCTACAACTTCCTAAGTTTTTGTGATTCCCTATCCTGACTCGGTTAACAGACCTGGGTTCCCCACAAGTGAACCACTTTCCTAAAGCTTCTCAGAACTCCTTGTGCTGCAGCACAACTGAACATTTGCAGGCAATTGTTTCCAGCTTCTCATCTTGCCTCATGTAAACTCTATTTCCCAAAGCCACACAGACCTCTTTTTCACATGCAAGAAAAAGAGCACCCTGATGCAGTTATGTCTGTGGGAAGTCCTCGGTTTGTGTTCCTTCTTTCACCTCCACCTGGACTCTGATGCTGCTTTTTTGCTGGACTACTCTGCCTGCCCTGGCATCAGGTCCATCCCAAGGACTCTGTGCATCATGAATTGCATCCCCAAACTGATTCTGTTCCTGGCACAACCTTGCTCGACAGTTCTGTCAAGAGGGAAAAGATAAGGCTGATGGGCTTTAGAGGGCAGCATGAAGAAGATGGTGGATTTTTTCTGGGAACTGGAGGACAGCACAACAGACCTTCCCCAAGGCAAGAGGCTCATCCTTCTCCCCTTTTTGCCTGCTGGAAACCCTGTCTGAGATCTCATCCTTAATATATTGTCAGATCACCACTAAGTTTTCTGAAAACTGGGTCTCTCAGAGCTGATGTTTGTAGAAAAGCTATAGGAATGCAAGCTTTCCCCCTCTTTTCTCTGTATTTTCGTAGAAATAATTTCCATGTGTACTTTTACGCACACTCAGACAGGGCTGGCAGCTCGATCACTGTTTTAGAAAGTTTATCTGATCTGCAGTAATTTCTAAAAACACTAAACCCTCCAGTGGAATATAGTGAAACCGACGGTATTGATGATCGCTCCAGCAGAGTATTTTACTGTTTGCAAAAGGGATTTGACTTCGGGGAAACACTCTTCTCCCTTTGCACAGCGGGCTCTCTCCCGTCTCCCTGCTGCACGAGAGTTATTTTCCTGATCCTCTACTCTAAGCTCCTTTGCTTTTTTTAGGCAACTTCCAGATATCTGATACAGTATATAATGAGGAATTAGGTTCCATTACACGAAGGCTTAACCTTCTCGAAAAGCATTCAGCGCTTGCCAGGAGTCATCAATATTTAACAGCTGTTGTTATTATGAAATACTTCATAGGGTAATGTGGCTCGTCTGCTCGCACGCAAGGGTTTGAACGGCAGCCAGGCCCCTGTCAGAGCCGCCGGGAGATTGACAGGCGGCCAGGCTTGCGTGACAGCGGGGCCGGGGTTAGTCAGCACTCTGCCTCCTCCGCGCCGGGCACTTCTCCTCCCCCTCGCCTGCCTTCAAAAAGGGCTCCTCCGGACGCGGTGGGACACGGGCCGGGGGCTCAGGGGGGCGAGGTGGCCCCACCAGCCCCGGGGAGAGGAGGGCAGCCTGGCGGGGGCATCCCTTTGATGCCCCTCTCGCACGGGGGAAATGGGAAAGGGGAACGGTGGTTCTGGAAGGAAGAGCGGATGGGATCTGGAAAGCAAAGAGTTCGGTTTGTACCTTAAATAAATGTCATGCTGTACTCGAGAAACTTCAAAGGGAAGTCAGATTTCAAAGCATCTCTTAAGAAGAAGCAGACTGAGAAAACCGCTAAGTTGGGAAGAAAAATTCTGCATTACTGCTAGCGTAATTTCATCTGCTAGCCCCCACAACAGGACCAAGCACCATACAGCTTTTATTCAGCTTTTATGCATTTTGGTGCTGATTTCTTTCCCAAAGCATTTGTGCACCCTGTGTGTCGTGGCCTTTCCGAGTGCAAACATCCCTTTCATGTTATTTGGCAATGTATAATAACTGCTCCTTATGCTGCGTATTTTTTAATTTTGGTGTTCATCTAATGACCCCCATCCTAATTGTCACTCGGTGTTCTCTGTAACACAGCCAGAGGAAACAGACCATTTCTGTTCATGGCTCTAGGTTTGTTAAGTAGAATTGCTCATACCGAGTGTTTCCGAGTCAATTTGTTTTGTTTTCTTAGTATTCAGAGTAACACGCACAGCTGATTCTTCCTGCAGCTAGAAGATCCAGGAAGAGAGACCCTGTTCTCACTTCCTTTCGAGTAACAGTTACCAAAAGTAAGATTTGCATGCTTACAGCAGTGTCTCTGAACCTGCAGTCTGGATTCAGGTACTTTCATCCACCTGTTTAAAGAAACAATTTATTCCCTGGGCATCACTGAAGAGAACTGGTAGTCCTTGTAGAAGGCCTCGAAACTGATTCACCAACCTGAATGTGAAGAAGGTGGTATGGTCCCCTTCCTACACCCCTAATGAACCCAGGCAATGTGCTCAATCCAGAGGCAGCATCCCTTCACTGCTCATTTCTTGCCTGTGCTGTTGCTTTATGCAGGCACCTGGGGTACAGGTTGCCCCCACATTAGTCTGTTACACAGCCTAACTTGGCAGGTAATTTTGCTAATTGTTTTCTGAAGAATGAAGGCTGTGCTTGTGCGGGATGAGATACAGAAACACTCCGGAGAATGTAATCCCATGGGTTTAAAAAGTTTGGTTTTATGAGAGTCCTGAAATCTCCATCCCTTTGAACTAAAGAGTATCCTGCAATGAATAAATGTTCTGTTATTTCTGGGGGAAAGGGAACGGCTGGTTTCATAATGCTTCTATAGACTGTGTTAGGCAGCTTTTCTCTTCTTTACAATGTTCCAGATCAGGTTTTCAAGCCAAGGGGTTTGCAAATGCAGATAGCAATGCTTGTATCAGAACTGGAGGCTCAAAAGACATCTCAGGTTTTTACATTGTTCTGTGCTGAGAGAGTGCAGCTGTGAAAGACTCAACAGCACTATCTGAGACAGTCCCATGTTCATTCAGCCAATCTTATAGTCTCCTCTCTGGACTTTTTTTCTCCATTAATTAGCTGTCTATTCTAACTCTACATTATTTTTAAGGTTTCCACTCCTTTCACTGCTTTCAGATTTGAAATTGAAACAATATCCTCAGATCTTTGACCTGTCTTCCAGGAAATTGCATTGGCCATTTTATTTAATTTTTTTTTCTCCCTCCTCCTCTTCATCCTAGCCACCTTTCCCCTCACCCTGTATATTTCCACAGTGCTGTCCTTTGTAGGACCCAGCATTTCCAGACTTGTTGGCTTTTAATGTTGCATGGGACTGCACCATGCTCGCTAGATCACATGACCTTGCAAAACTGTCAGCCCTGGTACATGTATCTCTGGTATTTATCATTCTATGGTATCAATATGCTCATTCATCTTCTTTGGCAGAACAGCTCCATCTTCTGTTTTATTTCATGTTCTGGAAGTGCAGGCTCGATATGTTGTGCTGAGAAAAAGGGTCTGTGGTGTTACCACTTCCCATCTCTTCAGTTTGCCAGTTTTGAACCTGCTAGGTGAGCGCTCCGCGCTGACCATCGAAAGGGTTGCCTCTCTCATAGAAAGTAATCCAAAGATCCATAAAGCTAAAACTCTCNTTTTTTTTTTTTTTTGAACAGCCAGCAGCATTCATTAGACTGCCTGCAGTATCAGCTTTTCTCTTGCTCCATTCTTGATATATATGGGAACTCCAGCAGGCCGTTCTCCCCTCAGGTCACTGAGTCATCCTTTGCTGGTTTTTATTTTTCAGCTTTCTGCAATTTGCTCCTCCCTGCCTACCAGAGACAGTACTCCTTCACTCTTCAAGCTCTCAATTTTTTTCATCATCATAGGCTTCCCTGTTGCTCCAGAGGGACACCATTTTATGAGATGTCTAAGCTTGATCACAGCTGTCTTGGCATCAGGGCCTTTTCTATGAAGCCACCCATCATAACCAATACTTGCTGTCCTGTTCTGTCTCAGGATTCTTGGTGGTGACGGGGGTATTGTTAGACTGTTCTGTTTTCTTTTCCATGTTTTTCTGCCTAGTCAGACAACATCTTGCAAGTCTCCCTCACCTGCCTGTCATGTCTTGCTTTTCCTCCTCCTCCCCATTTCTTTCAGGGATCTGTGTGCTTTTCTGCCTGTCTTGCTCTGCTTTCTCCAGGTGACAGGCTATCACCAGCACCTCTCTTCTGAGGTGTCTCTGCGGTACCAGCCCACCTGTGGGTGGATTAATCAAGCATTTCCAGTGTGGGGAGGCAGAAGAAGAGTGAGCAGTGAGTGCCAGCTCTGCTGCCTCAGGTGCAAGGAGCAAACATTCCCATCTCCAAGGAGCATTAGCTTCTTGGAGCCATGGTGTTGTTCGTCTTTCTTAGATGGTGCGGTGGGTCTCCTTGCAGTCAAGCCAGCGAGCAGGGCAGGCTGTGAAACGGATGTGTGTGGCCTAACATATGGGTAACTCCAACTGGCAAAATAACATTAAAATACTTTCCATTTGGAGATGGAATTTATAGTAGCCAGACGAGTTGCAGAACAAACATCCCTTGTGCTTCTGCTGCTGTGTTGGTATGAGCCTGAAGGCTAACAAGCAGGCAGGGAGCTCTGGCCTGCTTGGCTGGGTAAAATAATAGTTTCCACTAACGATGAAGTTTGAAGGGGCGGAATTTTCACAACACCAAAAGAGCGCATCAAAGAAATAAACCTTCATTTCCTCTCACCCCTCCCTGTCTGTCCTTTAACCTGTGCAAAAACCGCAAACCACCATGTCAGTAGTTACAAAAACATTTTTTCTGAGGAGGGAAACTCTGCAAGAGGCCATTGGAATAGGGGTTGGGCTTTTAAAAATTGTTCTCACTAGGTATTTAAAAGATGTGCGGATGTGGCACTTAGGAACATGGTTTAGTGGAAGACTTGGCAGTACTGGGTTAGTTGTTGGACTTGATCTCAAGGGACTTTTTCAACCTAAATGAGTCTATGATTCTATGTCTGTTCTTATAGACAAGCCTAGCAGAAGGCCTAGCTGATTTGGGGCAAAAAAGCAACCATTTCCAATTAGCTTAAAAGATACACCAAAATGAAAATGAAGATTTAAGAATCTGTATATTCTATTCACAGCAGCCTAGCTTACAAGTCTGAAATCCCAAAATTGTTTTGGCTGGAAAATACGGGTAGTGATCTGTTTAAAGCAGCTTGGTATTTTCTTGATGTGTTTTCCCATGCCCAGGGGAGGGATTTATTACATCTAATTATACATTCGAGATAATTGCTTTGGGATAATGACCGACATTATCACTTTCAGCAAATATTTACAATGTAAGCTAAAAACCATCACAAATATTCAGTTAGTGTGGTTCTGAGTTGCCATCGTTTATTGTAAAATGCTGATGTATCCTGCAACAGTCCCTTACCAGGCTGTTAAATTGACAAGGAGCTCTCACACAGGCTCAGGAGCTTTAGAGGCTTGCTGCTGTCTCTGTCCTCTTCTTATTCTGGTTTGGTACACACTATTCCTGCCATCTAAACCCTTTTTTGTGGGAGGAGGTTTTATTTTTGCTTGATTGGGTTGTTGTTGTCTTCTTTTTTTTTTTTTTTTTTTTT
>VZTR01029497.1:0-11755 GCA_013400775.1 Chaetops frenatus | reverse complement strand
TTTTTTTTTTTTTTGTGGGTTTGGCTTTTTATTTATTATTTTATTTGTTTTTTGTTTTATTAACCCTCTCTGGCTGTGGTCCTTCCCACTCCCCTTTGGCTGGAAGGGAAAATGTGTGTCAAATGTCCCTGATAAAATCACTGCGATGCTCTCCTCACTCATTCTCTCAATGAAAAGGAGAAAAAACCAGAAAACTGGATCTCTGTTTGCTACCAGGATATTTGTATGACCCTTCTCTAGAGTGGGGCAGTAGGAGTGAAGCTGACAGCTGACTTAATTTTTACTGACCAAGTGATAAAGGCAGGTTCCTGTTTTACTTCCTAGAGGATGCTGAAGCCCAGTTATCAAGAAATGCCAGCCTTCTCAGAAATTCTTTCATTATCCCCAGAAATGGGATTGTATTTCAGTGATTTTTCTGTAGGATGTGTTGATAGGAAGAATTTGAGTATTCAAAGATGTTTCAGATCAAGCAATGTGAAGGAAGAGCACTCACCAGCTGAGTTTTCCATGAAAGCTTAATCAGGAATAAGCTTTTTTCCCCCTATTATTAGGAAAAATATATGGAATTTTAATCTATAGTGAGAGCTATTAATGAATTTCATGGAGTAAATGACCTGCTAAAAACAAACTTCAAAACTCTGTGAAACTGAAACAGTTTAAGAACATTCCCTTGAATCTTACAGTCAGGCTGAAACTTGTGGAAATGAACAGGGTAAAGTGAGACCAAAAATAATCTGATGTCAAGGAGGTCAGGGCTGAAAATGAGAAACTTATTCAGTCCCTTTTCTTCTGAGCTATACAGACATTTCTATGTATTGTCATAATACATATTTTTATAAACAAAACAACTTGCTAACTTTCTTTTCTTTCTTTCCTGTGGGTTTTGGTTGTTGCTTTATGTAGAGTAGACTAATGGAAAAAATATGTTCAATAAAAAGTGTGATAGATATTTCATATAAAAAACATCTGGACTGCAAAATATGTATCTATCTCCAGCACAAGGAGGAAAAAAAGAGAAAAGAAAGTTGGCAGTAACTGAGATCCAGACCACAAAGACAGTAACCACCAATTAAATTCAATGCATGTTAAATGCCTAAACAAGAATTTTAGTCATGACCCTAATCATTGTGATTTCTAAATTGATGATAACTCTTCCCAACAGCCATTCAAGAAAAGCACTTTAAGAAGCAAGCAGGCCAAACGATAAAAGAAGACAATATATCTAACAAGACTGCTGTACAAGAAGGTGGACTTCTACTAGAAGTGAGTGAAAAAATGCTGGTTTTGTCTGGCTGTAACTTATTCAGTTTGACGATATATTTGGGCTGATGATTTGTGGTAGCTTTGAACAAACAGTCAGTCTTGGTGTGAGTCTTTCAAGAACCACACTGGTGAAAGCTTCCTGCAAGAGCAAGACCGGCAGTTGTGACAGTCACAGTCAGTGTCCATTTGGGCAGTTGCACCTTGCACCCTTGCTTGCATCCTTGAAATTACCAGGGAACTCCAGCAGGCCCCTTCGCAGCTGTTTTTCACTTTTAGCTTTATTTCACTTGGCCCATATTTTGAGGATGTCAACATGAGGTTTCCTGGTTTCTGATCTGAGCTGAGAATATTCTAGGATATTTTAGTTTATCCTACTTCCTCAGCCCTGTGCTCTGTGCACACACCGTGTCAGAAAAAGCTATCCCTTCTATGTATTTTTATCCCCTTTAGGCTGACTTTATATTGGCAGAGCAGCATAAAGGGGCCATGCTGTTACTGAGAATTGGATCCATTAATCTGAAGGAAAAATTAATACTGCTATGAACTACTGAACCAGCTAGAGCTCAGCGGTCCATCCCAGATACATCTGCATTTCAAACACATGATGTAATAATGCCTTTTATACACTGAGGTCCTTGGAAATTCCTATGTGGTTAAGATTACATATGTACAGTTGTTTTGGATAGGATGATATTAATGGTATAAAAACAGTGTTTTAATGATAGCCCTGAGATGCATGTACATGTAAATAGTAGCCTCCAGCAAATAATTGCTGAATACTATTAAATTAAAACACATTTTAGTATGAGGTCCAATACCATAAGTTATTCAAGTCTATGGAATGGAAACTGGCACCCTGCTTTCTTTCCTATTAATATTTTAGGAGATTTTAATTTTAGATTCCAAAGCAAGGAACACAGAAGCATCTGATTAGTTACTGCTACTGCCAAAACAAGATGTTTGGCTGTCAGGTGTTATTTTGCAGCCATTTCCATTCTCAATGAATAGCGAATACAGGGTGTGTACAATAAATGATAAATATGGTGAGTATATAAATTTTAACGAGGGTCTCCTATATTTAGTCTATGTTTTGTTTTGTGTACATTACATGCCCACAAGATATAATCATTAAGCATCTTCAAACAGTAGACTACTGCTGTGAGTGCATGGAGAGAACATTGGCACACAACTGGGGGCAGGTTACAAGAGGCTGCTATTGCTAAACCTGTTCTGCTTACTGCAGGGTATGCAGGAGTCACACTCCCCCTGAATATAGGGGAGGTATTTTATCCTGGATCATACTTAAACTGGATCATTAACTGGATGATTAAGTGCATGTTACTATGAATGTATTTGCCAGGCTTCTTTTATGGGCACATCTGACCTAGAATAAGAGGGTGAGTTTTCCTTAGGGCTTGTCAGGAATGTTCTCTGAGGACTGAGTTTGGCTCAGGTACTCATTCAGTGGTTATGGCACATGAAGAAAAGTGGGTTTTTATGTTGTTCAACCAAATTCACCATGTTGGTTATTAGGAACTGTGGGATTTTTAACTAAATATCACATTTCTGATTCTTTCCAACAAGAAGCAAACCATGGTTGCTGTTCTTTGTATATTTACTTGTGAATCTGACCACTTTATTTACTCTCAAAAGATATTTTTCAGCTGTCGAAAGCCACTTTCCATGTTATGACAACACCTTGCACTGTGCAACCTCTCCTAGATGCTTTATATAATACAAACTAGAATAATCTTAATCACCAAGATATATGTGAATAATACTATTGCTGAGTGTAATGTTAATGGAAGATTAAGAATAATTGCTTTTATTTTTTTTCAAGTGGGTATAGTCGCTTTGCTTTATGTATAGGCAGAAATATGGGATAACAGAACCTAATGACTGGTAAACAGTCAATATGGGACTTTTGAGTCTTGGAACAATGCAGTATTTCCCCTTTCAGCTTGAAAGAAGACAATGGAATTAGCCTGTCTTCAAAATATGTTTAAAATGTTTTTTATTTCTAAAGGCTTCTGCCACAACATGTGTTTTTTATTTCAGATTTTATGGAGATTTTTTACAGCTATAATCAAATAGCTTTCATCAGCAATAACAGAATAAACAATGATACCAGTTTATCAAAGAATTTTTAGTGGAGCACAGCAGGTATCTAAATAAATAATTTGTTTTAGTGCTTTAAGATCATTTCTTCTGGATGAGGGAGACTTTTCTTGCCATCTTTGTTTCCCTTTGAAGGGAAGACAGACAAAGCTATAAGAACCAAAATCTAATTTTATTAAGAGATTTTTTTTTTTAGCATGCCCCATTCTCTCAATCTTTACTGTCCTTGGAGACTTCAGATTCCAAGTTTGACTGCAGTAATGATTTTTAACTTTGCACTTTCAGAATATTTTCCAAGACAGGTGGTTTTGCAACCCTTGTGCCCCATGCCTTCCAGCAGAAAAGGGCCACATTCAGTTTCTGAAGCCTGTTAGTGAACACTTAAAGAACACTGGGCCAAACCCATAACCAGAAAAAGGCGAAAATAAGTTGTATTGGCAGTCAGTAAATCCAGATAGAATTTATGGGGTGATGGGGTGGAGAAACACAATAAAATGGTGACTTGGAAAAATAATGAATCACTGGTGGGTATCTAGGCAATAGCCTTGATTGCAGTATTCATCTCATGGCTGTTAGCTCTTCCCCCCAGCTATGCTGTTCTCGTAATCTTAAATCCAGACTCAGAGTCTACACTATGGTGCAGGTAATTGCCCATCCCAAATGGCTGTGTAACTGTCATGTGTCATACTATTCACTGATCACTGGAAGAATTAAATGTCTGCTGTTAAGAGGGAGGCCCTATACGGACTTGCTTTCTTGATGACATGTAATCAGGCATCACTCCATCGTCACCTCCAACGCTGCTCCTTGAATAACCAGCACTTGTGCACTGAGCAGCACCCTGCTAAAATTGTCACTTGGGCTTTACTGACCACTTCACAGTTGCTCCTGCAGTTTTTCTGCTTGTTGTGGAAGAATAATTGATGTTCAAATTTCTGTCTCAGCCCTTGCTGCTAAGAAGATGCCTTGACAGACTTTATTTTCTTCTTTGTTATGTCTGTTGGTCTTCCATTATGCTCTTGTAGGCTGAAGCATAGGGTTTATGGCATCTCTGTCTGCAGATGTGTTGGACATAATTCTTTTCAGGTGTGAAAATAGTGTTTTTTAGCCAAAATGTCACAAAAAATATAAAGAAATATGGACAGTGCAGGCAGCTCCTGAACAGATGTTAGTGGAGTACGACTGCCTGGTTCTATGACGCTCCCTTCTCACTGATGAATATTGATAAAGGCCAGACCTTTTTTGTCATTTTCATGCTCACTGGCAGCTCAGACTTTCAGAGAAGACCCATGTTGCTTTTCAGGATGCTCCAAGCCATGCTTTTGTACAGTTCAGGGTCACATTTCCATGAGTCTTCTACTCTTAAGGCTTCAGGGCACAAGCATCTCATTTCTGTGGTTTTGTTTCATGTTTTTTCTTTATGGTTGCATTGAAGATGCCAGTCATAAGACTGTCCTGATAGTTATTATTCAGTGACACTGTGCATTCTGTTTAATACCTTTATCAAGGACCTGGATAAGGGGATGCAGAGCACCCTTAGTCAGTCTCACAAGAAACAAAGTTGGATGGGAGTGTTGGCTTGCTTGAGGGCAGGAAGGTTCTGCAGAGGGATCTGGAGAGGATTACTACTTATTTGAATTTTTAGACAAAGACTGTGAGGTGCCTGGCATCTTGAATATCTTGAAATCACAGTCATATGGTCCTTTACTTGAAAAAGAAATAAATCATTAATGTGTTCAAAACCATGAAAGCTAGGTTTGAAGGTTGAACCATTATAATTCTCCACCGGTATTAATAATCGTAGGTTCATTACATTAGCTACTTAAATATGTAAATCTGGGTTTTTCAAACTGAGCTTCCATGTTTTGTAGGCATGCTTTTGTTCCACCAAAGCATGCAGACAAATTTTGCTGATATGAGTTGTAAGTAACAAAACTAGTGAGGAACTTCAGATTATCTAGCTACTGAACCAGCAGCATTTATTCTTGGAGTTGGCTGCCAGTGAAAAGTTACAGCACAATCAGGTATAGGTCCTGTATCACACAGAACAGGCACTTTGTACCCCAGACAAGTTCTTTATAGATTATTTCTTAATTCCATATCACAGGTTTGGAAATTCTGGTTCTAACTCGGTAGCTCCCACAGAAGTCAACAGTCTTTTTTCAACAGCTTTAATACCAAAGAGGCCCCAAGTCTCGTTAATCAAAACCAATGAAAGTCAGACTTTTAGTGCAAGCAAATGATTTAGGATTTGACACAATGTAAGTTTGAATCATATTATTTAACATTACATCACTACCTTAGAAATGGATGAAAATAATAACCTTTCTGGGAGTTACTTTGAAGAAAGGTGAATGTGCACATTTTGGCACTGAAAGGTGTCTCCCAGTGGCCTCTACTAACAGCTTGAACTAGAGTTCAAGTTTCATTCCAAGGGAGTTGGAAAATGATACATTAGAAAACATCCTATTGGTGCTGTTCTTCACTCTGCATAAGGAAATAACATAGGAAACCCTTTTCCCACTTGGTTTCCTGTAATTTTTTTAAACTTGTTAGTGTAATTCCACTTCCTCCTTCCAAACTGATTTATGTAATCAGCTCTTGATAAAACTCTGCTCTTGAAAAAGGCACTTCAGTTTGAATTTCAGTCTGAGAGCAAGAGATTTTTCTCTTCCTGTTATTTTTTAATTTAAACTTGAAAATGCAGATTGCAAGTCTAAGAAAGTGCATGTAGGTTATATGGATCTATGACCACGGCACAAACTTCAGGAATCAAAAACTGGTAGAAAGAAACGTTTGTGTGTATTCTGGTCTGGAATTCCTCTTCAGCTTCCAATAGCACTGGCACTCTCCTAGCACAGTCCTTCTAAAGTAAATCCTAATAGATGATGATACAGTGCTTCATTTTCTTAATCTACTGGTTTAAAATGGGACCATCAAAATAGGCAATTCTCATAAAAAGCTTATAGTCTTAATGCTTTTTTTTTTTTTCAGTTAATACAGCTTCTTAAAGTTACCCAAACAACCCTTTTGCTTTCCTTTGTTTTCAAACATGAACCTTCTCCCAGTAATTTAGATGACATGATTTAAGCTGACATTAGTCATTTGGGATGACTTATGGAGAATTTATCCATTTAAAAAAGCCCTAAAGGGGGTTAGGAATGCCGTTTTATCACATGCGTACATTCACTTTTTCTTGCCAGGCGTAGGCAAAACACAAAGGAACACTTCAGAGGCCCTGGTCCCTTTTTTTCTTTCTTTCCAAATAGGCATATTTCTAAAATCCAGACTTGAAATTTGGCATGGCCACAGTTCTGTGCAAAAAACATCCTTTCTGTTGCCCTTTAAACAAATAACTAATGCTCTTACTTATTCCTTTCTTCCTTTTTTTTTCTTCTTCTCTAACAAATCTGGATAGAAAAGCCATGACTGCTAAATTCCATTTGCTCTCTCTTCCAGTCCTTAGTGCTCCTGTCATGACTGCAGTAGTCATGATGCTGCCAGAGCGCTGAGGTTTCTGAAATACAGGAGGTGGCACCATCCAACTTGATAGGGGAATGGAGAAAAACAAAATCATGTTATCCCCTCCTTTCAGATTTTCAGCTTAACTACGAGAAAAGTGATAGAAGATGGATTTTGATGGGCAAAACTGTTTGGAAATAATGAACAAAATGGTAACCACAATTGCCAGCACGCATAGTGTCTGAGAAGCTTGACTTTTGCCAGGACTTTTGCAAGAGTATTATGGAGGGATTTGAAGAGGAAAAATAGGTACTTCTGTAGAAGCTTGTGTGGAGCCTTTTTGTAAATGGGAAAATGCCAGTAAGTGCTTCATTTCAGATTTCGTGACATGTTGGGCTGATGAGAGTTAGTATTTAGCTTCTCAAACACAAAATTACAGATTAGAATTGAGAGGGCAGCAAGCTGGGAGTGGATTAGAAAACCAGGACAAGCAGATTATGTTTAGTGTGCCAGAGCAGGGGGAGCGGGCAGCTGGCCCAGGTGTGTGGTGAGGAGAGAGTTATCATCCTCTGGTTGGTGCTGGCATCAGGAAAAGTGTCTTCCATTTGTCAGGAGAGAGGCAAACCTGCTGTCACATGAGGAGGGCTAGCTGAGAAATTTTAACTGTACCAGTGAGCAGAGCAGCTATCCATCCACAGTGTTAAGGTGAGGAATCAATAAGCTTTGGGCACAGACCAGACAGATCCAGCTCTGAATTTCAGGCCGCTGTTGCTGTCTCCAGACTGTTCATCACAGCCAGCTCCACCCGAGCTCACTTTTCACAGCCGCTTCCTCTGTTTCTGCTCAGGCTATTTCGGTGCCTCTTGGAGACAGTCCAGTGGCCACATAACTTCCTCCCCAACAAAACATATTCTCCTGTTTCAGCTCTGTTAGGTTTTTTTTACTCTCACTGACTTCAGAGCTAATCCTTGACAACTATTCCCACTGGTCAATAGATTTGGTGTCTGTATCTGAGCCCTGCATCCTATAGATGTACCAGGATTTAGTCTGCAACTAGAACTGACTTCTTGCATTCAGTCAACAAAGGCATTCACAATACACTGTTCATTTCATACCAATTTCTCCATTTGCTTTTCAGGAAGCGTTTTTGAAGATGGCATTGCCATGTATTGAAAAAAAACCCAACCAAACTCCAAAACATAGAAGAAATAGAAATGCACTTCAAATAATTGCAATCCTCCATTGTTTAACTTGTCTTCAACTGATTGAAATGAAATTATAAATGAGCAGCCTAAACTGTACTTAGATGACACTTACTTTCAGTACATTCCTCATTCTCAATTCAGAAAAGCTCATGAGCTGCAGCCTTGCTATCTTCTCAATAAGATGAAGTGATGAGCAAGAAAGCAGGTCCAGGCTGGAATGTGTTTTGTCTGGAGAATTCTTGCAAATTTGCATAGATTTAGTTTTGGAGGTTTTGAAAGAAAAACCAACGTATTTTACTAGAAATACTGAGTACATTCCACTTTCACTTTTTGTCTGCCTTAGTTAATAAAACTTAAATGCTCAAACCAAAGCAGGGGCTCTCAGAGAAGACTTGGGGAAGGATTCATTTAGTCTATGATGCAGCTTAAGATTTGCAGTTGTTGCTGCTAGTTAGAGGAGTTCTCTCTAACTTTCTATCCTTACCCCTCTCCAGATGATCCCACTGTCATCCACTTGATACCTCAATTAGAGAAAGTATTGCCTGCCTCTCTGGGTCAGCACAATGCCTCTATAGCAGGATTCACCCCTGTTGTCAGAATGGGTAGGGTGTGTTTCATAGAGGATACTTACAGCACAGAAAACATTCATAAAATTATAACCTACAGAGTAAAACTGTTCCCAGAATCAATTTCAGGAAAGCTACTCTCCCTGAGAATTCTACTGACATGAAATAGTGTTTAAAAAGGCTGGTTTAGGATATATTATAGAACAGAATGTGGAATACAGATTGTTTTCTCTTCTCCCCACCCGCTGAAATAGTTTCATGTTAGAGAATGTGATATATACTGCTAAATACACAGACAAAGAGTGCTCTGAAGTAAAGACATAACATTCTGTTTGCGGTATATAGGCTGCAACATTGTCTCTTTTAGGTTTTGATTCCTTACAGAAAGAGATGTCTGCCATTCATCCTCATTAACAGTTTGCAAGTACAAATAAAAGTCAGCTGTGGATGGAATATTATGACGGCTTCCTCTCTTCAGGACTTGATGCACTTACATGTAAATAACACTGAAAAAAAAAAAATCCAGACATTTGGTACTTACATATGTCTAATTGTCCAACATGTTGGATAAATATTATTTGAGACTCTTTTCAGTAACTTATTTCTGTGAAAGATAATGCCTAATCTTACTACATTTGTTATTGCAAAGTCTACCTAACTAAATTTGTTATTACAAGTGCAGAGCAGTGAGCAATTAATGCTTCATTTTGAGTCTTCTCAAATGGAATTAATCAGGCTTGCATTTTCTGTATTGAAATCGTTGAAGAGAAGACTGAAAAGCTCAGAGCAGCTGCAGAATTCAGAAAGGACGAAGAGCTGAACTTGCACTGAAGATATGATATTGCCCCAGCTTTACTTCCATCTGTGAATACAACATCTGCTTTTGAGGAAGTGAAATGAGAAACTGCATGAATCAATATAAAGATGGTTTCTATTTCCAAGTGTAGTCCAGGGCATAGTATTTGTGAAAGAGCATTGACAGGAGGGTTCCATTACTAGTAGAGCACAATTTTAAATTCAACATCATGATTAATGAGAAGGCTAAAGAAATAGATATAAAGATTATGTTGTAATTTAGTATCCTTTCATTATAATTGCTAGGGCAAATGACATGTTACTCATTCACATACTCATTATCTAGCAAATATCATACCTATATCTATGTATTAATAAATAAAATTTGCTTTCCCCCAACAATTTTAGAATTAAAATTTGAACATTCTTCTTTATATTAAGTAGTCTTCAGTACTTGTATACCATCCATTAACCTCAGGTAGCATTCATATTCTTGCTCCCCATATGAAATCCTAAATGGTAATGCAAAGAAAAGAATAATGAGATTTTTACAATTAGACCTGAAAAAATTCACCAAACATTGCTATCAATAGAAGACATTTCTGGTGACAATATTTTATTCTATAAAAGCAGGCCATATAACAAATTTGTACTGAGGTGTTCAGTGTCACCCATGAATTTGCTTTTGCATCAACAAAACCTTCCCTAAGCTGTCTTTAAGTTGTTAGTCATCAGTACTGCTCCTCTCTGGAAGCATGGCATGTATTCTCTTTTCCATTGCTTAGTACTTGGGGAAAAAAATGGGATTTAATTGGGGTGTATCTCTTTCTAGCATGCACCACATCAACTTTCTGACAAAGTCAACTTGTCAACTTCAGCCCTTGTTTCTCAGTCCTGTCTGGGGCAGAGGTGTTGGTTTTGAGGTGCCAGGTTCCTTGGGGGCCTGCAGTTTATGTATATGGTAACAAAGAGAGGCCCTGTCCCAAGGACTTGACGCAGACTAAGCAAGCTTTGTTACAAAAGCTTAGCTTGGAAGGAATGTATAATGGAAGAAAAACTGCATTTACAATTTTGCATCATGCATTCAAAACAACTTCAAAGGCAAAGTTGTTCTTGGTTGTGTCCAAAACTTATTACATATCAAGCATATAAAAAACATCACCATGGTTTAAAATGTGTTTACATGTGTGCACACATTGCAATCCCACCCTCCAGGGAACTACTATGTTTTCTTGAAAGTTTATAGCTCACAATTACCGGAGCCCAATGACTTACATTTTCCTAACTGATTTCCAGGAGGCCAGTTTTGACTGCAGCCTCTTGAGAAGCCACAGTGTTCCAGCTCCCATGTCAGACTGACGACACATATATAAACAAGCATCTCCAAGGTTTCCCTAATTCCTTCGTGGAAGTGATGGGCTATTGAAAAATGGAATAATGAGAAAATTCACCAGCTGAATGATTCACAATCTTTTGTGCCTTTCAGATGGCCCAGCTGTTCCCTCTGACAGTAAATGGGAGGGCTAGGGCTCAGATCTGTTGGGCTTTGTGAATGATCTTTGAAAATGTTGATCTTGGTAATGAGGCACTAGATGCTGAATTTCTATACTGAAACAAGCCTGAAGTGATATCCAGGGTCAAGGATACAGACAGGAACATGAACTTTGTTTTATCTGGGGTGACAGGAGAACTGAAAGGGGCATAATGGTCATATATACGTATTTCTTTGTATTTTAAAATAAACTTTTCTGCTGTCTATGAAAACCAGTTTATCAGATTGAGCATTTTCTCTCTGAAAGGCTCCTCATATAACTCTAAGTCTGTAGACTTCAGCTAGTACTTCTTTCCCTGGCTCAAATGATGGAAATTTGTCTTCTGTTTTGTTTCTTTTGCCTGAAATTTAATCTGTACACGCAAACCCTTGATCAAAACTGAATGCTAAAACAATTCTGCCACTCTCCTTTGCACGAAATAATGCTTACTCACAGAAATATTCTTTTTGAAGTAGATACCAGAGAAATGCATAAGAGTCCAGAGGGCTAAGAGCTACTGCACTTGTTGAGCAAAGGCCACATTCTGATGTCACCAGATATGGCATTTCTGAATAGTCTTTTATGCTGTGTTTTATTTCAGGGTTCTGTAAGAATTTTTTTTTAATAGTTTATATAGAGAACCTCAGGGATTCAGTGGGATTTTTGAGAAGGGCAATTATGAGTCCTAAAAACACCAGTGGAAAGAAATACTGATTCACTAAACAATTCAGTTTAAGACAGAAGACACAATTAACTGTCTGCATTTTCCTCCTAATATTCATAAGACATGAACGAGTATACCATTTCAAGAGTT
>VZTR01029496.1:4932-18244 GCA_013400775.1 Chaetops frenatus | reverse complement strand
TACTAAACCTGGTTTCTTTAGTTTTCCAGAAGAGCTTTGGATTTGATCCTGAAATGGTGGTGGATCCATTCTATTATCAAAAAATAACTCCTGTTCTAAGAAATAACCTGTATTCTTGTTCATGAAAATAAACTCAAAGCTCATCTTTTCTAGATCTGCTTATATTGACTATGGCAAAGGAACATTGACATTTTTCACATTGCTAAGGATCAACCTACTTTCAAATCATCCTATCAACTGACATAGAGTGGTTTTGAACCTTTTTCATGAAATCCTTGTCTTCTAGTATCAAAAAATTCATTCTTGGAACTTGTCCATTGAGGCAAACTATTTAGCAGTCAAATGGTATTCCCTTGCTCTGCTGTATGTTCCCAGCTTCCTCTCACATTAACATTTTTTACATGAACCTCGCAGGTTTTCCTGCTAGCCTCAGTCTTCTATAAAGGAAGACTACGATGTAGTTCAAATTATTTAACTCTGTTTGAGATGACTTTTAAAGAAATCTACTAAGGTTCTTTCAATGTTTTACACAAAATTTCCATCTAAATTACTCTTTAGCTGTGCACCTGGTGTCTCCACAAGTCCAAAGTATCAGCTGAGCACCATTAACTTGATGCTATGAGCTTGTGTGCTCAACAGACATCTTCACAAATGCTCAAATAATATTGCTATATTACAGCCTATTTAAAAAATAGGAATACATTTAAAAGTTATGTTAATTTTAAGGTAGAACTTCATATGGCTACATCTTCAAGAAAAAGGTTTAAATCTTGATTAGTCTCTGTTTGATTATGAAGAGATTGTCCTGTTAAATTATCAGGTGTATATTCATTAAATTAAGAAATCTGAACCATTCATTCTCAGCAACATTCATATCAAAACATATTTGAATATGTGAATTTTAAAAGCTCATATTTTTACAAGTTCCAACAGCATGAAAATTAATGCGACTCATACAGTTCAGGTCACACAACTCTAACAGTCGGAAAATGTAAGCCTTTCACAACATTAAAATAACACCCTTAATAGTCACTTATTTAAAATATTGACAACATAAGTCTCCCATTTAATTTATCTCCACGGAAAACTATAAAGAACAGTAATCCAACAATGTTTACTAACTTGTAAAATTTATTTGTGTCTTTGAGGAAGGGCTAGCATATGCCAATTATCTTAACATCTTGGGTGCCAGTACTACATAGTAGTAAACAAAGCAATAATATACTGCCAGACAAGTAAACAACAAAATTCTAAATTAGAAACCGCTACTGAATTCTGAGAATGTTATTTATAGGCCTGCAAGTTAAAACATCTTCCTTTTCCTTCATTTATTTGTACATAGCTAAGACACAATAGATCAAGAGGAGCTTTCCAAACCAAGCAGGAGGAAGGAATGGGGCTTAGCATGGAAAGAGGTGTGCATTTTATTGGACAATCAAACAGATTTGCAAAGACTCCATTATTTTTCCAGGGGCTCTATATGCAGCTGCAAACCCCAACAGTTTATCTATCTAAATTATTAGAGTGGTATACGATATCCCAGATTTCAGAAAGTCAAGAGACTAACGCATAAACCTCTTATTTCTTCTCTTAATAGAGAATAAAGCCTGTGGGCAACTGAAATATTACACTGCGTTCGATTTTGAGTGTTATTTTGGTTTATTAAGTATTATTGAGTGGTGTAAGGATAAGATTGACACTTCAAGAAAAATAATCGTACTTTAGAGCAATCTTCATATGTAAGCAATGCAGTAATGAATGCTACTTGCTCAGACCTGGTCCTATACATGAAATGGAAAGAAAGCAAGTAGATTTTTTTGACAGCAACTAATTTTAATGGTCACTTATGAAAGTAGTTTTTTAAACAGACAGCATTAGGGAACAAACACAAGGATTACTGGATTGTAAACCCTAATGTTCCTTCACCATTGTGCAGAAGTTTATGTTTAAACACCAAAGAAAAGCTGTTTCCATGAAAAAGCCTAGACCAAAACAACACTTGAGATAATAAAATTTAGAGAAGATATATTTTAAAATAATAATTGCCTGACAAAAGAGACTAAGATTTAAGGATACAACATCCTGGGAAATTCCACAACTAGTGGAATTAGGACTGATGGTGTTTGTTCTCTAATTTTTCCAGTCTGAAATTGCAGTAGTGAAAAATAGAACACAGAAAGATGATATGGAAAGATGATTTAATTGACATATGACTAATGGCCTTTAAAAATGTTAAGGTGGGTTTTTTTTAAACAACTAGCCTATGTATATAGACCATGCAATAATGTTACTTATGAGGGAAGAGGTACCTGAAATTTTTGAAGATAACCAGAACAGTTTCATTTATTACATGGAACATTTTGTATTACTGACTGGAAAATTATCTGAGTTGAAGTATTTATTTCCCTATTCTACTACTACTCTTTATTATTACATACTACCTTTTATTCTATGATCTAAAAAATCACTTTAGCATGAGCCTGTAATTACCCTCTTTCCATTTTTCTTTTACATAAAAGAAAATACTGTCAGAGAGAGATTAAATGACTTGCACACGACCACACAGTAAACAACTGCAAAAACCCCCCAATCACAGATAATCTCAGTTATCTTCTTGACTATCCTGGTTTTTGTACAGCTCTTGTCTATATGAATTCAAAGCACTTACCTTCTCATTTAAAAATGGAGGAATAATCTTGACTTTTAAGCAAAATACATCCTTATGTATCTGATGTATCTTTTTGTGTAATGAAATGCTTCTGTATTCCTTGAAGGAACTACAGCACTGTTCTAAATAAGTTGTGTACAAAGTTCATGATGATCACAAAGAGACAGAGAAAGCATTGGAATGATTATAAGCAGTACTTAATATCACAAACTACATGCACATAGTGTTTTTCAACTAATTCAGTTTAGAATCTTTGCTAGTTGATTTTGCCGTTTAGTTAATTCTCCTCAGTTTGAATAATAAAGATGTACTAGCCAGTTCTAACTGAAATTTTAACATATGCAATTCCTCCCTCTCCTTTCTTTTGAAAAATGTAACTGTTACATATTTTTAAGTTCCCTATCAAACTTAAAAGAGAAAATACTTCAGAGTTGTGTGTTTGGCTTATTAAGTGTCTTTTATGGTTTTCACTGATGTTTTCAGAATTCTGATATATTTAGAGTGAAACAAAATAAATTCTGGAAAAACAATTACATAGACTTAATTTTTTTACATTTGAGACATCACTGTATAATACTACCCCTATCTGCTGATGCATTTTCCCTACTTTTATACACAATTTTCCCCACTTCTAGACAGTTTTATACACAATATTTGAAGAAATTTGAGGTCTTCTGACATACAAGCTTGTCACTTTGCACGATAATAAATCCATAGGAATCCATTCAGAAATGTTCTTTTGAAAACAGTTTTAATAAGAGAGAAATCTGAAAAAGTCTAAATATGAAAAGGGAACTGCAATACTTCTAAAAGGACAGGTGTCTTTCACAAAAATATTGGGGGTTTTGCAAGTCACTACTTTTACAAGAATACTAAAAAGATATTTTTCTTTGCTTTTTAAGCAAAAAAGGGGGAAAAAAGTAGTAAGTGACTGAAACCTTGAAATGAAAGTCCTGGAAACACCATCCTTTTTCTAATATTTCTTGAATATATTTGTAAAGTAATTTGTTACAGTTCAATTTGTGTTTCCATACTGTTGTTGTTTGCTTCATTCAAGGTGTTTTACTGTGAGATTTTATTCTAAGAAAGTCATTTGATGGTGAATTATACTGAACTTCTTTACTCTGCTTTGCTTTATTACTTCCAAAAGGGAAGCGTATCTGAAGCCTTTTTACTAATCCTATAAAATTCAAATAAAATCCACTGACCTCAGTTAAGCAGCATGTCTTGTCAGAACAACATTTTTGGGCTAATAAACAGAACGAAGGTTTAAAAAAACCCCACTTTTCCTACTGAATTTTTAATTTCTATTTAAATCGGTGTCATATTAATTGTAATTTAAAATAGCCTTGAAATCGTAATAAAAGAAATAGTATGTATACTCCCCCTTTCCACCTTGACTTAGTATCCCCTCAGTAACTAATGACTTATGGAATAATGCTGAATATACTCAAGCCAACCATTACGATTCCTAAAAATTAAACTTCTTTGCAATTAAATTCAGCACTCAGTCTTAAAGGTCAAAATACTAGACCCCTAGAGGGTTTTTTTATATAAAAGAAATGGGAATGCATTGAGAAAAGCTTTAAATTGAACATTTGTTAATTTTTGAAGCTCATTATTTTTCCTTTCAAATCTTACACGGTGAAAAATTTTACATCATTAACTTCAGACAAGCATGAGTTCACAGAAGTGATACAAATGTGTAGCAACAGAATGGCTGTGTGAAAACCAAAGATATTAACAGACATATTTAAAGATTACTTATTTGAAAATACAGCTCTAATTTACAATTGCTGAATCTCTTTTCATTTCTAAATAATATATGGAATGGGAATGAAGTTACTGTCAAGTAGAAACAGAGCTAACACTGGCAGAGAATATTCAAGTATGTCTTTTTCAGATTTATGGCCAAGGCTCCATAATAAAGAATGCGGTGTGCACCACAGAAACACACAAAGCAATCTTCGTTCAGAAAGGATTCTATTATTTATTCATCAAGCATATCACGCTATAAAAATCTGATTATCCAGGAAATCAAAAATCTACAGAGTAACTCAGTATTAAGTATTGTCCCTCTGCCCACCGTTCTCTCCAAAAATCCTTTATTCACAATGTCTGCTTAAAATTCAAGTGCAAGCGTGTGTCTTTCTACTAAAAGGAAGTGGTTCCAGCTACTAAAAATGAAGTCCAAATAATAAATTGATTCTTCAAATACATCATCTTTCTGATTTTGACAGAGAATTTGATTTTAAAACAGATGCCTGTTATAGCCATCACGGGTAAAATAGGCATTGGTGAGCTACACACCGAAAAATAAATCCCCAGCTCATTTAAAGGGGAACAATAGACTAGTAGATGACGGACTCCTCCCTCTGGCTAAGAAACCATTAGCCTATTTTCTCAACTAAGCCCATTCACACTAACAGGACCCTAACCCTGGATTTGCCAGACTGTCTCCCACCCCCCAGAGCTCTCATTATTTTAACTTTGTGAGAACATCACACAAATTGCGTCCCTGGTGCTCGGCAGCAGCGCTGAAGGTTCCCGGGGAGCGCGGGCAGCTCGAGTGAGGAGGGGCAGCCGGGGAGGCAGCGGAGCGGAGTCGGGCTCAGGGGAAGCTCGGCCCCGCTGCCCGCCCCGCTCACGGCTCCGTGCTGGCACAGACGCCGTCCCGCTCCCACCCACGTGTTTCAGGCCGCTTTTCCACACACAGACAGGAGTGTACGGGACGACGCGGCGCCGCCCGTGCCCCGGTCACGCCCGCTCCAGGCGAGCCCTGACGGGGGGGGTGGGGGTTCCTTGCAGCGTCCCAGCCCGGGGTCCCCGGCACGGCAGCGCAGCCCAAGCCCACCTCCCTTTCGGAGCCTCCGCAACCACAGGGTGCCCCTGCCTCATCCTCGCCGCCAGGAGAAGGGAGGCCGGCCGGACGGGGGTCCCGCGGTGCCCACCCCTCAGCGGCCGCCGCTAAACCCCGTCCCCGCGGCCGGGAGCGGAGCCCCTCTGCCGCACCCCCCACACGCGCGGCCGGAGCGCTGGGCCAAGCCCTCTCCTACCGTCTGAGTCCCTGGAAGGAGGAGGGCCAGGACATCCGCGATTTTTTCAAGCCGGGCCGGTGGCCGGTCTCCACGGCGTAGGAGGCGCGGTCCATGGCTTGGCAGTAGAGGTACCGCTCCGTGTCGGAGTAGCCGCGGTGCCTGACGCGAGCCCCGGCCAGGCAGCGGCCCCGCGACACGGGAGACAGCGGCGGCTGCCCGGGGTGCTGCTGGTGCTGGAGGAACTGGTGCTGCCGCAGTTGTGGTGGGTAATGCTGATCTTGCCGCCAGAGATGCTTGGGGGCTTTGNGGAGGAGGAGAGGAGGGGCTGGCTTCCCGCTCGGAAATATTTAAAGCCAAGCTGGAGCCGAGCGGGGGAGAGGAGACCCGACAGCGGGCTGCGGTCAGGGAGCTGAGCCCGGTGGGCTGTAAGGGAGATGGGAGAGGGCGCGACGAGGATGCCGGCAGGGCACAGGGATGGGAATGGGACCGGGAATGAGTGCGGAGGGGTTTCGTGCCTCTGATGCTGCAGCCGGCTCTCCTGAGGCTTTCCTCTCCCTTCTTGAGGCCGTGGCTGCTGGCCGGACAGGACTCCCTCCAGAGGGACTCTCACTGCCGGGAAGCGGCAGGTGGTAAAGTTGCTCACGCCCCTGTTCACCGAGAACTTTGAGGTGGGTTAAAAATGGGTTCTCACTCCTTAAACTCCCCCCTCCCGCTACCCCTTATTCCCTATATCGTGCTTCCAGTCCACATCAGGTTCAGAAATCGTGTTTCCCAACTTGAAACCTTCCCCTGGTCTTATCTCCACCGATGAGTAAGCTCCCTCCCCGCAAGGAGTAAGACTGGCTGCAAATCAAGGCGAGGAAAGTTTAATTATAGCAATGCTGAACCTACTGGTACAGAGAAGCTTTCATATGACATATCACTAGCTTCAGGACTTCGTAACTGCCGCGGGAAAAAAAATATTTAAAGTTAAAATCTACAGAACAGGAACTTCATACTAAGGAGATACTTTTAATTAGCTTTACATTTCAAATTCTTTTGTGCACATGTACAACAAATAATTCACACTGGAAGGGGATTGCATTTCATTAAGGGTTTTTTTGTTACTTTTTGTTTGTTTGTTTGGGGTTTTTTGTTTGGGGTTTTTTTGTTTGTTTAAGCATTTATATTTGTCCTGAGTGGTATTATTCTAAAATCTAGCAGTTGTTATTTGGGGCAAAATTATAATCTCCACATTCCTAATGAAATATGACACATGCAAGTGTTCATTTGAAAACTATTAATATGAACTTGTTTGGTCTTTCTATTCTGTTTGCTAGAGTATCAGTACTAAGCAAGAAAGCTTGGCAAAAATGTCTCTCCTACAGTACCTTTACAAAAACATCCATTTTCTTCTAATCAGTGTTCATCTACTCATTAGACTGTTCTGATTAGCTTCATGCACAACTTCTACTTCCTCAATGATAAAATTGGTCTTGCCAATCCTTTCCCCTTTCCATCACAGATGTGCAATCATTTTAAACCTCATAAATTTCTCTCTGAACTTAATTTATTATTAATGCAAAAGTACATTTATGCCAACTCTTTAGTGTGTTGATGTATTTTTTTCCATTCTCTATCTTAAAAGTCAGCCTTCCTTTCTAAACATACAGTGCTCCTAAAATTAAGAGTCACCCTCCAAACACATACATACAAGATTTTGCTGGGCAAAACTTCCAGGCTATGGTTTTTTGAGCCAACAGTACGTTCCTAGATAATCCTGGTAATCATGCACCATCCCTTCAGGTCTTCTCTCCTGCCATGCACACTGTTAGTTTCATCAAAAATCCTTCCAGAAAATAATAAACTGAAATAAATTTATAAGTATCGGAAAAGAGCCAAAGTTGTCCTTCCATTGAAGGAAACTTGAGCTCACATTTATCAAGTTCTGATTGTGAGTTCACATTTATCAAGTTCTGATTCTCCTGCTGTTTATCTAGACATCTAAGTCTATTTCCAAGCCAGACATCTTAGATGCTACCATTTTGCCAGCTCTGTCAGGCTGTGGCAGTTTTGACAGCACATACAGGAGACAAAATATGGGATGATGAAAAGAGAAAGCCTCAAGTCAGAAAACAGGCGAGAATTATACCCAAAATGAAACAATCAGGATAATTGCAACATGGAATATAGGATGCAATTCTATTAAAAACTCAGAGAAGAGAAATAACTTTTTATCCTTTTTAACCTCCAGTGGGATATTGCAAGGGGCCTATATTTCAAAATTGCTAGTTCCCTCTACCTTAAATTAGACAAAACTTCTGTGACCAATTGCACTATAATGTCACAGAATCACAGAACTGCCATTTGGAAGGGCCTTTGTAAGATTGCCCAATCTCAAGCTCACAATGGGGTTATCATCAACACTAGATCACATCAGCCACAACTTTATCTGAATCTCAAAACCCTTCAACAGAAATTCACCAGCCTCTGTGGATGATCTGCTATGGTGCTTCACAACATCGCTAATGAAGACAATTTTCCTGATGTTCAATCTGAACCTCCCAATCAGCGGCCCTTGCCCCTCGTTAAACAGCATGCCACCACTGACAAGACCTTAAATTTGCTGTCTTTTGCAACTAATCTTCCCACAGCTGCAGGCTGCCTTTAGATTGCCTTTTACCTCCTCCACACCAGACTCAGCAAGCTCTGTCCCCTCAAGCACTCGTCACTGATCATGTGCTCGAGGCCCTTGGCCATTCTGGTAGCCTGTTCTGGCTTCCCAGCATTCCCATTCATCAACTACCTGCAGTCACTTTGGCACGTTGCTTGCTTTATTTATGATGAAAAGTGCAGTGTTCAGCTTTTACCCGACCTACAGTCTACTAAAGCTTCCAGATGCTTTCCAGTGGGGCCATGATCTGGTCAGTCTCTTGCCAGCCTGTGCTTCAGGTTATCCTCTCTGGGTGTCAAACGCTGCAGTTCAACCTGGGCTCTGCTATCAGCTCCTTCTGGTGATGTACTCTTTAACACCTGCTAGACAGATTCTGAAAGCCCATTTTCTACACTTCAGTCCTGCCTGACAGTCTATTCATCCAGTTGAGACTTCCTCAGTTTCAAAATGAAAATTTTTGAGGGGGTTATTTCAAAATCCTTACTAAGCAGAAGGTGTGTTACACCCACTGTTCTGTATCCCAAACAGTCTTTTCATAAGGAAACACAATCAGGTCAAGCACAAATTATTTACCCTTGGTAAATTTAGGTGTTGAGTAGTCCCTACTATCTTCCTGCTTTTACAGGTCTTGAAATAGATTTAGAAGTGTGCTTGGAGCTTTCCAGCAACACATGTGAGATCAGTAAGTCTATAGTACTTTCATTATTCTCTTGCCTTTCTTAAAGGTGGGTGTAACAGTGACCTTTTCCCAACTGACAGGGACTTCCCTTAATCACCATCACTTTCCACAGATAAAAACCAGCAGCCTCATCATGGATGCCCTTTGGTTTGACACTGGCATTGCATTTTGGCAATGAACTTATATTTAAGCTCATGAGGCATTTTTGGTATTCCCCATTCAGTCTCATATTTCCAGAGTTTGCCTAATGTTTTAGACACCAAGTTCAACTTGACAGATAATCAAAGCATATTAGCATTTAAAATAGAAAAAAAAATATTGTCTCTGAGAAACACAGAAAGTAAAACCTCCTGTACAATAATATGTCAATACTTGTACAAGTAGAAATTAAAGTACTGCATTAGAATTAATCATGAAATCTACATGAATTCTTAATTCTTTTCTGACTATTTTTGACTTAGTTTGTTTTCTGTTGTTGTTTGATTGGGTTTTTTTCTTTTTATTTTTTATTTGAGGTAGATTATGTGTTTGTGGTTTTTTTCTTGTGCTGAAACCTTACTGTGCCTTCATGTCAATGAGACTTCATAAAAGTAGTCTCTTTTTTTAAAACAGCATTGGTGTATTCCATTTGAATACTCATTTTACAGTATTAAAAATAATGCAGTTTTAAATTTACAAAGTGTTTTTCAAAAACTTCATCAAAAAAGATACAAATAGAATGTTGCTACAGTATTTCACACAAATAGAATCTGAATCATAGGGTACAAGACATGGTACAGTAAAAAGGACATGTATAAAGTGTATGTAAAAAAGTATAAATATCTTCACACACACTTAAATATCTGACTTTCATTTCAATCACCTACCAGTCTTTGTATTTAAATTTTAAAAAATAACATGTATATGAGCAGTTTTTTATTATACCAGTGTGCTAAGACCATGCAGAAACATTTACACAAAATATTTATACTTCCCTGAAAAATACAATATAAATGGAAGCTAGCAGCTCTATCTAAAAATCAAACAGACACACAAATAAAAAAAATTAGTATATAATACCTTTTTGTCAATATTTCCTATATGAAGTCAAGACAATTTTTTTTCTTACTTGGCCTAGCTTATTTCACACAGAAACCTCAAAAGTACTAAGTATGGTGAAGACTCAATAGCAATAGAACAGTCTACATTTGAGTCTACATTGTAACTGAAAATTATTAAGAATACCTTTCTTTCCATTTTCCTAGAACTTGCCTGAGCCTTCTCACTAGAGACTAGAAATTCTGTGATGAGGTGAGGCTCAAATATGAGAACTACTTCTCCAGCCACACCCACCTTGAAAGCCTTGCCTTATCAGAGCTGTCTGTGTACATGGTGCCAAAAGCATGGAGATTCATAAAATAAGATGTAACATTTTACCTCATAAGAGAATGCCATTTTAAGTCATTCTCAACCTTTCAAATATTTTTTTTTTAAAGCATGTCCTTTCTTTCAAGAATAATAGAAAGAATTGCTCTCAAAAAACAACAATTCCATTTGCTTTTGTAGCTTTGTTTACAGAGGTTGTGATAATATTTTCAAGGCTCTCTTCAGCTGATGGTGCTAGAATTCACAGTGTACTAGATAAACTGCTGTATCACTTACTACTTCAGAACAGCACTGCAATTCTTAACAGCCATTTGTGACAGTACTGCACTGAAGGTAAGTAGTTCTGATGTACAGAAAATAACGGAGACCTCCTTATTTTTTACCTTCCTTTCCTGGTGTAATAATGACATGCAGTCCTTACAAACCACTGTCTTTTATTTTTGACCAGAATGTAAGGGAAATAAATTACCTAAATGCAATAGAAAAAAAATTCAAAATTGAGATAAAAACATATAATTGAAGGAGCTAACAATATATTAAGGAGATAACAAGTATAAGTGGATTAGAAAGGAAATTATTCAGCTATTTAATTAAGAAACTAACAATATCCACCCACTTCATGTCAGAGAAGATGCTTTTCTAATAGTTTACAGACCTTGTAAACAGTAGTAAAGTGAGAGCAAATAACTTGCATCATCTCTACAACAAAAGAAACGATGGTAACACCTGAACATAGATAACAATAAATTTTGTTCAGTAGAATTCACCACTGACTTCAGCACTGATGTTAGTCCTGTTATAATTCAGTGCAATGGCACTTAAGAAACTGTACCATATTTTACATACAAAGATTCACTGAGGTCTTTTAAGTCAAATAAGTTTGAATTTCAGATACAGTGAAGAGTCACTAGCTGTTCATATAAATTTTTGTATCATATCTGACTCATAAGACAGAAACACATTCCTGCTGCTAGCAGTGTAAAAGGAATTCAGCAGATCATCATACTATAACTCAACAGAAAGAATGAATTATTAAAAAGGAAAAAAATCAGTGCTTCAAAAAGTAGAGGGCTGAATAAATATAGAATATTTTATTAGTTGTGGAACTTCAAATCCTAGAAAAAGAAAATATTAAAATAATATACCCATATAGGTTTCGCACTATCTATTTGTAGAGTATTTGTTACATTATATGAACTTCTTTGCCCCAACAAGGGGCACTTCGAGTAAGACCACAGTATCTGTTTCAATATGTATTCTGAAATCCTATTTCAGAAAGAAATTAACAACCAATAGTCCTTTTTTGTTAAATGTCTTTTGTAAATACTGGAACAACTCCATAATCTAATTCTACTGAAATTACTATTAACATGAGAAAGGGGGGATTANCCAGCAACGGTTATTCCTTGACCAGTTGGATATCACAAGAGCAAGAGAGGAAGGATTTAATACAGTTACTGCTGTTCCCATTGCCTCTTCTCCACTATCACAACAGCAGATTAGAGAAGCATAAACCCTGAGACAGCCTCTGTGCNGTTTGATTCTTATCACCTATTAGGAAGGCTGTTTTTCCAGTTTGTGAAGGATATTTCTGAAGGTAGTTCCAGAGGCATTCATTTTTGATATAGTTTTAAGTGAGGAATAGCTCTTTCCAGTTCTGAAAAAAACCCCAGCAGTGCAACCTGATTATCTATCTTATCTGGTGTCTTCTATACATAAGTATAATTAAAATGCTTAATTTATTACCCTAAAAATGATATTTTGAGTTCTTTTTAACTTTTCCTGTGTTCAGTCACAGTAGATTCAAAGATCTACTTAGAATCGGTGATATAGATACCAAGTTTATTTATAGCATAAAGAAAATCATATCCATTTAAGTATTTCCTACCATACAAAGCACTACATAGCTTTCAATATCTGAATATAAACCCAAAGTTAACAATTTCATGTGAGCAACACAATTTCTATTTCTTAGAGTTTATGCATGCCAGGATGATGTTTCTTTGAATTTATTGACATTTCAGTTGTAAAAGCATAGGTTTTCTGTATAGACTCTATTCTTGCTTTGTATATTAAAGCACTGAGTTTAGTCCAGTGCAATATATTCATCACAACCCAGCCACAGAGAAATATCCTGACATACAAAACCAACCCTCTCCTTTTACCCAGGTAGTTTAAAATATGCCAAATATGTAAGAACCGAGTATTTGATAGTGCAGCTACAGGGACAGACAGAGCTAGAGCCTGGTCTTTGACACCCCCGGGCTGGTGCAGAGCTTTACTGATGAAAAGCTGAGCTGACTGAGATGAAAGGCATTTTGCACCCACTAAGTTCACAATTTCACGTAACCTCCCACTTGGAGCAGTGAGGAAAGACACTCTATTTCAGAAGCATGCTAAAAACCACAAGCTCGAGTCTCCCTAGCAGTATATAATTACTGAACATAAAAGGGGACAGATCTTAAAAACATTTACTTGACTACCTTGATTTGCAGCTGGAGTAGNCCAACACAGGTGAGTTTTGCATAATTTAAAGCTCTAATCAATCTCTTTTCAAAGCTGCTAAAAAATTCAAATTCTATCTGGTAAAAATTGAGATTCTGAATAAAGATAGATAAGCTACTTATTCAGAACTAGCCAGTACAATTCTATGGGTCCTTTATATTACCCAAGCCATATGTGAAGCTTACTACTCATTGTCTTAATGTGTTTCATAATTTCTGATCAGACTTTGGATTACTGAACCCTCCCTTAAATCTGCTACTTAAATTCTCTTAAAGATAAACAGAAAAAAAGAGGCTACAACATATCTCATCTATTCAACTGAACCAATATTTCTGGTAGGGTTAATGTTGAAACAACTCTTTTATAATTAGATACTTTTCTCTTTACACCTCTTTAATTTCTGT
>VZTR01029495.1:37418-53110 GCA_013400775.1 Chaetops frenatus | reverse complement strand
AGATCAATAAAAAAATTTAACCTCAGCATGGCAGAAATTGAAGGAAGGCTCATTAATGTGCTGTAGAAATGGTTGGTTTGAGTTCAGTGTTCAAGTGCCCTGTTCTCTATTTAGGGATAGCAAGGCATTGTGAGGCTGGTCCTCCACAGTTCACTTGCTAAACTGGGAGGTATTTATACTTCTTCTCTGCTTCTTCCTATAAATTTAGTGATTTGCTCCAAGCTGCACTTCTCTCAAATAGAAATTAAAAAATCTCAACAACTTTAGAAAAAAAAGCATACACACAAGATGCTTATCCCACTTTCATTCAGCCTGAGATAGGAGAAGTTATTATCATTAGAACTGTCCTTCTGTTTAAGGATATCCAGTCTCCCTCTGGGCCAGGTCTTAGATCAGGTACCAGGTCTTTCAACTTCTTCCTGGGTTTTAAAGGAGTTGACAGCAGCTCTGTTGTCAAATTCCCAGCTGAAATCAGTCTAATTTTGTTGGTGTAAACAGAACAGGCAAGAATATTTTTCTCAAACCAGTATGGTAATGAATGGAGGATATTAGGGACAGGAAAAAAATGAATGACTGTGTTTGCTATATATTAATATTTTAAAGTGATCCACTGACCTATCATTTGCAGCTCCAGAAACAGAAGTACTTTCTTCTCCAAAGCTACTCTATCAGACAACAGTTTCATTTCTTCCCTTCCTCAGCACTCACAGAACTTGCTCCAAGGCCCAAAGTGGAGAAGTGCCCTGCCATCTCTGTAGGCCACCAGAATATAGGTGCAAGTTTCCAGATGCTCATCTCAGAAACAGAGAATAAGGGTCAAGTATACACCTTCAAATCGTCTCTTCTGGCTTGCCAGCACACTCCCTGGCTGCTGTCATTTACTGCCACTTTAACCCTGTCCATTGAGGTCAACCAAGACAACTTTTTAACTTGCAACATCATGTCCTTACTAATGAAATCTTATCTTCTTTTCCTGAAAAATTAAAAAAAAAACTCCACAGACACCAGCTTTACCTGTCAAAAATTTTTCAGAGGGCAGACAAAAACAATATTTCTAAAAGGATAAATACAGCTTCTTAAGGAAAAGTATATATTCTTGCTTGTGTTGAAAACAAGGGTGTCTTTAGAAAGGTTAAGAACCACTAACAATTCAAGAATATCCTCAATTCGGCCTTTTTGTAACACACACATTCCTACTCAGTGCACACATACGATATGAAGTAGTTCTCTGAAAATCAAACAGCAAACTGAAATTTGATCTGTGCATGACAGCCAGAAGGCAATGTATTTTAATATTTTAATGGGATTTCCCCTCTACAGTGATAAACTTGAGATAACTTTGCTTCATCAAAAATAGTTCCAAAGACATTCTTGATCTGTTCTCATCTGCCTACCTTTTGTAACATCAGCTCCAAGGTAAATGAACCGTGGAAGGGAGCCCAGAAGTCACTTTGAGTTGCAGGAAGGCTCTTCAGAGTTCCACCAAGAAGACTCCTATGATCATAAGAAGGAAATAGCAGTATGATTTTATAGCCTCAAGAGTAGGGCAATGACCTGATTCTCATTGTCAAAAGTCTGTTCTGTATCTTACTCAATATTTGATATAATACATTCATAGGTAGCCAATAATTTTGATCTGAATTACAAGCTTTTATTCAATAAATGTCTTAAAGACTATAATTGCTGTTCGTAGTTGTCTGAATTCAATTTTTAGAGTAGATTAGAATTTATATGTATAATGAATCTTTATTTTTTTCTTGATATGTTACCTCATCTCAACTGAAGATAACGCACAAAAAGATCTCTCAAAATCATTACAGTGTGTATATACACAAACTCAAGGTTTATTATTCTCCTTAAGGATTTAAAATTTTATCAGAATGAAATCAAAAGGAACAAATCCCAAAGAATAAAATAATTTTGGGACATGGAAATACTGTCATTAGAGTTAAAAAAAAAAAAAAAAAAGGTGACTCAGCTTCTGATGCAAAAAGTTTTATACATTTTCCAAGTAAACCTTTTCAGGTCTTGACAGCGGAAGGAGTATGTTACATGCCAGCTGGAATAAAACACGAGTACTTTGGACATCTCCCAAAGAATTACATGCCAGGATATTGAAAAGTTTCAAGTATCCCACCTTGCCACACAACAGAGCCCATGTTTTTTTTTCCTCAAGTCAATGGCTTTGTCTTAAAGGGAAGCAGAACCATAAGAACGGGAGTATCTTTTTAGCAAAAAAGTGAATCAATGTTGTCTATTTGCTTAAGACTTCATATGATTCCTTTCTCTAAGAGTGTCAATCAACCATATATTTAAGAAAAATTGTTGGGTTGACAGATTTTCTTCTCACATTTAGAGACTATTCTCAACTTTTGAATTTATCAGGGTGTTGCAATAGTACCTAAATTATTTGACAACTGACAAAAGTACAGACTATACACTTACTTTCATAAAGCTTTGTTTCTTATTTTAAAGTCTTAAGGACATAATAATTTCTAAAAGATGCTTCTTCCTTATATTAATGTAAAAATAGCCAGATCTTTAAAAGGCAAATTGACCGAGTCCTAGACTGCTCACCCACTAACACGGAATGTTACTTGGAGTAGGCCATGAAGAAAGAAGTTAGTTTTATCCTATTGATAATGTATTGATCCAAAACAATGTTTGAGCTTTTGCATAACTTGCAAATTTCAAGTCCTCGATTTCAGAAATTTCAACCAAGGGAAGAAAAGGGAAAAGAGAGTAACAAAACTGTTAGTATTCATTTTCACTCATTTCCACACAGAATATTTGCCAGGTGTGACCTCTCAAACATCTGTACTTGGGAAAGCTAGGAATCTAAGTATCTATTCTTAAGGAAGCCCAGGAGCCTTGCTCCAGAAGGAAAAATCTGTATCCTTAGATGCCTACCTCACAAGGTGCTCAAGTCCTGCCTGCAAGTCCAGCACATCTCCTGGGGCCAGCACTCACACAACCATGGAAGAATATGTCCCCTCTTGTCCCAGGTGGTCTCAGATTGCCTTTGGCCTCACTGGGCTCTGGAGCTGATCCTCTTTGTTTCAGAGGATCCAGTACATGGCTTTTGTGTGACAAGGCCTATGCCCAAATCCATAGTGCACTTTTCAATAGACTGAGGGACTGAGGGGTTTCTGAGCTGTCTTGAGACCTTAGAAATGCCACTTGCCAATTTGTAAGCATCAGTTACACAGGCATTCAGAGCTTGTGAGGGTTTGATCCCATGTATCAGAATTTCTTGCCATTAGTTCAAGTCTCATGTCTAATCCATCCTCTAGTTCAAGTCTCATGTCTAATCCATCCATCCTTAATTTCCACAGGAACAGGAAGCAGTCCACAGGTTAATATACAGTTATGATAGTGAATATATTTTAACAAGTACTAACTAGCAGCAATTGTAAATATAAGAACTTAAAACTCTTACTTTCATAGTTCTTTATACTTATTTTTTGTATGAAAAAAAATTAAAAGAAACTGAGTTACCAAGAATTCTAATGCTTGATTTGGCAGTGATTTGGCAGTGCTTCAGATAAACAAAGCTGAGTCACCTTAGTCCAAATGATACGTAAGAAAGCCATAGCAGTTAAATCTGCACAGAGCCTTTTTGCACCTTGATTTGAGATTCTTTTCTTTGTGTCTGTACATGTATAAAGTCCTGTCAAAGATGATGTCAAATCAAAGAGATGATAGTTTACACTTACCTCTTTTTATTGTACAGTTTATACTCATCTTTTACTCCTTAGCTTGGTGAGTGCAAAGACTTAGCATCTATGACATGCAAAAAACATTTCAGCTATAATGAACTCCTGCACCATAACAACAGACCTACCAGCTTCAAAAGGCATCATCATATGAAAGCTGAGGCTTGATAAAAATTTAAGCACTTCAGCATAAATGATCATTGGAGAGGATTGTGGGAATGGGAATGCATTTTTTCCTTACTTCTTCAATAAACGCCCACAATAATTACATCCTTCCTGTCATAGAGAAGAGAAGTGAGTGTCAAAAATCTTAAACAAGGCAAAAGTTACAAGTTTCTGTTTCTCACTCTACTGATTGAACTCACATAGATAAATTATTCCCTTATGAGACTTGCACAACAGTAAAAGGACTTCTGCCTTGACTTGGGGGTAACCTGTGAGAATAGATCAGTCTGTCTAGTCTAAGCACACTCCTGAAAATCTGCTTCACTTGATGGGCCTTGAGACCTCAGGTCCTTGGCTTTTACACCAACTGAGCATATAAATGCAATCTTTTTAGAGGAAATCTCTCTTTGCACTTCGATTACTTGCTTTGCCCAGTAGCAAATGGTCCGGATCCCAAAATCATGGATGCAAGTCATCAGTCTAGCAATTTCTGTGCAACTTGGGTTCATGTGAGAATTTAAGAGAAGGTATAGTGGCATGGAAATTTCGGAATGGGAATATAGATTCCAGTATCTGTCAAAGCAAGGAAAAAACTCTTTTGAACTTCACCAAGAAAGAAGAGATGGTCTCTGTAGTAGGTTCAGGAAGACCAAACTCTCTCTAAACTGGGTAACTGTTGGCTTGATCATCCATTTATCAGATCACACAGGTTTAGGATTGTATTTGCTTCCAGTGCCTCTAGTTTATGCAAATTCTGAAGCAGAAGGTCAGTGCTATAAAATTTTTATGTAAACTTTAATCAACAAGTTCAAACAATTTACAAAATAAGCAGAGTTTTAAGAAGTTGCCTTTGTACCTCTTTCTTTGTCATTTGTTTGATTGTTTTTTTCACTCAAATACTGACAGGGTTGAAGTCACATGTTTACAAAGGTAAATTAAATTAAATGGGTCTTTCTGGGTTTGTTAAGTACACTACTGATGTATTATTTTGAATGTCCAGAAAAAATTACCAGAGAGGCATAAATGAGCATATTTATATTAAGCCTTCTGATCTTTACCATTTTATCTCTAGATGAAATCTGTTTTGGTGAAAAAAACTTCAAAATGTTATCCTCAAATATTAAGAGATTGAGTAATAACAAGGGTGAAAGAAAATTCAGGTTGTTCTTCCTTTACTATTCTTTGGACACCAGAAAAGCCTGTTTGCTGTTTCTACACAAAATAATGCATAAACCCAGGATTTTCACCACCTTTCAGACTGTAAATTATATGTGGAAATTACTCTTCATTCACTGTACTAAACTTTTAAAATTCCTTTTCTCAATAAAGTTATTCTATGTAAGATCTTCTAAGGCAAGGATATTCAATGCTAATTATATTTAACATTTTTCTATGCTAAAAAAATCAATATAGGAGAGATTTATATGACAAATCACTAAATATGGTACTTTACACCTGTAGCAAAATTAATCTAGGTATACTTATTGGTTAGAAGTATTCAGCAATATAATTTTAGAGTGACTGTATGATTTGAGACCTCAGGAACAGAAGTGTATGCGTACTGGGCTAGAGGTAAGGTCTCTTTAATGCACTAACCTGTGTCTGGTATTGAATTACCAGAGAACCAAGTGACAGTGGCATAAAATCAGAGCACATTTTAAGGAATTTAAAACAGAGTCTTCTTGTGATCTGACTTTCATAGGAGTTGAATATTTCTGCTAAAAGATAAGATTGGACATACTGAAGGACTGTCACAATACAATTTTACAGATGTTTAGACCAAACTGGTTCCCTCTTTAAACCAGGCTCATAGATTGTGGGTCAGACCTTCAGGTAATAAGGTTCAAGCTTGTGAAGTATAAATTTAATTATTGGGACATTTCTAGAAGTTGAACTAGCCTGTTTTTCTCTCTCTGCATGTTACCTAATAATCAGGTGGTTACTATCAATCAAGTTATCAGGCATGGTTTGTGAAAAAAACAGCCTATATTTGAATGGAACGTTAATTCTGATCTGGATTCTCTACCTAAACTTTTCAATGTTACATTGCGTTAAAAAAAACCCCCTACTGCTTTTTTCCTTATGCTTACTAAAAACATCAGAAACTATTCCATTGTTTTGAAAGCAAATAGATATTCAAATACCTGAAAAAGTTGTTCACATGTTGGTTTTCATGTGTTTTCAAGGTGTTGTTTTTTCTCTATCTGTCAAATGAGATTTTAATCCAGTGTGGACAGGCTCCTTGTTCTAAATCACTGGCTAATAAGGGACTGGTGGTAATTACCAAGAAATCAAATAAAATGCCCATGATTCCAAAGATTTCTGTTAGCAATAGTTCTTACCTAGGGAGAAGGGGAATTGTGAGTTTTCCCAGCACAGCTGCAGAGAATCGCGAATCCTCCTGAACAAATTCAAAGCTGAGGTAAACAATAATGTTATTTTGTTTGAATTATACTGGTGGATTACACATTTGGATTTCCAATGAAAATATTACTTCTTTGAATATACCTGGCATGACTTCTCAGAGAAGCCTTAGATAAAATATCTGAATGTGTAATTGTGCAACTGACATTTTGAAGATAGGTCACAGGTCCTGAGAGACTAAAAGAAATGATGTAACAGATTCCAGGTAAATTGATGGGGGAAATTCACAAGGAGACTGCTTTATAGAAAATATCGTTTAAAGTAGTAATAATTAAAAAACAGCATAGCGTAAAAGCATTAATGTCTAAATGAGTAACAGATGACATTAGCAAATTGGAAAGCTCACAGATTTAAAGTCATAATTATCTGAATTTAGAAGGAGAATATGGGAATATTTTTCTAGAATGTAGAAGATTTCAACTGGTGCCCCTGGCTGCTTGGGTCTGTAATGCTACAGGTCCAGTCCAGCGAGGCATGGACAGAACCAGTGCCCTTTCTTGGAGAAAGTCAGTACCTCAAGGGACTACTTGGCACCCACACAATCCAGCCCAATGTTAATCAGTGAGTAATGGATCCTGCCCATTTATGTTTCTGGCTTCTTTGTCTTTGCTTGCACCATGGCTTTTAACATAATTTAAACCTGGGGAGTGGAGGACAAAGTGGCAGAGATTCATTGTCTGTCAACAGATAACTCATCAATCTAAAATTAAAGCACTGAACTTGTGGAATGGTCACTTCGGCTTTGTGGTGTATGACACAGAAGAAATAATTTTTTAAATTGCAGTAGCTGGAGTGGATTTTAAGATAAAGGCTGTATAAATCTACTGTGGATCTGCAGGCTAAAGAATTGCATTTTTTTACCTTTGTATTCTTGCTACTGCACTCTAGTCCTCTTCCATGTTTGGGTTACTCATTTAATCTGGCATTTCTCTTGCTCAGACTATTCTTATTGAGGTGCTTTAGGAAAGAATCTAAACAGTGTTTTTCTGCTATGCTCCAGATGCTTGCAATAACATACTACTGAAGTGAATGCCAGCAGTAAAAGGAAATTCCTCCACAGGAAATACTTTGTATCTGACACCAACAAACAGCTCTTTAGGGAGAAAAAAAGGCACCAATTTGTTACCTGACATTTAACCAGTAAACAAAGAAGTAATCTTGGTAAACTTAAGTATATAACTTCCTATAACTAAGTTTGAAAAAAAAAAAAGTTAAAAATGACTAATATAAACTATAGCTTGAGGGGGTTATTGCAGAAACATACTCAGCCAACCTTCTCCTTTCAGTTTTACCACTTCGTTACCACCATACCTTACACTTTGAAAAGGAAAGGAAAGTTCTATTCTTTTCAAGCAATTATGCAGAACATATTCAAGAGAGAAAAAATATTCTTTTTCTCCTTCCATTCGTGCACTTTAAAAGCATTTTGAGAGATATTAGCAGGAGAGATGCAATAAGCATGCTAAAAGTGTGTTTTTCCTTGCCTGACCCATTTAATATTTTTTCCCTATTATATTCTATTGATTCACATTAAGACAGACATTTCTGTTAATTCTTTCCACCACAGAAGTGGACAGTGAACTGAGTACTTACAGTGAGACCAAATACATTTTTGCATCTTTCAAGATCTGTATTCACATAGTTCAGGTTTTAGTTATTCTCACATATTAAATTAATAGATTGTTTTTTATGCTTGCCTATACAGTGGATCTTTTTTGAGTCAAAGCATTCCACAGAGAATTATTTACATGATGTTGGAAGTTGTGCTATAATATGGATGGACAAAATTTACAAAATCTATGTAACTTTGACAAAGTTCACATGACCCATAGATACTTGTATTCTGACTGAATTTGGTTTTATTATCCTATCTTACTAAATCCATGGACAGTACATGGTTGAGTTTCATGCTGACAACTGTATCTTTATTGAATTAAAACAAATAACAAGTATAATTAATACTAATTTTTTAATTAGAAGCTCTATTTCTTTATCTAGCTACGGAGGGACCAGTTTGGAGAAAATAAATAGTTTAAACTCTTTCTCTTGTGCACTTTTTGGAGCTTTGACATTTTTAGAGAACTTCACAGGTTAAAATTTTATGGGAAAGAAGCCCACTGCAATTTAGTGTCTGAGGAATATCCCAGATGCAGAATGGGTTCATATGCTATGATTGTTTACAACTCATGAAGGAAGCTTGATAGAACAGAAGTGATTCAAAGAAGGACTTAGTTTCAATATGTTTATCTTCCAGTACTTACTTCCCCATGAGGTAGTAAATCTTATGGGTTGGCATTCAATACAGAGACATGAATATAGATTTTCCTTAAACTGAGTTAATAAATGTGACATTCTATCCTGAGCAGATTGAAGGAACTGAACATAAGTGATGCACAGGATACATTTTATTCCTATTTAATAGAGAAATTACTGCACTTATGTTTTTAGGTTAGGAGAAAATAACCACTCTTTCTTTTCACAACATCACTCAACAGAGGATTTGCCAGATAAGAAAAGTAACTTTTACTGCCTCATTTTACATATTACAAAGAACACGCAAGGAAAATAGGTTTGGATTCCATAGAACTCTGCTCTGCTTTTACTTCTCAAGGAGAACAAGGTAACTCAAGGTATGTGTTCAGCTTCTTGGCTCCAAGCCTGGACTTCCGCTTTACAAATAATCAATCTTGAACCCCATCTACTAATATGTAAATCCTTATGAGAAGTATCTGTGGATTGACAGAAAGCATTATATGAATTTCATGTTATACGTATGGTATGTATGATTTTGAATCAATATCAAGAGCAGAAAGGGTGGAGAAGTAGGACAAGTAATTGGTGCAAAGGGTGATGTTGCCCCAGTCCTGACTTCCATTATGTTTTCTAGCTACATTTTAGAAAGGAGCAAACTGAATTCAGAAGTATGTCCTTTATTTTGTGAGACCTTGAGGTTTTTAAAAGGAATAAGCTGTTTTTTAAAAAGTGGACAAATACAATGACATTTAACTATACCACCTTCAGAAATCGTTATTTTTTTTTTCTTTAACTGAAAAGTTGTTCAGTTTCTGTGCAAATGAACTACAACTCTACAGTTAGGAACATAAGCAGCCAGAGTGACTTTCTCATCATAACTATTAAATATCTCTCTAAGAGTTAAGAAGAGAACATAATATTTGGTTAAGTATGGAAGCATTTTGAAAAGAGATTACCCCACTGTTCTTTTAGGATGAAAAGTATGAAAGATGAAAATCTGTCTTTAACAAGTACGTGGAATGCAAGTTAGTGGCATTGCACTTTATCTTAGCCCCTTGTTTTAATTTAACTTATGATCAGTATTGAAGATTTTATTGAACATTTTAAATACTATGTGTCCACCATTCAAACCTCTGGCAACTGATCTAAGTTTTCTTCCACACAATTTCATTTGGAAAGAAAAATACAGGTTTACCTAACCCTTCCCTAACCTTTTGATGTGGAATGTTTCTTTTAAGGACAAATCCTAAAGAGAGATCAGAAATAAATTAAGGTTTTATTTTATCACTCACCAAATTAAGATGTTCAGCCACAACATCTTTTTGCCTTATAAATATTTGCTTTTGGTTGGAAAGTTTCACAATGTTTAAAACTCATTAGAACATCCAGGTCTTGTTTGACCTAAAAGGCTTTATGGAACTTTTGCCTTTGATAAATAGCCCAAATTCTGAACAAAATACCTTTATCAGGAAACAAAAAATTATTTTTTAATGAATTTATCTGAAATATTAACAACTGGAGGAAACTGGGATGTAGTTTTATGTATATAATGTGTAAAGTGCTCCTTTGGTTTCTATTCTCATACAAGAATAACTACAAACATTTTATGGTACTAAAGAAGTCCTCCCAATTAGGCAAGTTTCTGGGATTTTTTTTTTTTTTAATAAGGGACAAGTGAATAAATTTAAAAGTCATTAAATTTCTGGTATTACTGTCTGGCTGCAAAATCATGCAAAATCATTTCTGTGATTCATGTACATGATATGATTACCCATGATTTCCTGCATAGCTTCCAAATCTTAGTGACTCCATATGTCAAATAAATAGCATAAATAAAACAGCATGACAAAATCACTGCTTTGTGTGAGTGCAGTTCATTCTATTTGTAACACTTGGATGAGACACAGGACTGTTTTTTCCAGAAGTAAAAGTGCCATCTACTGAATCCCCAAAACAAAACTTTGCGGCATCTTGAGAGATTGTTGTGAGAGAGGTTCTTCCCAATTCCTGATCAGACCAAGCCTTACTCAACTAGCAAATGTAATTGAGATCACAGCTGACAGTGATATGGTACCTAAGTATTAATCTAATGTGTGTGTGGGTTTTTGGGTTCTTTTTTTCTTGAATAAGTGTTCCTGGATTTCAAGTGCTAATGGAAAATCGGTGAACTCCACTTTGAATGTCTTAAGATTTTTAGTTTCCACATAACTTTTGCCCCCAAGATTTCTGGGGAAACTTCTTGTGCATCCTCTGCATCTCTTCAATGCCCTAAAGAGGTCAGACTTCCAGTAAGGAGTTACTCATATTTTGCCTGGTTAGCCAGTTCAGGTTTGGTGAAGGTATAGAGAGAAAGACTATAAAAACAATAATTTGACAGCACAATAATAAATAACATTTTATGCAGAGAGAGAAGAAAAAAGAACTAAAACTGCTAATAGATAACTTTGCTGTGGGAAAGGACTTATTAGTAAACTAAGACATGGTTTAGCAAGGTATAGAACATTTTTTAAAGGCATTAAATTGCTTTGAAGACAAATAGGACAATAAATGTTATTCAGGACTTAGAAGTGCTGTCAGTATTTTTAAGGGCTAAGCAGTAGGCACTTGAATGAATAAAAAAAATCGGCCACTGTATAATCCTGCACAGCTCTTAGAAGGATGTCAGTACAAAAGTGGAGGGATTTGTAAAGTGAACATGATTTATATCTTCAAAAGTTTGGGAAGTCTCCAAAGATGGCTACAGGCTTACGGGAACTGGATAACCACCGGATTATGGGTAAAGTCTTGTCATGATTTAAGACTGACCAATGAGATAGAAGAGGCATCAATTCTTCCTTCCTAAAAAGAAAAATATTTATCAGTGAGATACGGCAACATTTTATACAGAGACAATCTATAAAATGCTCAAATTACAGTGTCAAATTGTAGCAAATCTGGTAGCAATTTTGTGACAATGATAATTATTTGCAGAGTAAGAAACCACACCTTATCTATGTAAGCCATGTTATGTATAGCTACATCTACTGTTGTACAGCAACCTAAACTTCTGTCACAAAATAGGCTTGTTTCTTTAATTATAATCTGGATCTGTGCTGGTTTCTACATAGATAATTCCACTGAAAGCTTTTCATAAATGTTTTATTTATTTCTGTTCATACAATAATGCCCCTGAGGAATAATACTCAAACACATTAATTAAAACTTACTCAACAACTTGTGGGTTGCTTTCTTTCTAATTTAGTGGTGACTGCAATTTTGAGATTCTGACTTAGCCAGATTCAAAAATCACATGATGTTGTTTCTCATATAGAAACAGTTAAAAATAACCAGAAGGAATGCTTTTAAAAGTCAGTGTCGCAAGAGCTTTCACTTGGTAAAATGAAAAAGAAATCTCCCATTTGACTTGAGAAAAGTTGAGAGGAAAGACAGGGACTCTTCTTGAACATGGCATCCTTGAAATTGTTTGAAAGGTCTTTGAGGAACCTGGGGAAAAAATTACACTCTATGCCCACTAACATATACTTTTAGCCAAACATTACAAATTTTATTGTGTCAAAATGTGGAAAGATAATTACACTTTATCCTAGGCAGTAACAGGTGCTGGCAGGCCCTTTCTATTCATATCCCAGTCCCACAGTCTTCCCAGAGATAAACTGTTCATCACCAAGTGGGATTTTTACCACGTGCAGACAGACTGCTCTGGGCAAGGTTGCTTTTCCTGTCCTGCTTTAGCTAGGTTAAAACATCTGAGCCTGCCAAAATTCTCAGAAACATTTACAACTTCAAAGTCAGCTGCAGCCATGCAGGGTGGTGCTCAAAGCAGGACTTGGCTGCATGCCTTCTCCCTGTTCATAGTTAGCGAGACATAGAAATACCTAAACCAATTCCTTTTACCTTTTTTTTGCAGCAAAATGAAAAACCACCAGAGGTTACTGATATCTTACAATCTCTTCATTTTGCTCCACAGATCGATCTCTGAAGACTGGTAGGGGAAGTATGTGTTCCAAAGTGCCACTGGCAGGTATTTCAGAGAAAGAGCCTGATAGAATATATGTGAAAGATACTCTGGCCCACGTGCCTCATTTATTTCTATATAGCGTGATACACAACCTTTACTTCCCAACTAGAACAGGGGCTACTGATTATTGTGTTTTTGCAGCACAGTTTATACTGGTGAGCAAGGACATGTAAGTGCCTTTTACCGATTTGGTGGCATTTACACAACACTGTCCTTCCATAGCTTCATTCCTTAGTCCAAACCAAGCCATGCACATTCCAGAAGAGTCAAACTGGTCACTTAACAGTACAGGGGAGTGACTGTCACCCCCCCAATAGTGACTTTTATCACCAGAAACAGGCACTGTCGTTGTCTTCTTCGAAGAGCCAGCCACGAAAAGTGTTTCCTTTTTGGGGGCAGTTTTGACGGGTTTTGACCTTTTACTCGCCAGACCTGTCACGCTCCGGAGGAGGACCAGGGCGGGGGCCTCCGGGGAGAGACAGCACCTTGCACCCTCTGGGAGATACAGCATAGTGCCCTCGCCCCCACGGGCCTCCGGGCGCTAAGGAGGTGGGAGAGCATCTCCTCCGAAGAAGCGGCGCTGCCTCGGNAGCCGGAGAGAAGGGGCTGGGAGGCCGGCGGCCGCCGCGCTCGCCTGACCTGCGTGCCCCGCTGGCCGCGCCGGGCTGCCCCGAAGGATGTCCGCCCAGTCCAAGGGGACCGCATCCTCCTCCTCGTCGCCGACCGAGGGGCCGCCGGTAGCCTCCAAAGCCAAGGTGAAAGAGCAGATCAAAGTCATCGTGGAGGATTTGGAATTAGTCCTGGGGGACCTGAAAGATGTCGCCAAGGAACTTAAGGAGGTGAGAACGAAGGGCTGCGCGGGCGGACCCCCCGTCTGCCCCGTATGGGGCAAGCGCCCCACCGCCCGCAGGCCGGGGGTCCGGCTTCCCCCCGAGCTCTGCTGCCGCCCCCAGGCTCCTTTTACCGCTTCTTCACCGCGGGTCGAGCAACTGGTGTCCAGGCTGGGCGCGGGGCAGCTCCCGGCCGTGCCCCGGGGCGGGCGGCTGAGCATCGCTGCGCTGCCCTGAGGCCCGGAACGGGATGAGGGGCGCGGCTGGAGCCCCGTGTCCCGGGTGCCATGCGCCCCCCCGGGACCGCCCGTGCTCCCCTCCACAGCGAGGCGGCTCTGCTCGGGGACTTCCCACCTCAGGGCACCCCTCGGAGTTATATTTTTCCCGGAGGGAACCTGTCCTGAGAGGTTCCTTCGGGGCGAGGAAGGTGTTCTGGGGAGCTGCGGGAGCGGCAGCGCTGCCCGATTCCGGGCTAAGCCGCGCCGGCAGCCCGGCAGTGGGAGAGGAGTCAGGAACGACCCCGCTCCCGCTCCAGCGGATGTAACTTTTGGCTTGCACGGTGCAGCGCCGTGCTCGCCCCCAGCAGCAGCCCCGCTGGCATCCCCCGGTGGTGGGGGCTGAGCGGCCCCGGACCCCCGCATCCACCGCTCTTGGCGAAGGCTCCGCGCCCGGAGCGTCAGTATCGGCGCGGCGAAGTCTGCTACAGCCTCTGCAGCCTGCTTCACCGGGAGCTGAGCGCCCTGCTTATCGGCCTTATCTGGCGAGATTGCTTTTGCAATCTCTCTTTTGCTGGTGGCGGGTGTAATCTCCTCCAGGTTAATCTGCAGGCAGAGTGCGATTACCGCGGGCACGTTCATAAACAGGGAGATGCAGTAGCTGAAGGAAAAGAATTTGGCTGTCCTTTTGGAGATTTCCACGTTATCTTGATTTTGCTTCACAACTGGTTGACAGATGGTTGGATTATGGACCGAAATTCAAGTCCAGAATCTCTGTGTATTGCTTTATAATCCTATATTTGACATTTATAAGAAGCTTCGGGTTTTTGCCATCAAATATACTAGTTTTCTATTTTAATAACATTGTCAACAAGTTTCTTTCAACAATCTTTTGCCATCTGAGGCAGTCTGAAATTCACCCAGTACTTTGTATAATGTTGAAAGATGTATAAATACACAGCTCACTAATCACAGCTGTTAGGCTCTTTTTTCACCCACAATTCCAGGTTTCTCCTTCTCTTTTTTCTTTTTAAATATATCTATAATTTCTCTTTTCCTTAATGGGCTGCTTTGTAATTTTTTGAGGTATTTTGAAATGGAAATAAACAATGTTGGTAGAGCAGCTCTTTCAACATTTTTAATACTGATATGCATAAACTGGCTTCTGTTGCTGCAGAATCACATTTTCAGGACCTGGAAAGGATGTTATCTGTTCTGTCCCATAAATGTAAATAGTTCCCTGCACATAATCAGTCCTAGCTTTCTCCTAGTGAGCAAACAGGATCGCTGTAAGTGGAGATCGTATATCATCATTTACTGTGGCGTGTTTTATCTGAGCAAACTTGTCTGTTCTGGTTGACTAGATATGTACAAGGGAACTGGATTCACCCCTGCTTGATAGGGAAACTTGTAGAGAAACGGAGCTTTAACAGGTACTGTGTACCTATTGAAGGATGCAAGGATTGCCAATAGTGTCTGTTTTGAGAAAATAAAGGTATTTTTATAGAAAGGATAGTTAAATCATGTTTCTGACTACACCTGAGCTTTTCAGTAATGCTTTTCACCAAATATGTCTCACAAAGATGGTAGCTGTGATACTCCCAACAAATAGGAGTTGCACACACATACATCTGCTTGATTGCAATATTATCATTATGTGTTAAATACAATTTGTGTGGCATTTATTTTGGATAATGTGCAAAAGTTTGCCATCTGAGTACCTTTAGTTTGCCTGCCTTTATAGGATGGGCTAAATCTGCACAAAAACTCTTGACATAACTGCAATGTATACTTCTTATGTGAAAGTGAGTTAATTGGTGATATTGTAAGCTAATAACCAGTCTCTTTCATAGGTTGTTTGCAGGTGTTAGAAAGCATTGACAGGCTCTTTGTTAAAGCTTACAGGAAGTTAGTCTATAGTCAGTTTAGGTGTATTACACATAGAAATACAACTGTGCTTCATTTAGGTTCCCTACTGTAGGACCAGTCAAAATGATGAAGTAGGGGATGTAAGTTCACACTTTCCACTTTCACTGCAAATTTTGTATTTCTGGAAATGTTGTTGCTGCCT
>VZTR01029495.1:11088-30871 GCA_013400775.1 Chaetops frenatus | reverse complement strand
CAGATCTGCAGTATAGCTCTCTATATAAATATAACAGATGCATACACCAAGGGCTTGGAGCTGGTGTTTGTGAGTGCAGCCACTGGAGCCTGTATGTCACATTAGGCAGTGATGATTGGAAGGGAGGGCTGCAGCTCCTTGTGTTTTTACAGGAATTCTACTACTCCCATAACATCTCTACACTAAGCTGTGATATATCTTTTTCCCCACCTTCAATTGAAATTGTCCAGTCAAACCCAATGTAGTTACTGAAATTAATTTTGTGAACAATTCAGATTAATTTTGCCCATCTGCTTAATTTTCACTTTCATTTTCACTTTGCTAATGTCATAGTAATCCTTTCATTCCTCTGAGGCTCTTAGTTTTCTTTTCCTAGCCCTTTTCCTCTTGTCTCCTCTTAACTATTTCAGGTGTTTGTGTAACTTTATTTAACTCACTGCTAGGAGCTGTCAGATGTCATCTGTTTTCTTAAACATTAGCATGCTCGCTATTCTTGAAAGTTGACACGTGAAAGTCATTATCAGAGTTTCAAGATAGTCCTAAAAGTTTCAGATAACTGACATTTATCTTAGAACTTCAGTTGTTCTCTTTTCTTGTCTTCATGCTACTAGGAGATTCTCATGTGTAGGCTCATTGTTAGTAATTTTTTTCAGTTCGGTTTCCAATCTCATGTAGGTAGGAACTGGAAGCTGTTTGGATTCAAGTGAACTGGTTGCTATTACAACAGCAAAAGCCATCTGTGATAGATAAAGTTAACAATGTTTTCTAAAATTTGCTTTATCTTTTCTCAAAATACTACATAACTGTTCTCTTAAATGAATGATTTTCTGTTACCAACTAAACTGTACTTTATTCTCTATGTGTTTTTACTGACGATTGCAGAGACTCTTTGAATGAGGTAAGTTTATCCTAGCAGAGGGTCTCTGCGAGTGCTAAAGAGTTTTATCTGTCATATATAGCGTGGTACAGTCTAGACTTAGGTGACTTTCATTGCTTATAGGTGATTTTATGTCGTGTTTTAAGGTTCAGTAAAACTATGGCGTTTGGATAAAGAAATAACCTGTGTATGGACACAGTGTTTGGATAACTTATTAAGACTAGAAAACAAGTATATCTACCTCTGCTGAGGTAATAATTTTCTGTTCCTTGAAATCAATGTACACGTGGGAAGATGAACTTGAAAACTTAGAGAAAACTGGTGTTTGACCACTCTGGGATGTTTCTGCTCAAGCAAAACAAGGAGGAGGTTATGATGGTTATTTTTTCCTGTTCCCTGTTGACAATTGATTTACGTGTGCTTGTTTTTCAGTTGGTGATTATTTGATTCTGTCTACTAAAGAAAAAAACTCATTAAAAATGAGGGCTTGAATTGTAAGGACTTAAATCGTGTAGAAATACTTTGCTTAATTATTTTGTTTAGACGTCTTAAATCTTAGCAAGCAGAATGATTGCTGATGCGATACAGCTTTGACTTTGATAGAGCTGTGCCGTGTTGTATTAGCTTAGCTGTTGTCCTTAGGCAGTGCCAGTCATTCCAGACATTTGATGTATGTTTTTATGTGCAAAATTGGTGTCTTAGATTCACATACCTAATTTTAGGAGAAATTAGAACCCCAGTATTTGTATAGACAGTAATGTGTATTAATTGCAATGATAAAGTTCCTGTTCTTTTATTTAAGCCTGAAATTCATTGCGTACAAAAGAATTGTAGTCTAAGATTGATTAAAGCTAGGCATACATAGAAATTTGATGTTTAATATGGAGGTATCTTATGGAAATGCCCTTAAAAAATTAAAATATCTTCTAAATTTTAAAAGTTCTTAAAGGTGGTTTTAAAACTTTCTGTCCAATAATGAATCTTTTCTGAGTGTTTCTTGCAAGATTGCAAATATGAGAGGTATGATCCTCATAGAAAAAAATGGACTGTATTTCAATGAATGACTGCTGTATACTATTTCTAGCAGATGAGCACTTGACAGGCATCATGAATATCTACTTCAAGTTTCTTACAAATTTAAAAAAAATCATCTCTATCAAAGTCAGAGTTTATTCAGTATACATGATCTTAGAAACAGGAACTACTTTATAATAACTTCAGCAGAATTTTAAACGTACCTAGTCAGTTATTTTTCCCATAATCTGGTAGTCTTCTATACATTTATATCTGGTTTAGAATATAAATTTTTTCTGAATTTGTATGTTCAATGGATATTAATCAATCAGGGGCATAAAACAAGATACTAAGATAAAAAGGTAATAAATAACCCTCTGGATTTATTCTTTCTTTGGGAAAGTGTAAAAACCTTGACTTGATGCTTTTTATTATGGAGTCAAATGTAGTTAATAATAATCTGTTATGAAAAAACGAAGATACTGTATATCTTGAGAATCATTTGCTAAATGTGAAGTGGGCTTTTGTTTAGGTTTCACAGCTTCTGACAGTGACGTCTCATGTTTTAGGATTGATGCCCTGGTGTTACGTGACAGCTTTGCAAGTGGCTTTTGATTATTTTATCACAATCTTTGGAAGAGTGGCAAGGCCCAGAGGGAATCTGGAACACTGGTGATCCTTAATTTTCTAAAAATCAAGTTTTCATTTAATAACTGCTTGTTTTGTACAAGCAAAGTACTTCTGCCAGGTTCGTTTCTCAGTTTAATTTACTAATCAAGAATGAGGCCTCATTTTTGTCACTGTGAATTACAGATATGATATGTCTTCCTTAATTGCATGATTTCTTGTGCATAGTGAAACAAAGTTATCTGTTACATAAATGCTGATACACTGCAATTAAATCTCTATCAAGTGGATATTATAATAATTAAATGTCTACTTTGAACAGATTAAATTGTTTCCTTGCTTTTTGAACTGTAAATATAGGCTTGCAACACTTCTGTAGAATTCTTCCTTGAAGAATGTAGTGTTAGACTTTGGTAGCCTGTGTGGCTAGAGGATTATCAGCATTTTGCTTTCTCCTGGTATAGTGCTCTAGCAGGTGTATATGTCTTTAAGGTTTTCTTCCAGTGGAGGAGGTATTTTACGAGACTTCACATGCTTCTTACTGCCATTTGATACAGACAGGAGGTTAGTACAATGTTTTTGTGGCTGGAAACTGTTTAATCTAGGTCAGTAATTCCACTGGACAAACAAATAAATAATGACAAATAAATAACAATACCAAGATTGTTGCAGTTTCTTTTTGCTTATGTTGCCACTCAGCTCTGGTAGCCCTTGAATATTTCTTCATTCAGCTGTATATGTATGTTGGTACATAAGTAAAGAATATATATTTTTATTTATTTGGTAGAATCTTTCCATTTGATGAATCAGAGCTTTTCTAGCTTTATTTTGGTTGATTGTTCTTCGCAGAAATGTGTACAATACTGTAGGTGAGATGTAATCATAACTTTGCTGGAACTCTATTTTGCTACATTCTGAAATTTCATTTCTATTTGGTGAGAAATTGCCTGCTTGCAGCCATTCCATGAAGACCCCTCTGCAAAGAGCTCTATGAATTACTTGACTTCCAGTCTGTAGCACAAAGATTTTTAGTTTCTCCTTGTGGTCATGATAATGCACAAGGGGAATTTTACCCCACTTCTGAGTATCTGAGAGATTTACTTCATGCCTTGTGTATTGTCTACTATCTCTCCTCATCAGCAAATTTACTGAGAGCATCTGCAACTGTTGTGACAGGGTAATTAATAAAATAAGTGTATAACATCAGCCAAAGTCTGGTTAAGGAGTTTCATTACTGTTTCTTCATGACCCAAGTCTACTGCTTGTTGCATATCGAGAAAACAAGTTAACTGTAAAGTAATCAGCAATCCACCTGGAGTTGTCTTTTCAGGCAGTACATAAATTGTAGAACACTTTGCTGCTATACAATATGAAGAATATGACTTTTTATGCATTGAGGATGAGAGCAGACAAAACTAAGGAAAGGGCATTCTCTAAAGGCATAGAAAAACATGTCTGTTCTCCTTCTGTCTAGGCTTTAGTAAAGCCTTTAACACCATCACCCACAGCATTTTCCTGGAAAAACTGGCTTCNTTATGGCTTCTGTCAACATCTGTGTTTTTTAAATGCAAGACCTCTATGTTTAGAGTTTTAAAATTATTTATTAATTTCCATCTAATTATGTTAATCTACTGTTATTATATGCCAGGGTTTCTATGACTGCTGTTTTTACAGGGTCTGAAATGGTCTATGTATGTGTATAATCTTTTATTGAAGCAGGATTTCAGAAGGATTTGTCTGCTTTCACCCTTAGGAATACTTGTGTATTACCATTAGCAGTAGTAATGTTGTAGGTGTTAATGGACATATTTGGAGTTGGGAAGTGCCAGTACCAGTGAATGAGTACTTTACTGGACAATGAAGTAGATTCTGTGGACTAGGTTCAAACAGTTATAGTTACCAAGCATCTTTATGAAACAATGATTACAATACTGTAGTATTATTAAATTACTGTTCCAGCAATTTATGTTAGAGAAGTTGAGCCTGCAAGGAGATGAGTTGAAAAAGGCAAGAAAAAAGTGAAGGAAACTGATGTTGGTCTTCAGAATCTGAGTGATGTCTGTATGATCTGGCAAGGAAATCTGAAATGTGAGGAGTACAACCTCAGAAATATTTTCACTGAAGTTTATCCTTGCTATTCTTTATCCTTGCTATTCTTAATCTTGTTTTTTCCCACTTCCTGTACAAACTTTCCCTCCATATGAATTGCCATTCTTATTTTAACTTAGACTTTTCCACATTGGTAGTCATCTACTGTTATTTATAGACTTATATTTCTGTTTCTTTTAGGATTCTTTTGTCAATATTTTAATGTTTGGATATTCAAATAGCACATTCTTGCATATTGGATCATTAAGAAAGCTCATATCATAGTTCTGAATTTTCTCTGCTTTTTCTGACCATGATTATTTTCCAAAAGCATGTTTCACATTGCCTCTTTTCCTTCTTCCTCTCCTTTCTCCCTCCATCTTAGAGTAAAGAAAGGCTACTAACAAGACTTAAATTCTGTCCTTGTCCAAAGATAACCGTTTTGCTGGTGGTAGCACCTTAATTCTCTCTTCACAGCTTTAACACTGTTTAACAACTTAACAGGAAACTTGGACAATGTTTCCTATCGTCCTGGAGGGTTAGGTTTCATCTGGTGTGAGACCATGGCCAGTGAGTAACACCCTGTTAGGGCTAGAGTTTCCTACCTAGTAATTTTTCCCAGCTTTCTGCTCTCTCCTGGCCTTTTTTTTCAGGCTCTGGGAAATGCTATATCAGCATACCCAATTAAAAGTAAGAGTAATAGTAGTTGAATACAGCAGTTTAAGTGGTGTTCTCCCATGAGGGAGCGTCATTAACAATTTGTCTTTGCATGTTGGTACAAATCTATTCTATCTGTGAAATAGAAGTGTTGGTAGGACCAATTTACTATAGGATGCTGAATGTTCATGTCAAAGGAGCACTGTCCAAAACAGCTGGGGACGTTTACAAAGGCATAAAATACCATTCTGAAGAGTTTACTTAGTTGTGTTAATTTAGCTTTGCTTTGAAGACAAACATAATGTTGCAGAAAGAATAACACATCACTAGCTACCAGGTGCTTCCCATTATACAATACCACCTTCAGTTACTTTGTTAAGGTTGAATAGTTCAGACAAATTTTTTCAATGTTGAGTTCTGCATCATGCTGTTATTATTTTTTTTAAAACCCCTTTCTTTCAGACTAAGTAGCTGATCTACTTCAGAGTAATAAGCCTGGGAAAACGTCATGGTTTTGATCATGCTTGTCATCTTCATGCTTGAAAGCCTTCCCCCACCCCCAGCCCCTGGCCACTTCCTTTCTGTACTCTAGCAAAGAAGTCTAGCCTTTGCTGGAGTATAGTTTTTTGATCACAGAAGCCTGTCTGACATGACCAGGGGATGTAAATGTTCCGTCTGAGCTGCTGTAACAAGATTCTTTTTTTTTCCCCTCCTCTCCTGGGTAAGCTACGCCACTCTGCTAAGCTAACTTGGTGGAGAGATGCATACTTGAAATGAAAGGAGCAGGTTGAGGATAAACTGGGGTTAAGATGTTGTGATGCACCTAAATTGCATGGACAGTTTACCTTTCCATAAGGAAAGTTTGTCAGAGAGGGGTGGAAAAATGACTGTAAATGAGATACCAATATGATAGTAAAGTTGTGACCAGAGATGTGCATGTTAGATGGCTCTGGGATGAAGAGAAGTCTGGAAGTTTAAGTTTTGAGCAGAATCCATGTACTCAAATCCCTTTTCTTCAGAGTGCTGAATTAAAAAACTCCCAGTATCCTGGATTCTCTCGTGCCTTGATCTATAAATGGGTGAAACCCTCTAGTAAAAGGTCCCTCAGTCTTTTGGACCCCTCCTATCATGAGTGTCAGTTTTCTTGTTTCATTGTGGTCTGATAGTGATCTACTTGACAGAGCTATCAGCATAGTACCAAATGATGGAGTTGGTCTTTTCCTCTACCTTGCATTTTAAACTAGAAAATGCAACATAAGCTTAGGGTGTATATTCTTAAAATGGTTTCTTAATTTGTTTTGATGGAGTTTTCAGTTGCATTCCCATAGTTGTTTTATGTAAGACTGCCTTACTCAGTGTATGTTGTGATGGTTCATGCTTAGTAATTAGCTATGTGATACTATGCCACTGTAATTATTTGGTGTGATAGCCCTGCCTTATACATAGTGTGACATTCAGAGCTTTTCTGAATTAAGAATTAATTTTCTGCTGGCCTTTTCTGTGATAAATGTCACTGGGGTGCTGGAAACTCTCATAAATGTTTAATGAATTTATTTTCATAATACATTTATGAGGTGAGGGGGTTTTATCTCCAGTTCACAGATACAAGACTGGAGGGTGGCAAATATAAAACAGTAAACACCTAATTTTTCTGTGTATTAAGGATATTATGGATTTCCTTACTTCAGCTGAAATAGGTTTATCTTTGACAAATCAGATATGACTATTTCAGGTCAGAAAGTAAGAAAAACACATCTGCAAGGTAGGTACAATTTTGATACCAGTAATTTCCTATGGTACCACCAAGCTGTGTGACAGAGGCAGGGGTAGGATCAGTGTATTTTTGAAATTAATTTATTGAATTGGCTACTGGATCTTCCCCCTGCCACCTTTTAGAGCTTTTTGAGTCTCTGTTGCTTTTATATCTTCCAACACAATAATTCAATAATTTATGAAAAGATACTGCTTTAGTCTCAGGCCAGCTTGACCTTTACTGTTCAGTCACATTGGTCTTAGTTGAAACTACAAAGTCTGGACCACAAATACGTGTGCCAGGAGCTCCAACTAAAATTGTAGGGGCAATTTTGGCCTACTTATCCTAATTTATGCCCTAATATTTAAGGTTTAGACTCTAGTAGAAAGGACACTAAAGGCATGCAAAGTTTTACTAATTAAGTGTTCCAGGAAAAGTGAAACATACAGAATAGAAACCAAAATCTAAAACCAAATCCCTGACTGAAAGCAAGCTACTGATAATGGCAATTTCTGAGATGGTTTATGCAAAAGAATACCACAGCTAGCTGAAATTAGCTAACAGAATTATGAAGAAGTGTAATAGTTTGTAATAGTATAATCTGTTAACTGGTTTCAGCTAAAGTGCTGTTGAAATCAGTATGCATTAAAGGAAAAAATACCATGAAAAAGCTGACTGCATTTTGGGGAGGGGAGTCTACCTCTCTGTTTGAAAAATCTGGTGTAATGGAAGGTGCCCTGCATATGGTGGGGGGGTGGACCTAGATGACCTTTAAAGTCCCTTCCAACCCAAACAATTCTGTGACTCTGTGATTGTATTTTCATTATTCTGTGTTCTCAGAACCTTTTTCAGGGAAGGATCTTGTAGTGCTCATGCAATGCTCACTGATCTCAAAGGCATCAGGTATAAGCAGGTAGTTATTTTGAAAGTATTTCAGTATCTGAGGAGTTGAATCAGGCTATGGAAGTATCTTCAATTATGGTTAAATAAAGTAACTGTAAACATTGGTTTTAAATGATCTGAATTGCATAGTAGTGTTAATTCAACATTTTGTCCTTCTAGTATGTATTTTTTTCTCCTATAGTCTAAATTATGTAAATGTCCTTGTTTAAATAGCTGTCCTATCTTATTTCTCAAAGATAATCTAAACTATTTTAATTAAAAATTCATCATCTTCTTTATGAAATGTGCACTTATTTTACCTTGTTAACTAGATCAGTAATCACCTTTAATCACGCTGTGACACTCAAAGAGGATCTTTTAATCCTTCATTATAGCTGATCTTGGTCTCTTTCAGAAGATAAGTTAAAAAAAAGTGCAATTTGCTCGTGCTTCATTATAGCGTGGAGTGTGAAAACAGACTGGTTACACTCTTTTACTGTAATTTCAATTAAGCAAAGCCATCAAGGAACTAGGGTGGATGCATTTTTAAACTGTAAATTGAAATCCTTGGAAAAACTAAGCATTTTGGGAAAAGGAAGTTGTTTCAATAGGTGAACTATGTAAGACACTCTTGTTATTTCCACAGTACATTTGGTTTCCATGCAGTGTACTTTTTATGTAGTAATGGGATGCTAAAAATGAAGATACAGATATTTTCCTCGTTTTATCTCTGGTAGTCCCTTATTTCTTCCACTGGATAGTATCAACATTTTATTTCTTTTTATAAAGGCAGTGCAGCTTCTGGTGTAATACACCATTAGGAAAGTCACTGTTTAGCTACTGCTCCAGATTGGTTTTCAGTCCTGAATTGTGTTGCAGCATAAACCACAAGTCAGTGATGTATCTTGTTTCGCATATGTTGCAAGCCTCTTCACAGCTTGGAAATATGGGAGAAGGAGGGTTTTTTTCCTAAGTTTTTGTTATATTTAGAGGTGACAAATTGTTAGCTTACATATAGCTAAAATTATGCCTAAGACAGCAGTAGAAACTGAGAAACAGATTATATTGTTATTGTGTTGACTTTTATATAGCTTTTGTGTTTTTTAGGTTAGGGTTTTTAAGCAAAACAGAGTTTAGCACAGCTTTGATATGTGTGTACTGCTGGCTGTTCTTTGTGTACACACATGTACAAGTACACTGTCTTATCTGTTTGGTTTCTTTTAAACATTTCTTTCAAACTGGATCCTTTAGTCACCTTTCTAGATAATCACTGTGACAGCGTTCAAGGTCTGGCATGTTCATAGCACATTTTTCAACTTTCTTGCTCAACTGTTGATGTCCTTCCATCGCATGTGCATCTGTTCAGATGCTAAGAAGACCATCTTTGCAGTTTCATTAGCTGAATGAGAATTAGTTTTAAATTCCGTGGGAAATAGGAATTGTTGTTACAGTAAACACCCAGAACAAGCCCTGGCTCTTGAATTGAAATTCAAGTTTCAATTTACTGAAACTTGAGCTTCAGTAAATTCTTCTCTTGAAATAGATTTTACTATCTAAATGTGATTTTAAATTTGAAATTGACCTCCGAAGATAATAATTTTTCCTTGGTTGATCTAGTTGTGTGTTTTATTACAAGTCTAGTGCACCTGGAAATACCACCGGAGAAAGGATTTTGTAAATGCAATGCTGTGTAACATTATAGCCTAAACTCAGCTCCACATCTGTGCAGTTGGTTTGACTGTATTTCATGACCTCGCTAGGGTGTTGTAAAAATAACTGCAGTGAAGATTGTTAAATGCCTATATATTATAGTAATAGGAGCCATGTAAGTGCCTAAGATAGATAGACAGATAGCATTAGTACATTAGAGGTTTCCTTGAGAACACTAACCAGGTAAGTGCCAGTGTTCTTCTATGTAGCAATGTTAATTGCCAATTTTTTGGCAGTTGCACAGGCACTAATTACTTTTTAATAGAACCAATGGAAGAAAATTTTCCACTAAGCTTTTATGGATAATTATTGCTATTTTTTTCCTTCCAGGAGCTTGAAACTGCTCTTACAGCATCCATCAGATCTGTCTTGCAGATAAATGGTAGCATTACCGCACATGCAAGATTTTATTCTATAGCTATCCCTGTCTGCCTTTTAAATGATATTGTTTAGAACTGTCTCCTTCCTATCAGAATGGTTTCACACTCTTCAAACAGAGAGTTTGGACAAATAACACATTAAGACATTACTCTGTATTGTTCAAATTCATAGTGTATTTATACAGTGCATTACATAACAGCCACATCTGTAGAGTCTTCCCACTGTACCCAGAGCTTTTGAAGTGAAGCTTCACAACCATAAGGAATAAATATAGAGTAGTGCTAGGATTTAAAGTGCTAAATTTGCCAGTGTCTGTTTCCTTTCTATGGGTCATTCTTTCCTTATGTATTCATGTTGTGCTCAAAATAAAAAGAAATTATTGCATGAATGGTCTCAAAAAGACAAGATACACATAAGATGCTAAGCATTAAACCATGTAAAAAGATGAGTGTGTCATCGCAGTTGGACTGAAACAGTATTGGTATAATATTATGTCACCCTTCTGTCAAGAGTTGGTCACAGTTCACTGAAATTTTGGTGTAGTACTCATCTTTAATAATTTTCATAAACCAATATGTCATGCCTTTTTTGTGGTAAAGAGGCTAAACATTTGTGGTTTTGGCTGCAAACCCTAGTGTGGCTTCAGTATTACCCATGGGTAAAGTATCAGTGTTGGGCCCAGTCCTATCTAGTATCTTTAGTGATGATCTGGATGAGGGGACTGAGTCCACCATCAGCAGATTTGCAGATGACAGCAAGCTGGGGGGAACTTCTGACCTATTGGAGAGCAGGAGGGCTGTGCAGAGGGACCTGGACAGGCTGGATCATTGGGCCGAGTCCAACAACATGAGGTTCAACAAGAGCAAGTGCCGGCTCCAGGGCTGCAGGCTGGGGACAGGGAAAGGCAGAAAGGGACCTGGAGGCACTGATTATCAGCTGACTGACCATGAGCCAACAGTGTGCCCAGCTGGCCAAGAAGGCCAATGGCATGTATCAGGAATAGTGTGGCCAGCAGGACCAGGGAGGACATTCTTCCCTTGCATCTGGCACTGGTGAGGCCGCACCTTGAGTGCTTTGTCCAGTTTTGGGGCTCCTGATTCAGGAATCACATTGAGGGGCTGGAGCTTGTCTAGAGAAGGGCAATGGAGCTGGGGGAGTATCTGGAGCACAAGTCTAATAAAGAGCAGCTGAGGGAGCTGGGGGTGTTTAGCCTGCGGAAAAGGAGACGTGGGGTAGACCTTGTCACTCTACAACCCCCTGAGAGGGGGCTGTAGCCAGGTGGGGGTCATTCTCTTCTCCCAGGCAGCCAGCCAAAGGACGAGAACACACAGTCATAAGCTGTCTCAGGAGAGATTTACATGGGACGTAGGAAGAATTTCTTCACTGAAAGGTTGATTGGGGATGGAATGGGCTGCCCAGGGAGGTGGTGAAATCACTATCCCTGAATGTGTTTAAGGAGAGTCTCAATGTGGCACTCAGTGGCCTAGTTGGCAGGGTGGGTGTTAGGACATGGATTGGACTCGGAGATCTTTTCCAGCCTAGTCAATTCTGTGATTTCTCTCGTCAGGTCCTCAGTCTTAGGAGGTTTCTTGAAGGGTGGCAGCTTTAAAAAATTTAAATAAACACAAATTTGACCAGGTTTGTACTGGTCAAATCCTGGTCATTTATCAGAACACCATTGTGATAAAAGATGTTTGTAAAAGCAAGAGTGTTGTGATGGTTTGTGAGCAGGTAGGGACAGTGTACCCCAATCCATCCACTCTGTAAGGATTTGTGCAGGGTGCACAGATCTGTGTGTGTCTTACATTCACTCTTGTCCTACATTTGGCTCTCAAATACGCCTCTGAGAAGTCTGACTGAAAGATTACCAGAATTTGGACAAAATATTTTGTAGGGTATTTTTTTTCCTTTTATTCTTACCATTATAATTATCCAACCAGAAGGATTAGAGTGAGTGTTTATATATACCTGAAATATTAATCATAAGGATTTTGTTCTTAATGTTGTTATATGCAGTATTTCCAACCTATACACCTTAAGTTATAAATTACATCATGATGAAGTCATGATCCCAGAGTAAGAAACCTCTGTTTTAATTTCAAAAATAATTTTGATGTTAGCAAGGTAGAAGCAATGTTTGCTTAGAGACCCATTAAAAAGGTCTCTTAGTGTTTGTGTATATATTAGGATGATATGTTTATAATGTAATGTGTACTCCTTCACTTCTCTAGAGCTAGTTGATTTGCATTAATTGTTCCCCACTGCTTCTTTATCCCTTTCTATATGTTTATAATTACCAAAAAAACCTCATCAAAACAAACAAAAAATCACTTCTATTTCTTCCATAATCACCTTTCCGTTCCAAACCATCTTTTTTCACTGTCCTTGGAACTTAGTGATTGAATAGGCAGTATCACAAGCCTTGCTTGCAGTACTTCAAATGGCATTTGTTTGCACATTTCAAGGGTTTTAAGATTGCAGCTGTAGAGGTTTTGATCAAGATGAAAAATACTGTTGTTCTCTTGAAACTTACTGAAATGAAACTGCAAGTTACAGAGTTTGTTTGGCTTTCTGAACTCCTTGTCAGAATAGCAGTATTGTAATCAGTTTGTATTGAAGTATTTTTTAGTATTGTAGGTTAGTTATGTTTGACAGACAGAGTTAAATTAATAGATGGGCGGGATCAGGAACAGATCCCACCCATCTATGGAGAGAAATAGCTTCTAGGGAAATTCCAGCTCTTAGTGGTTGGAATAGGTGGAGGATGGCTGAAATATGTCTGTGAAGTTACTGTAGGCTTTGGGTGTAACCAGCTTGACTGCTTCCCTCACCTTCTAGTGGTAGAAACAACTACAAGTGGTTTGAAGACATGATTTTAATCACCAGTGCAGTACTGTTGGGAAGATGTGTAAATTAAAAACTCAGTTTTCCAAGATCAACCAGACGTAGACATGGAGCAGGAAAGCATAAACATGTATCAAAACAGACAGATAAAAGATATCCAAGTGGAACTGAGGATGAAGAATGAAATTCCTTATAAATCATTCTGGATCTTATAGCAGCTTAATCCAGAACTCTCCTTAATATCAGGGTGTCGGGCCAAATGGCAAGAACAGGGAGCAGTAATGGTATCATCCTCAGCAACTGTCTTCTCTTAACTTGTAATTCCCTAACAGAATACTGCAGAATGCTGATACACGTAGAAGTTTATTCCTCAGAACAAAATCCTGACTGTGTGATCAGTGCCCACAGTTGGATGCAGTCCAAGGCATTCCTTTCAGTTCCAGGCACTCATGGACCACATTAGAGCCGTTCTTCTATACGTTATCAGATCTGCTGATGCCACTCTTCTGCTGTTTTTCCTGCAGTCTGTGTGTGGAACAGACCCCTGTGAGGGGAATTTGAGGAAACATGAGGAAATTTGCTGTATTTTTTGTGTAAGACTTCAGATGTTAATTTGCCATTAATATACAGCAGATTTTAAGGTGTATGTTTGGAAGTAAGATTCACTTCTACCTTCAGAAACCCTGGGCATGCAGAAGGGCCTTAATTCTGTACCAAATCCTTTACTGTTTCAGACGTGAGTTTGACATTAATTTGAAGCTGAATTAAAAGGAATTTAATTCTTAAGTTCCAATGAAAATATGAACCTGCTTATAGTTCTTAGCAGGAAGGATTTCTTACAGTAGTAAAATGCTGGAGTTTGCCACACATGGAATTCTAAGCCTGTAGGTAACATCAAAGTAAGGACAGTGGGTATGTTTCAGTAACTGACATAGTTTTCTAAATCTGTGACTAATTTATTAGTACCCACCAGCATAGGAAAGTCTAAACAGCTGCTGCCAATTCTAAGGAAATCCTAACAGTAGTGATAGAATTGACTGGGTTTCTGCTAATAGATACCACATTCTCCTTTTCTTTATCAGTGTAAATTTATTAGGTATAAAACTGCTGTGTATTTTTTTAATTATAATTTCAAAGAATTTTGGGAGAATTAAAAATTTAAAATTATTTTGCTGTCAGAAGTCATCTTTGATAGTTCAAAACCTGTGTTTCTCTGGTTTTGATGATAACTACAAATTTTGTGAGGAGGTAGCCATTTGTGAACTGGCCTTTAAAAGACCCTTAATTAGATTTAGTCATCCTAATTTTATCTCATTAGGCACTAAATAGTTTGTCTCGAGTGGCTGTTTAACAGCCTGGATGATTTAGGTTGTATACTTAGTCTTTTTTGGCCCTTGTCTGAGATAAGAGAATTGCAGTGGCTGTAGAGGTTTGTGATTTTTTTTTTTTTTTATGACAGTTCAGTTTTACAGTACTGAAATTACTTTATTTCAGGGCTTGTGAAATATTTTCCGTTTGAAAACACAATAATTTATTCCATAAAAGTTAAAATGCTAAGTATGCTATAAAAATTATTTTCTGAAGATTTGTTATTTTATTCTTTCATTGTTCTGATGACAGCAAATCTACCTGACTGAGAAAGGAAACAATCTTTGGGGGTTGACCTTGGGTCGCCACTAGCTGCTCTGTCACTCTCCTTCACCAGGACAGGAGACACAGTAAATAAGAAGGAAAAGCTTGTGGATCAAGATGAGAACAGAGAGGTCACTCAGGAAGTATCATCACAGGCAAAACAGACTTGGGGAAATTAATTTAATTTATTTCCAATTAAAAATATAGGGTAGAATTGTGAGAAACAAAGGGAAAACCTATGGCACCTCTCCCATACCACTCCCTTCCCAAACTGAGCTTCACTCCCAGCTATTGTGTACCCTCTCCCCAGGTGGTGTAGGGGGATTGGTAATGGAGGTTTTAGTAATTCCTAGTTTGTGGTCCCTTCCATCTCCTGATGCTCTTCCCCAGCATCAGGTGCTCATCATGGGATGCAGACCTTCAGAACCAGACTGCTTCAGCAAGGGTCCCCTATGGGTCACAGGTCCTGCCAGAAAACCTGCTCCTGTGTGGACTTCAGGCTGCAGCCCCTGCTGGCACCCTGCTCTGGCACAGGGTTGCTATGGATTGAAGCTTCCTTCAGGGCTTTTCCACCTGTGGTCTTCCAAATGCTGCAGAAGGGTCTCTGCTCCACTGTGGACCTCCATGGCCTGCAGGTGTCAGCTGCCTCACCATGGTCTTTGTTAGGGCTGCAGGGAAATCTCTGATCCAGCACACAGAACACCTCCTTTCAGCAGGACCTGTGGTGGTAGGAGAAGGGATATTGGTTTTTTACTAAAGAAGATCAATTTTGACTAGATACAAGGAAGGACTTTTTTACATGAGGGTGCTTTTTCAGAGAGGTGGTAGATGCCTTATCTCTGTAAACATTTGTGATCTGGTGTGACGAGGCTGTGAGCACCCTGTTCTAGTTCAAGATGTGTCTGATCATTGCAGGGCAGTTGGACTAGCTGACCTTTAATCTTTTGACAAATTGATGATTCTGTGGTGTCTGCCCAGCTCAGCTGTGCGCTGTGGTGTGTCCATTGGAGCTGGCTGGAACAGCTGTGGTGGCACAGAGTCTCTGCTGACAGGGGTGAGCAGCTCACCTGCCAGCACCTGGGCAGCTGCACCCAGCACAGAGGCTGAATCGAATGTACAACAGAATGGAGGGTACCTCTGATTAACTGGAAACACCGATCCTGAAGGCAAGATGTGGTTCAAGGTCTCATCAGAATTAGGAAACGTGAAAAAAACGTTCTAGACTGTAACTTCCACTTGTGACTTCGGAATAGATAAAGGCTGTAATTTTTTCATTTAAGGATTCCCTCTTTATGTGAAAAAAAAAAATAAAATTGGCATCATGTCTAATCAATGAGATGCTTCTTTGCATTATTACAGTTGATATTGTTGATCTAATTCAAAATGATACGGAGGCTCTAAGATCTTTGCTTTTGCTGACTAATGTAAAGTCTGCTAGGTCAGTAGCTGAGTAATGCAAATTTGATGTGTGCTCAGCCTGCTGGCCTATTACCTGGCTGGTTTCTTTTTGGTGTGATTCAAGATTTTTTTTCCCCTGTCTCCTTCAAGGGCATTACAGCATTACAGCACCCTTGGTAATTTTTCCATAACTGTTTTTTTCTTTGAAATTTAGCACAACGATAATTTTGGTTTTTGATTAAAATGTTAACAAAGCTTTGACTTTTTAATTCACAGTGAATTAGACATCTTCGGTGTTACTACAGTTTCAAAATCAGGAGGACATTTGGGTTTAGGTTGTTGTAAGTGAGAAGCAGGTTTGGACAAATTTGCAGCTTTACAGGGACACTGCAGGTTTCCTTGCAGAAGGAATTTGCACTTTGGAATGTGGCACTCAGCACTGAACTGTCAGTGCATTGTGATGGCATTATGCTGGGAGCTAAGAGACTTTCATAGGGCATGAAGCTCATTCTAACTTGCCTGAAATGCAGTCTATTCTCCAGAGACAGAAGATGGTTGTTAGTATAAAATTAGTATTTTAATAGTATTTTAATTATAATAATAAGCTGGTAAAGTCAGCATCCTGAACAACATCAGATTCAGTCCTTATAAGAAAAACACTGACATCTGACAGGAAAGAGAAGTAATATTAAATCAGTGATTTTTAAATTATTTTGTGACCAAAAGTGAATTTGATTGATAACTGACTGATTTTAGAGCCCCCTAGGGCCAGCATTGTAAGGCACAAGTATCTGGAGCAGTAGGGGTGAGGAGAACTTCCAGCTAGAAGCAAAGTGAAAAGAGTACAGTGTATAAATTTCAGAAATAGATAAGAAATGGCAGTTATAAATCTTAATGTGTGACCCCTTGAGTCCCTTCACTTGAGAAGAATACACAAAATATTTTGCTTTGAATAAGTACACCATTTTTTTTATTAATGGAATATGTTTATCTTGTGAGCAAGTGCATGCTGCAGTATATCCTTGAGGGAAGCAGATCTGAAGTATTGAATTATTCTGGGCCTTGGATGGGGTGAGGACATTAAAATGAAATGGACTGGGCCTTTTTAAATTCTGAGATGGGAAATACTTTGGTTCAGGAGGAAAAGGCAAAAGTGAAAACAGCAGCAAAGGGTCTGTACACAGCTGTTTAATTTTGCTTCAGGGACAACCAGAGCTTGCCACCAGGCTTCTTCGCTTTTGTGTGTGTATTTACCTTGCTGCTTGGAGCAAAATACCTGAGGCTGGAAGGTGGAATAGACTCACACAGCAGTTGGATGATGAAGTGAAAGGAGTCCACAGGTAGCTTCCACAAGTACTTTTTGGTGCAAAATAATTTATGGTACCTGGTTATATATATCAGGACTATATTCACCAGATACTGTAAAAGAATCTTTGCTGATTTACAGTGTGACAAGAAGACAAAAATCAGTAGGTGAGTATTAAGTGGAAGCGTAGGAAAACAGTATTAATCAAAATGATTACTTCAGCTTTGGTTTTTTGTGTATTTTGTAGGAGGAGATAGAAGGAAGATAATGGTTTTTTGCAGATATAGCCAGCTTACCTCTGTAGAGTATCATTGGAGAAAGGTCATAAATTTTCAATTGAAAATTTAACACTGTTGAATAATCATGGATATGCTACTACTGCTGTTCCTGCTGCCAGGCTGAGTGAGAGCTCACAGTGGAGGATGGGGAAGGGAAAGCAAAGCAGGCAATGCTTGAAAATGTGATCCAGTAGAGAGGAAACACTGTCAAAAAGACTTTAGCCATCTTCCCCACAATGTTTGTGGGTAGTTCTTGCTGAGGCAAGTTTATCTTTTTCAAGGCCTGGGAAAAAGATGTTGCAATAAGATCTGCAGTTGCTGTAAGATTTCTACAGTCAGATCATAACAGTATTTTTTGGCCTGTAATGTTTATGAAAACTGTCTAGCAGTGTGTATGAGTAAGAGTGTCCAGCACAGTACACAGATGTTACAGATCATGGCAAAACTTGTGCAGCTGCCTTTTCTCCATCAGTAATCACTCTGTCTTGAGGCATGGAAGCCTGTTTTATTTCTTAGTGGCTGCAGAACCTGTCTCTTAGAACAAGTGATTGCAGCACAGCAAGAACTGATGCTAAAAATGCTATTGATGGCTTACTTGGTTCCAATTAATTATTACCTTATCAAGTGAAGCCAGAAATTGTAGTGAAGACATCACTAACTCACTCTTTTTTCCCCCACCATTTTCCCACCGGAAAACTATAAACTGCAGAAGTTTTCTTTCTCAAACCTGGCCCAACTCTGTTTTTGCAAATGTCATCCCCAAACACTCCAGCTCCTTTACTGTGTTTTCGCTCTCTCAGATTCCCCGAGTTTACAAGCAATAGCATGTTTTGTGATTTCTGCTTGTCTGGTTTTCTTAAAATCTCCAACCTTCAATCTCTGTGTCAAATGTTTCTCCTGGCACTATTTCCGTGGAGGGTGAATGCCAAGGATTTCAGGACGTCTAGCTGTCATCAGTGCAGTAGTGCCTTTGCTGCTGCAAAGACCTAAGGGATATGAAGAGCTGGAAGTGCATATATTCAGATGCACTGTTCAAACCCCCTCTTTTTTAAGCTGTTGGTGTGAATTTTGGAGCATTTTTGAATTTTAGTAGTTGGTTTGGTGGGTTTTATTTCAGTTCCATATTCTGAGGCAGAGATAGCCCGTTTGTTAGGGCAAGTAGCACATTTTTACTCTAATCTTACCAGTTCCTCTTCTGGTGTAATGCCACACCTCAGGTCTTTTGGTCTCTGATCTCAGAAGCCCTCCTGCCTTGCCAATAAAAAATTCCAACACGCTGTGAAGAGTTTTCCTGAAGGAAGAGAGACTGAACGACTTCNACTTCTGTCAGGGTCATTTTGAGAGTTTTAAAGCAATGGTCTTTGGAGGAAGTTGTCAGATAGGGCAACAGAACATCCAGCTGTGATCATCACATGTCATGGGAGTGAGTTCTGCATCTTTTAAGGTTTCTGGAGGTGAAATCCATGAGCCCCCTGAATTGTTCAGTTATGTGTCAGGTTGTATGCAGTATCTGTTTCAGGAAGACTGTTTCACAGGCTCTAATTTTATAAAATGCTTCTAACATACAGTTGGTATCTTGCCAAAGGCTGTGGGTTTTTGATCTTTGTTGTCCAAGTTTATATGCATGTTAATTGTGCTTTTGATTTTATTTTCCACTTTTTCAGATGGTGGAAGAGATATGTTAAAGCATGTGATGTACTGTACGTTTTCTAGGTTTACTTATGTGTATGCAGATCTATTGCTCAAATCTTTTGCTTTTGCCTTATACAGATCAGTTTTGAGACATCTCTTCTTTATCTAATGGCTTTAAAAAACCAAAATAAAACCGAAAAGAAAGACTGAAATTTTGTTCTTGGACAAGCATCAGAAATGAATTATGCTTAGCTCCAGTGAATAACCAGAATTAACGTAGAGTTTAAATTGACCATTAATGCTGTACCTTTTTTTTTTCTAGACCATGCAGGCGTGATTTTTCCTGTGAAACTCCTTTTAAATTCTTTACTGCTGTAAGTATGGCTTTGAGGGGGAAAGTGTTTTTCAGCATTTCAGTGTATTTGCTGCATGACTGATGCAGCCTGATATGACTTATCACAACATGACTTGCCATCAGAAAAAAGCTGAGAAAACAAAAGTGAGTTCCTGGAAGCTAATGCTGAGAAAAGAAGTGCTAAGGGCAGAGCAAGAAAAATGCATGCTTTTAAAAATGGCTTCTTGTTTCTCCTCTTGTTCTCTTTCCACATAAAGAAAAAATGGCTAGCTAATAGAAGCTTGTCAAGTAGTAAACTTTTAGATCTGATCCTGGATTTAGAGGCTGTTTTCTAGTGATTAGACCAAAA
>VZTR01029494.1:72843-84386 GCA_013400775.1 Chaetops frenatus | reverse complement strand
TAGATCTATATATATATATATATATACACACAGATACATTTATTAGTTATTGCATAAGAAATCTGTTGGCTATTACAGCATGCTGTGTTTCATCATTGTATTCTACACAACTTCATATGCTATTATTAAAAAAATAGAAAGTCTCGTTGGCTCTTAAAAAAATAGTTATGTTTTTGTGCTCTGGGGTACTAACGTGATCACATCACTTTTGGGTCACTTCCTCAGCCATAGGAAGTTTTAGTTCATTTGCTACCATACAAGTGCACAAACTGCTCATGAACAGCTAATATTAAATGTGTGGGTTTTGCTAAAGGAAAACTACTGACTTTATAATATGGGCTTTTGATTAGCTCTCTTTCGTCAGCACTTCATTTACTAGCAAGAGGATATTCAGCATATTTCTGAATATAATTATACAGAGAGACAATTCAAGACTCACACTGTACTTCAGTTCTCTAGATCTACATAATTGCTTTCAATTTAAGAATGCTGAAGGCCAATTAAAATGGACAATTACTGAGGTTTTATTAGTTCAGTTACAGCTATGTAAGCTTTGAAATTTCCAAACTCTTGAAGAAATAAATGTGCCTAAATGTTTCTTTAGGAACTTCCATGTACCTTGATTTATACATTGTCTTTGGTAAAATAAACATTTTTTATAATGATATAATTAAGGAAACTATGTAATTGTGAAGAAATCTGAAAGGATCATTGAGAGAAGACTATCTAATAGCTATTAATTTTTCATCATGCTAAGGTAAGGTTTCACAAGTATCTATATAATGTAAGAACAACAAGAAATCAATCTGCTTGAGTCAAGTGGTATTTAAGAACCTGGGGTGAAATTTAGCTACATGCCCTTTAGGAACATCTCATTTTTCAAAAACAGATCCCTCCAAGTGAAAACATATCTATTTACACATAGAAAGTGACTGAGTAATGACAAGCTGCATAGCTCAGCATTTACTTTATTGCTAAACCCTGCGAGTGTTGCTAAATTAGGAACCCTGTCACCCATCTCCTTGAGAGGTCAGTCCTGCAGAATATTGGTGATCTTATATAATCCTCCAGATGAAAATTCATGCAGCTCATCAGCTGCTTTACTGTTTTTTGCAGCTGGTAGACTTTTAATTTTTTTAGTTGAGAACATCAATTAATAGCACAATAACCAAAGGTTTCCTCTGCACCTTCATCTAGAAATCATGTTCTTTTTTCTTGCTCCCTTGTCCAGCTTTCCTACAAAAATACCTTCAGTTTTTCACTAGATGTTCTAAGCTGGATTTGCAAATGGCTAAGAGTACATAAAATAAAGTTTTGCATGACATGATCTGTGTGTCTAGAGCTCAATCTGGAGTGAAGTGCAATCTATACAGGGAAGGAAATCTCTGTAGAGTGGCAATTCCTTGAACAATAGAATGCTTGAGGCTGATTTACCTGCCCCTTTCCTTACAATGAATATTCAAGTAACATCAACTAGTCTTTGAGTTTCTACAGACTTTTATTAGAGTATGTTTTAGAACAAGGTAACTTTTGATGCAGAGAAAATCCAAATCACCCTGCTAATAAGTATTTTAAAGAATAACTGGTGAACAAATATTTTTCTTTCCTACAGTCTGTACACAAGGACAGATTTGATTTTAGTTCACCAGCTTTCATTGTCTCTTTTTTTGCAAGAGACTCTGTGCAGTCTTCCCTGGATCTTCAGAGCATGTTGCCTCCATCACATCTCTAATGAAACACTGAGCCTCTGGGTCTCTCCTGAGGCACCGTACTTGCAGCTTTTCTCACTCCTGTGTGAACCACCAGAACCCAAATGAGCATCCAGCTGGACAAAGCTTGTACTGTTATGTTTCATCTGTTGCAGATGATAAAAAACCACAAAACTACTAAAAATGTAGAATGCAAGAGTCACCCATTTCTTCTCACTTTCAAAAATGTAGTTTTGACAAGTCATCTTCATGAAAAAAGGGTGGCAAAATACAAACGAATGACATTTTAGGGTTCTGGATTTCCACAGAGAGAAGTTTCTCTTGTGATTTATTCTTTATTACACAAATCAAAACTAGGTATGATCCAATACCATTCTTTGTTTCACACAAATGAAACAGCTTCATCAGCATACTTATGACTCAAGCACCTGGTAAATTAAATTGTCTTAGAAAGAGATTTCATTTTGTGTCCATTATTTTTTTTTATTGTATATCATGCTTTAATTTAGAAAACAGATGAAGTGATCAAGAATAAAGGTCTGTCTGGCATATACATCTTGGAATGTTTCTTTACATTTAGTGCAGTTGTCTTTTAAATAAGAACTGCTTTTTCTGAAATGTTCTTTGTATAAAATGATATTCCATTACTTTAACTTACTCAGAATTGTTGCTCTGAAAGATTTTTCTAGTTGTAAATTATGTGGGGAAGAAATTATCAAATTTTTGCTGATTTTAATTGTGTAATGTTTGTTTAGTGTTGATTTGTTGTTAGTATTGGAAAAATCTCTTTAAACATTTATGTCCCACTCCCCTACCCTTCCTCCTTGCCTTTCCCATGTGAAGATCAGTGAATGGTGAACTACAACATTTAAAAATCTGTCAAAATAAGCTAAGTCAGAACATACTGGTAGGATTCTTATTGCTAGCATTCTCAGACTAAATTAAAAAATAATTAGAAAATAGAAAAATTAGAAAATATCTGTTAATCAGGTTCAGTGAATCTGAAAGAATGATTCATTTTTTACTAATAGTCTTTTTTAATTAATTCAGAACATGATCTAAGGAACACTTTCACTCCATAAATTTTGTCAGGGATGGACAGAAAATGCCTAAATTATAGAGTCTGCCTGTTAAGCCAGACCCCAGTTCTAGATCTTGGGTCTTGACAGGGACAATTACTTCAGAGTGGAGAGGGAAACCAGAATTCTGAACACTTGATTTCTTGAAATATCTTACCCAGTTCTTGGAAAATGGAAATGGAAAAGTAGAAAATAAGAACTGTTTTAGTCTTGATAAACATAATCTGTATTGTGGTTATGTAAAGCCAAGAGACTTTTGGTCAAAATTCTTGGTCCTATGAAACCATGGAGCTCAACCAGGCTGTCTCAGAAAGCAAGCAAACAAACAAATAAGTCAAACAATTGATTTAGGAAATCAGGCTGCTGAAGTTAATATATTGTGGTTTACACTGCATCACCAGTTCTTCATTTCTCAAGATTTACAATTCAGGGTTGTTCATTTCACTTTCCTCCTGACTCCCAAAAGTGAGTGTCTCCTCGACATATCTGACTTCTGGTTCAGGAACCTCTGCCTCAAAAACTTTCAGATCTCTCTTACATCTTTATTTAAAGATCCTGATCAATAGAACAGTAGTTTTAGATGTTTGATTAAGACAGGAACCTTAGCAGTTTTGGGCATGTTCAAGCACAATAATAATATTTCTGAGACCATTAAAAGAGTTGTACAGTCTGCCTAAAATTCATGGATATTACTCAAAAATAACATTCTCTCTGCCTGCAAAAAAAGCCTAAAGAGTACATCTCCTGATCTGATGCTTACTCTTCAATCCATAGGATCTCTTTTATCACTTAAAACAGTAGAAGCACCTATGTGTAATGAACCATTCTATGAGGCGGGGATTTATAAAGCCAATATTTTTGCAGTGTGTGAAAGTTAAAGCTTATGTCTTCATAAAAGACATTTTAATACATTTTCAATGAGCTCAGTCAACCATGTTATCTGGTATTACATATACATTAAAAAATATGTATAAGTATTCTGGAAAATATATTTGTTAATACAGCTGCCAAATTCAACATGGGAAGATAGTTATATCAGATCAACTTCAGGATTTTAAGAAGAGATAGACTTTTGCAATTTCCTAGTCCAAATGAACACTTCTGAAAGTCAGAGTTAGGTTAATAATGTGATTGAGTGAGATATTGCAGCATATTTTTGAAGCCTGCTGATCACATATTTTACAGGATATGATTTTGGCATTAGGATTTGTTGCTAAAATTCTTTGTGATTTTGATCAGATTACTTAATTCTGAACACCTCCTGGGGTAATTACACTTCCATCTTTACTAAGAAAAGGTAAACAAACTAAAGAGTGGGAAAACTAGGACAAAAAGGATAGTGCAAATAACTTTGAGAAAACTGATGCAGATTTTATCTAAATATGACAAAGACTCATTCTAATATTTCTGAAATCTCATCATGTTGAGGAGAAAAAAATCAAGTCATTCCTGATGTAAGTTGAGGTACATCTACATTTTCATCACATTTGATTTTTCTTTCCTTTTTTGGTGTTATTTTCCCATCTGACAGAAAGAGTTCTCAATACAACTGCATGAAGTCTACTAGCATGTATGTTTTTATAGAGATACGTTTTTTATATATACCATTTTAGTAGCATTTTTTAAATTTTTTTTTTTTTTTGTGTGTGTTCAAAAAAATAACCAAGATCATGATAATGAGATAGCACAGACAGTGTACAAAGAAACTAAACCAAAAAAATTGTTGAGTTTTCACCCTGGATTTACTATTTGAATTAGTCTCAAAAGAGAGGGGTTTATTGGGGGGATTTTTTGGTGGGCTTTTTGGTGGTTGTTGTTGTTGTTGTTGTTGTTGTTGTTGTTGTTGTTGTTGTTTGGGTGTTTGTTGTTGTTGTTGTTGTTGTTGTTGTTTTGTTTTGTTTTGTTTTGTTTTGTTTTGTTTTGTTTTGTTTTGGTGTGTGTTTATTGTGATCAGGAAACTACAAGCAAATTAAATGATTGATTTATTACCCAAACCAACTTGTTTAAATAATATTATCATAGAATTAGTATGACATGATAGATTAGTATGAGAAATACTGTCCCCCTCTAGGCTACCCTCATGAGACTCCAGCTGTAGCACTGCATCCAGCTCTGGGCTCCTCAGCACAGGAAAGATGTGAACCTGTTATAATGAGTCCAGGGGAAGGTTACACAGATCATCACAGGGCAGGAGCACCTGTCCTGTGAGGACAGGCTGAGAGAGTTGTGATTGCCCAGCCTGGAGAAGAGAAGGCTTCAGGGAGACCTCACTGTGGCCTTAGAGTACTTTGGGAAGGCTTATAAAAAAGACAAAGAGGAACTTTTTTCACAGGGCGATAGTGACAGGATAAGTGGGAATGTTTTTAAACAGAAAGAGAGAAGTTTTAGATTGAATGGTAAGAATAAATTCTTTACTGTGTAGGTGGTGATGCACTGAAGCAGGCTTCCCAGAGAGGTTGTGGATGTCCCATCCCTGGAAGTGTTCAAGGCCAGGCTGAAGGGAACTCTGAGCAACCTGAGCTAGTGAATGTCATCCCTGCTCATGGCTGAGGGGTTGAACTAGATGATCTTAAAGGTTCCTTCCAAACCTAATCATTCTATGGTCCTATAATTATATGATATGCTCATTTTTGTTTTCTCTTTTAGAGTACAGTCAGGGGGGCAAATGCTTGAGTCTTTTGATAGTGTCAATAACTAGGTTAATCATGTTGATTTGGTCAGTGTGTTACCAAAACTTCCAAACAAGTTCTTACAATAGAAAAAATAAGAGTCTAGGAAACTAATTGCACAAATAAAGGCTCAGATTACTCAATGGAAACAGATATTTATAGAATACTACAAGGATATACATAAATTACTAGGACATTCTTATTGTTCAAATATACAAAGGACAAAATTTGCAGTTGATGTAAAATTATTCAGGGTGGTGAAAAGTAAAACAAAACACAATGAAATATGGGAATGTGTCATGTTTTTGAATGCCCATGTAACAAAATGAAAGATGTAATTTAATGCTGATAAGAAAAAACCTAATGAATACTGAAAAATATGTCCCCATGTACAAAAAAGTTTTCAAATTTAATTATTTTCACTTGGTTTTCATATTAATGACTAAGATATACACTAAATAAATGAAAACACTCAGCTTGAAAAAGAGCTAGATAAGGTAAGCTATAACATATGTTCGTAACATTTTGATTGCAGAGAAAATTAATATGGAAATTGGACTCAATCTAGCTCTTGCATTCTATGCCTTAAAGGTCTTTTCCAACTTAAGTTAGTTTCTGATTCTGTGATTTAGTATTTCTCCTAGCACAAGAGTTCTAATGCAGTTACCAGACACTTTGCTTGAAATAAATAAAAGGATGTATATTCTACACACTATACTTGAATTGCAGAACTCTTTTCCACCAGTTACCTTAGAGCTCAATAGAATAAATGTGACAAAGAAAAAACAGGATAAATTAATGAAGAAAACATCCATCACTACTTCAAAAGTATAAGGGTGTGGGGGAAATCTCCAGATATAGAACTCCATGATCTACAAATTCTTGGAAAAATCTGAGGTGGACTAATTTATTTATTTTTTTAGGTTTATTTTTTAGAGTAATCCCTTGGTGCAAATTACAGGGTTCAATTGTCTGACCAGTCCTTTGAACTGACCCACATTATCTCTTTTTATAGTCTATTGTTTCTACATCCCTTTTTATAACTTTGCATACACATCACAAGTCTGAATAAATGGAAACATTGTTTTACCTTGTTACTGCAGTTAATTGAATACACATTTGCAAATAAATACTTTAAATAATGTCTGTTTGCACCAGCTCAGTCATTCTTGAAACAGAAATTAATATCTTTGTCTTTTATATAGGTGGCTTCAAAGATAATTCCCAGTAAATGAATTCATCATAAAATCTCTAATTATATCATTACATGCTACTCTGCTATTCCTAGGTCATTAGGTTACCACAACTGTTTTTGTTCTGTTGAAGGATTTCTCATAGGCTTCCTGCATTTCCACACGGCAGCAACCAGTCTTTACTGCAAAGTTAACTCTTTCACACTGTGAATGCCATGCCCAGGAGGACTACAAGAAACACTAGGGAGGCCACTTCAGAGCTGGGGTAGCCAGCCACCTGTAGGCAGCTTTGCTATACACTGTCTTCTAAACTCTATTTAAGCAAGAGAGGAAACACAAGTACAGATGACAGTTTAATAAATGCTTCCACATTTTGCTGCTTGACCTTAAGTATTTTAGCCAGGTTTGGAACCAATTGCCCCACACAATACATGACATTTGGCCTCAGCAAGGGCCCTGAAGGCATCCATGACCCTCAAGGTTTTTGGCTGCTTGGGCCAAAGGCTGGCTCTGGCACAGGGCACTTCAGTGACCTAGGATCCTTCTGCAGTAGTGATAAAGTGAAGACAAGTTTATTGCTTTCACCTCTGTACTCAGAAGCTGCTTTCAAGGCTCTCGGTCCTTACCTGTAATGAGTTTCCCTGAAACACTTATAAAAGCCATACAAATCAACACCTTCCTATAATAAGAAATTAATAGCTACCACAAAAGCAATTCTAAAAGAATCCATAAACATAGTGATTTTTTTTTCCACAGGTACCTTTTATGCTTTCTGTATTGTGTGGGATTTCCCCCACTTGCCTTATGTAGGGAAGAAGAAAGTGGCAAAAATAAAAATCGGCAAAATCAAAACCAGAGACATCTGAAAGTCTTGAGTGTATTTCCTCCATATTCTGTACAGTCTGGCAAGTATTAATTTCTATTTCTTATTTTTATTTTAACATTTGTGGTAATTTTCTTGACTGTGAACTTGCACAGCATGATTGCTTTCACATAGCTCAGTATGATATGTGAATCATGCTCTCCCAAAGTTATCTGTTGCTGATAGCAGAGGTTACTTGAGACAAAATTTCAAACTGTATATTGTGACCATTATTTTTCATCAATTCAAACACAGTAATTCTACTGTCTGAGAACTGTGATATTGCCATGACCTTTCTATCTTCTGCTCTTTATTCCCTATTCACTTACGATTTCCATGCTGTTCAGTATACTTGGTATATTTAGACTTCATTATTCTACTTGATCGCTCTACTTCATTGCACACTTATTTTCGCTATATTGAATGGACAGTTTATGTAATTCAGGTTTTGACTGCAGTACACAATTGTTTGCTACAGGCTAACTACAGTGTCTGTGTATTTGAGAAGATGATTAGAAAAAGCTCATCTCTTCCCCATAAAATAAAACACATGATGATTAATGAATGAGGGAATTTCAAATGCATTTATTTTTCACATGCAGAGTAAAGCTGAAGGTCCATGCAGTATCACATACCTCCTCATGTTCATATCAACATATAGGAACTATTGCATAAATCAACATATCATAAATCAACAGCACATGTAAGTTTCAAATTTTGTTTGAAATCTTAAATAAACACTACATAAAATGTTCCAGATAAATCTGAAGGGTAGAATAGAAGTAAAAAAGAATAAAAAAACCCCAACAAAACACCAAAAAAAAATCATATAAATAATATTTCCAATAATTAGGCATAATTGTAATACTAATATTTCATCCCCTTTCACAAAGGGTGAACTACTGTATATCACTGAAGTTATTGCTCATAATTCAGGGTATCTACTATCAGTTGCACAGTACATTATCTTGCACATATCAAGGATTGAAATATATCTATCTATATCTAATCTATATCTATTTATCTATCTCTCTATATATGTATAGATGTTTGCAATACAATCTTGATGGTCATGAATTAGGAATGCTTATTCACTGACAACTTTTAATTGCTGGGAGTGAATAAGCATTCCTAATTTAAGACCATTTATTTAAACGAAGAAGCTGACACCAATCACTGCTTCCCGAGAAGATACTGTTTTGGAGAGAGGAAAAAAAAATGAAAGCCTGAGTCCTTGATATCTATCAGATTGGAATTTAATGTTCTTAAAACCAATAACTAGCCAGGTCTGAGTTTCACAGCTGAAGGTTTCAATCAGTTGAGTTTTATAGTACAAACTGTGGTAATAACCTCTTACATTAACCACCTGTTCTTGAAAGAATGGCACTTTAATCAGCCTATAGACATACAGGCACTTAAGGTACCCTGTACTTTTTTATTGTTTGTAGGGGGTTTTTTGGGATTTTTGTTTGGGTGGGGGTTTGGTTTTTTTTGTTTGTTTGTGGGTTTTGGGGGTTTCTTTTTAATCTGCAGGTTTTTAGTTTCCTTTTAACTTTATTGGTGTTAAAGGAAAGATGTTTGGACAAAGATATTTGCTCAGTACTATAGCCCTATTTGATAATACAGAGCAGAAATTTGCCTCTGAAGATAATTTAATATAGAAAATATGGTGCAGAGTCTTTATCAATTGAAATTTTCTATCATTCACAGGTTTTTGATCATTTTTACATTGAATCTTCATGTACTTTTGTCATTGGAAAAACGGTAATGCACTACGTAGGCTGCTGTATGTAAAGATTAAAGTGAAACTTTTCTGAATTCAGTACCTACTTTGTTGATGGCAGTTATGTAAGGCAAGACATTTGTTTTGCTAAGGTTTAAATTAGAAGTCAGACGGTTAGAATTGATAAAATTACTCTGGCATAAAGCAGAGAAACATGAGAATCCCTGAGATAGTGAGCAGAAGGATCATCTACTGATGTGAGTAAATAAAGGACAGAGATGTTTTTGGAGAAAATTTCCAAACGAGCATAAAATGTTTCTTGATGGTTCATTTCACCTAATGTGGAGTCTCTGCAATGCAGTCAGCAGTCTGGATCCTTGTAAGGACAATAAACAAGATATGACAAGATGATAAAAGCCAGCACATACTGAACAGACATGGGAAGTGGCACCCATTCCAAATCCAGACATCTGCATTTCTACCAGGTCTCTGATGGTTCCATAGGCAACCATATTCATGTAAAGGTAGCCTAGTTTTTAAAATAAATTTTGTGCCTTTCAGTCATTTGACTTAAATTTTATACACATTTATATTTATGCATTTTCAAAATAAGCATGAGAACTCATTAATGAATTAAAGAAATTTCTTCTGGGGAACAGGGTACTTATTGCAGTTAATATTTTTTATAATACCAGGAGAGTGGAGAACCAGATGCTTTAAATTTTACAACCCTTATGGGCCAGTGATCAGATGTTTGTAAGTTTTCAAAACCCTATACAACTGTTTGTAGGCAGGGATAAGTAATTGACATTTTGACATTAGAGAAAAAAAACCTAAAACACACCACAGCCATTTTCTGCAATGAAAAAATAAGTAGCATCGAATACATCAAAAAAGGAATATTGTATCACATTGATTGTTTAAATGAAAGTGTAATTGACAGAAATTTGTAGATTGCTTATTGAAAGAGTGAAAGATAGTAAGATATTGAGACCCTGTATCAGTCCATGTAACAGACGTCAGACAGGGGATTGACCACGTTGTTTTCTGATTTTCCACAGTTGATATATCCTTAAACAGTTGCATTAGAGTAGGATTTTAAGAGACTCATAAAGAGGAAAAGCAGTGGTGGTATAGATGCTTTACAGTGAATCCTGGTGAGACCCATTAAACACATGTTGCCACAAAGATAATACTTTCAAAGACTGTGAGCAAAGCAAAAGATCAAAAAGATCCTGGAAATAGAGGTCAAGAGTGTCTCCTATTTAGGCAATAAAAAAGAAAACATTTCCATCAAACTTATCTCCTTTTTTTTTTTTTTTTTGTATCCTTTCTTCACAAAACCAAGTAGACAAAATCTCTGTTTTCTGGAGTGTATCAGATTGTTTCATGACTTATGAAAAGTCCTTATATATGATCAAAATATTGATGAAATGTTACTGTCTGACTGCAGATACAGACTGCTCAAGCCACAAGAGATGGGGTAGAAATATTCCAGGCTTAAAGCCATTTAAGTCATAGACAACCTCATTGCAGAGAAAGAGAACCAAAATGCCCCTTCTTCTACAAATCCATAAAACGCCACTTGTAAATGCTATGGTATTGGTATGGATGGTACACATCTCTACAGACTGATTGATACAAGTTTGATTGACAGTCTTTGTTAACTTCTTATGGGAAATGTCAGTGATTCTGGGGGCAGGAGAGATGAGGTGAAGTAAAGGGACATAAAAAGGAGAGATGAAGTAAAGCAAGGCAAGGCAACAAAAAAAGGAAAGGAGAGATGCAGTTGCTCACTCTCACAGAATCAAAGAATCACCTGGTTGGAAGAGACCTCCAAGATCATTGAGTCCAACCCAACCCTAACACTTCAATTAAACCATGGCACTGAGTGCCACATCCAGTCTTGCCTTAAACACATCCAGAGATGGTGAATCCACCACCTCCCCAGGCAGATCATTCAAAGACTTTATTACCCTTTCTGTAAAAACTCTTTCCAGCCTATATTTCCCTTCGTTCAGCTTGAGACTGTGTCCTCTGATTCTGTCAGTTGCTGCCTGGTGAAAGAGACCAACCCCCACCTGGCCACAACCACCTTTCAGGCAGTTGTAGAGAGTGATAAGGTCACCTCTGAGTCTCCTTTTCTCCAGGCTAAACAACCCCAGCTCCCTCAGTAGTTCCCCATAGGGCTTGTGCTCCAAGCCCCTCACCAGCCTCAGTGCCTCCTCTGGACTCTCTCAAGCGTCTCAAGGTCCTTCCTGAACTGAGGGGCCCAGAACTGGACACAGCACTCGAGGTGGGGCCTCAC
>VZTR01029494.1:48652-64898 GCA_013400775.1 Chaetops frenatus | reverse complement strand
GAAAAATCTCCATGGTGAGACAAGAGAGACTCTTCTTCCAATTGGACTGATGAAAGCCTATTTCAAGAGTGGTAAATTGACCAGGGATTTTCTAAGTTTGTTTCTCTGTGTTGTTGATGAGAAAGATAGTGGTAAAGGAAGATAAATGAGGTGGGAGAAAGGAACCATCTTGGGTGGGGGGCTGGGGGAGGAAGAAGAAACCACCTGGGGGTTGATTTTGATTTTGTTGTTTTTTGTTAATAAACTATTTTTATCTTTGAAGTTTAGGCCTGTTTTGCATTTCTCTTAATCCTTATTCTCATGAAACCACTACACTGCACTCTCGCCTGGTGTGAGCAGGCGAGCAGGTGAATGGGAAACCGCTACAGAGGGGTTTTTTATTGTCTCTGGCATTCTGAGAAGAAATTAATTTCTGATTCTTCTCCCAGCTTTTATTAAAGTAACAATACAAACTAAATGTTGAGTATTAAAAAATATAAATACCTATATATCTGAAAAGAACTCCATCATATAGGGTATGGTAGAACAATGCAAAAACACAGAATGCAGTTCAGCCTGCAATTGAGATTAATCAGGAAAAGAAAGATTCATAATTGGCAAATAAGCTTATTTTTCATAGTGAACTCATGAGGCACTTGTACATATCATTTCTCTGACAATCTCTTTTATTAATGGCAATGGTCCTACAGATGGAGTTTTTACTAAACATTCAATACAGAATTAATTAGATCATTATATTTTGGTTACATGGTTGTGCATTATTCACTCATTTCTTAATACTGTAACTGAAAGTTTTCTTCTTCCAATTTTACTTTATTGTACACACTTTTACAAAATATTTTTCTTATAGAGCCTTTATTTCATGGATTTATAAAACAGTTTTATTTCTATTCATTTACCTCACTGAAAGTCAGTGCTTCAGCCTATTGAAGTATTTATTAAAGAATTCTAATGTAGGAGGAAATAGATGAAAAATAAACATGTATTAATACATATTCAAATATAATACAAGCATAAAATATTATTATAGTCAAATTAAGACTGAAAGCACATATAAGCTTTCATGTCAAAAATAAAATAAAAATTAAAATTACAAAGAATATTTCTTTTGAAAGAATATATTCCTGCAAATACAGGAAATTCAGTATTCATTTCACCCATAGGGGAAGTAAAGACAGAGCAAGCACTCAGCCTACCTAAATCTACTTCATTGCTGTAAGCCTGTGTTTATTGGTAACGCACTTTAATGCTTGTGAACACAGGGTTTGTCCCCACTTTTCCTTCCATTTTTGGACAGTAGCTGTTGTCTTGTCATCCCAGGCCATCTGCCAGAGAGAAATTGAAATTATAAGGGGATAGAATAATTCCCTGAAGAAACCTCTTTCAATAAAAGGAGCATATCAACCAATTGCATAAAATTAGGTGGGATTATCCAAGTGGCATGATATATGACACACAACAAGGGATAAGGTCATTGATGCTTTTAAGACCAGTGACATTTGAGACAGATAATTAAATTTGGAGTGGTTTTGACCTTTATATAATCTCACTTATATCTTAACCATTATAATAAAGAAAACTGTTGCCTGCAGGTAAGCTGTAAAGGAATAATAAGTTTCATGAATTTTCTGGTAGAGCAGTGGCTTTTTATTATTATTGGAAGGCTAGCATTAGTCTTTGTAGTTATAAACAGCAGATGTCATTATCAATACTTATGGCCATGATAAGATTTTCTTCCCCAGCTGTGCTTTTTATATACCATACAAGTTAATTTTATCTGTATAGTGCTTTCAGTATTCAGTGTTATTCCATTTAGATTTACATAAAAGTACTAAAAACAATGGTAAAACTATGTGTTCAAATTAATTATATCATTTTAAACGTTTATATAAGAGATGCTACTTAGTGTCCAGAACTGTAAAGAAAAAAAAAAAGCAATCTAGATATTACTTCTGGATTTCTTCTTACCCTTCTCTTCTTCTTTAAATTATTCCTTCATCATGTTTCTTTTTTCTCCATTACCTTTCCCCTACAGTTGATGATCTGTTAAAATTTAGTGTTACCTATCAAAACAGTTATTTGGCTCCAAAAATGCATCTGCATTACTATATAAAGAAGAATGGGGGATTGCACAACTAAGAACATTCAACAACTTGGATTATTTGAAATACTTTATTCTTAGATCAGTTCCAAATTAACTCACCTCCTTGTTGGTCTGCTGAACAATAGCACTTTCTTCTCAATAAATTTGTATGGAGGGGACTAGTCTTTAAAGACGCATCTCTTTAGAGTCACTTTTACTCATCTTGGACATAAACCATTGATCTTTTCTCATTTTTACATTTGTCCACAACCAGAGATATAACTGCAGCTTTCATGATGACCACCACTTATATTTTTCTAATTTATATCGTCTGTTACCCAGCTGTTATCCATACTAAGACATAGTTATGTAGTGAAGTTAGGTACTTTAGTGACAGACATGCTACCTGGTAACCACCAAATTATTTGAAATATTTGACAAGATAGTTTTGCAAAGGAAGCAAAGAAGAAAATCTATTGGCCTGTCTCAAGAAAAAAGGATTGGAACCTCAGCAAAGGCACCTCATTTCTATCTTCTGAGTAACACAGAAAACTCTATTTTTTGCTTTGTCAAACAAAACAGGGGAATCGATTTGCAGCAGTCTTCTTAGAAGAATGCACGATAATGCAATAGCAGAAAATTAATAGTTGCTGTGTAATTCTCTGCCAAAATCAAGTCTACCAAGGCTTCAAGGAAGTGCTTTTCAGGGGACTTCTGCATCCTCCCTTTGAAAGACAGTATTGATTCTGTGAAACTGAGAGCAGTAGCAAGTAGTGTCACTCTGGAGCCATACTGTGACTGGTACTGTTCCCCACACTTTTATTAATGACTTAGAGGGATTCAGCAAACCCTCAGCAAGCCTGCAGACAACACCAAGCTGAATGGTGCAGTTAATATGCTGGATGGAAGGGATGCCATCCAGAAGGACATTGTTCTACCTAGATTTCTAGATTTCAGTAACGCTTTTGACATTTTTTCTCACAGCATCCTTCTGGAGAAACTGGCTTGGACAAGTGTAATCTTCACTGGATGAAAAACTGGATAGATAGCTGAACTTTAAATGTGATGGTTGTCAGAGTTACATCCAGTTGGCAGTCTGTTCCAGGTGGAAACCTCCAAGACTCTCTCCTGGGGCTAGTTAGGTTTAATAACTTTATCAAGAGCCTGGAAGTGGGGATCAAATGCACCCTCAGTCAGCTTGCAGACAACACCAAGTTGAGCGGGAGTGTTGATCTGCTGGAGGGTAGGAAGACTCTGCAGAGAGATCTGAACAGGCTGGATCAATGGGAAAAGGCCAGTGGGAAGAGGTTCAACAAGGCCAAGTGCCAGGCCCTACACTTGGATCACGACAACTCTATTCAGTGCTACAGGCTAGGGGCAGACCTGCTGGAAAATTGCCCAGTGGGAAAAGAACTGGGAGTGTTGATCAGCAGCTGCTTGAACATGAGCCAGCATTGTGCACAGATTCTCAGGAAGACCAATGGCATCCTGGCCTGCTGTATCAGCAATAGTGTGGCCAGCAGAACCAGGGCAGTGATTGTCCCCCTGTATTCACCACTGGTGAGGACATACCTCGAGTCCTTTTTCCAGTTCTGGGGCCCTCACTACAAGAAAGACATTGACATGTTGGAGCAAGTCCAGAGAAGGGCAACAGAGCTGGTGAGGGGTGTAGAGAGTAAGTTCTATGAGCTGGGGGAGCTCAGGTTGTTCAGCCTGGAGAAGAAGAGTCTGAGAGGAGACTTTATCACTGTTTGCAACCGTTTGAAGTTGCCAAGTAACAAGTGATAGGACAAAAGGAAATGGCCAAAAGCTTTGCCAGGGGAAGTTTGGTTGTATATTAGAAAAAATTTTCTTCACAGAAAGTCTATAAAGCATTGGAACATGCTGCCCAGGTTGAGTCACCATGCCTGGAGGCATTAAAAAGATATGTAGATGTGACACTTTGAGACTTGGTTTAATGGTGAATTTGGAGCGCTGGGTTAATGGTTGGACTTTATTTTCTTAAAGTTTTTTCAAGTGATTGAATGATTCCATAACAGCCTTGATGATCAGGTCCAGTCTGTATGAGGCTCATAAACTTCAAGGTCAAATGCAAAATACTGTCAGAGAGTTTAAACTGCATGATCTTCAAAGGTTCCTTCCAACCCAAAACATTCTATGGTTCAGTAATAACTGCTCTTGTTATTTTCCTGTTCCATGCTTCCTTTTCTTCTCTGTCTTTTTTATTATTTCTTATTTCTGTCAACTTTTGTGGCTTTTATTTCATGTTCCTCTTCTGTCCTAATATACCAGGTTTCTACCCTTGTGCCAAGCATTTATTTACTTATGCTTTCCTCTCTTCGTTCTAATGTTCTTTGAACATTATCTTTTTACTAAGCAATTTATTGCAATGGATGTAAATAGACTGAACAGTGAAGACTACTGTTCCAAAACAGATCCTTCACTTTCATGTGAATGTGCAGTTTTTGCTTTGTCAGATATGGGAGACAAACAAAATTGCTTTCAAACAGCTCTTTTTCAAAGATATCTCAGTAAGTTTGTTCATTTTCAAAGATATCTCAGTAAGTTTTGTAGTTCATTCATCTCTCGGTCAGTGCACACTGCTAGAATTTCTTTACATTTTTATTGTGTGCTTTTTTATCACATAGAATAACTTCAGCCTGAGCATATTCTGTATCTATCTTTTCTCTAACTTAACCAATTTGAAATCTTTCTGTTACATCTCTCACTTTAATATTCCCTTAAACAATATGACAATGCGATTTTATGCCTTACATACTCATAGAAAAGGAGAAAAACAAAAGTAAATAGAAAAAACCACAAACCAAGGAACCAACCAACCAAACACAAACAAACAAGAAGAACCTCAAAGACAAAACAAAACAAAACAAAAAACAAACAAACAAAACTAAACCAAAAAACAACAATAACAACACAAAACAACCATGGCAAAGCCTAGTTGTCATTCTGAGTGTTTCTAAAACAAATATCTAGCCAAAGCTTAATGACACTGACATAACAGGATTACGAAAAAATTCTAGTCCATACCTAAGTGGTTCTAAAACTGGTGGCAAAAAATCCCCAACAAATTTAAAAAACCCAAAAAACTTCTGTCAATGAATGGCTATGCATATTCAAATGTTCATATTGTTTCCAGATGATAAAATTTGTAGTTTATTGCTCAATAAAATTCAAATAAATTGTTTCAGTTGAAATTGTTCCATATGCATCTATGTCTTGAAGTATTTTAAAAAAGAAATCATCTGCGTCTTTTATGTTGCTGAGTTCTAAATATTATTCAAAGTCAGAAAATGCTGAAAGAATTAGGTACTACCCTTCTTAGGACAATATGAGAAACAAAAAACACATAAAGGAAAAAGATTAGTTCTTTAGCTGCTGTAGATAAATGTAATTTTATATTGTTCAAAGAGACATCTTTAACTATAGAGATTCTAGACTTTAACAGGTTGAGGAGAGATTGGTATGGCCTGTAAAAACTGATGACAAAACAGTACTCTTGGAATGTGGGAGAGAAAACCCCTTTCCTGGAAACATTCAAGATCAGCTTGGACAGGTATCTGAACAACCTGATCTAGCTGAACATGTCCCTTCTTATTGCAAGGAGGTTGTCCTGGATGACCTTCAAAGTTCCCTTCCTGCTCCAAGTGTTCCACGATTCTATAATTCAATTTAAAACTAATACAAACTGAGGTTTGAATGTTATGTATATTTTTTTTTTTCAGAAAGTAAAACTGTGTTTAGCCTCACCTTGAATATTGTGTAAAGCTTTATATTTTTCCCTTAAAAATATTTCTCCTCACTTAGAATTTGCATTTTTTCCAATATTTAGAGCCTTGATAAGGCTAAAATTTTGGATATATGAAATGCTGGATAATTGAAAAAAATCTCTGTTCACTTCATTAAAATAATTAAACCCTAAGGTAAGTGTTTTTCATTATACATGTATAGAGCAGTTTGCCAGGTTTCTAGTTCTTAAGGTTTCTGTTTTGAATTCCTCCCTGTTATCAATGTTTTGTTAATGAGACACCTATGAGTAAGCATATCTTGGTGAGCAGGTTAATCTGAAGATGAGATTATTTATTACTGGCAGCTTCTCTTTTGTCTCTACATCTAAACCAGTCTATTTCTGTGTAATTTTTCTGGCTACGTAACTTTTAAACTGCTGCTTCAATTGGTATTTCTACAACTCTGCTTTCTCTGGAATCACCAAAATCAAGTAAAATACCTCTTAATGTGCTTTCAATTGAGTATAATGCTATTACATAAGCACATTTAAGTACTTATCTACATTTTGAAAATGTCTAGACTAAGTGATTTGTGATGTTTTCCTGAATTGTATCTCTCCTTGGTACGAGATTCTATTTGGAATTTTAATATTGGTTTGTGGTTTAACATTGTTTATAATCTGCCTATTATTCTCATTTTTCAACCTTCTTTTTAATTTTTTTTCAAGCTCCTAGTTATGTTTCACATGCAAATTCTATCAACATAGTACCTGCAGTTTCAGGCTATTAATGAGAAATAGCTCAAGTGACAAAATGATGGCTGACTCACTGCAGATAACAGCAAAATAAATCTACAGTGAAATATGCAGATATCATGTTTACAACTGTCTTGTTTAACATGTGGAGCACATACTGTCATTATGTGCTCTACATGTCATGTACATATCACGTGTNAATATTTAATGAGTCATATATATATATATATTAGGGTGACATATTTGTTTTATAAAATAATTTTTTACTTGCCATATGGAATGTATTTTTAAAATACATTAAATACTTCAAAGGACACAAAGACTGTTCTATGTTCCCCAACAGGGCCTGGAAAATAAAGTGTAAAAATTGTTTAAGTGTACTGTTTCTTGAAGTACTCTAAAGAAGCATTAGGACTAAGCAAAAGATTACATGTAGGTAATTAATCTCCAGTTCAGAGATGTGGGAATGTTACTATGCTAGATGCCATGTTACGACTTCATATTAGCACTAATTCTACAGAATCCACTCTTTTCAATGTCATTTTCAAAAAGTGTTGCAAATACTATTTTACCAAGAGAACTGTGCTGTACAAAAGCAGTTATTGCTCCATTTGATCCACAGAAGAGACAATTTTCTGTGTATTGCCTACAGCTTTAATGAACAAGGTCTTTTACAACCTAAGTTATCCCAAATATTAGTTCATGATCCCAATATTTCTTCTTCTGAAAAGTCTACTCGGTATTATTATGTGACTGATTACCAGCCACAGTTTTGGATGACTTCCCAGCCATGTTTCATGCAAAACGTTTAGACCGGATTGCTCAGGGCTGTACTCAGTTTAATTTTGACATTTACTCTAGGGATAGACACCTCACAGAGTTCCTGTACAAACTGTTTCTCTATCTGACACCCTCGAAATAACCAAGTGATCTTTTTATGTGTGTTAAATTGAATTTTGTGTACTTCAGAGTATAACCATTTCCTCTTGTCCTCATTGGACCACTGAGATGTTGTCACTGCCTTGCTTGTATTTCCCTCCCCTTTGATAGGATCTCTGAGCCTTCTGTTCTCCAAAATGAACAGTCCTAGATATCTCAGCCTCGCCTCACATGACAGATGGTCCAGTACCCTTTATTCCTCTCTAGGATAGACCAACTGACCAATGAATAAAAAGAAGAATGCCTGTAGTGCCAATCATCTAAGCTTCCATTTACCACAAGCCTAAAGTTCACTGTGATCTACCTATTCTGTGAACCTTTCTTATATGTGGCAATTCTTGGTCTGCTGCAAAAAGCCGAGAATTCTCCTTGAATAGCCTTCTTTGTAGCCTATGCTTCCATAGCACTCACCAGCACTGCACTCCTTCCTGCTCCTGCTCCTGCTTGTGGGCAAGGACAGAGGTACATTCACAATTGGAGGCAGGTCTAGCAGGCCACCTATTTTCTGCTTTAATTCAAAGTGTTATCCTACAGTTCTCAAAGCAAAAAAAAAAAGATCCTGAAGCCACTGACTGTACCTGAATGAAAGCATATGCACACACTGTCCCACAGATATGTCTCAGGAGAGGAAGTATTTTAACACTGACAGCTGCATTTGGTATTCCTTACATGCCTGACAACCTTTCTCCTCAAGCTGAATTAATCCTCCTGTTGTCTTTCCTTGGGACAGGTTCATCTGGGACCTGCCAGGTCCCTGTGTAAGGTGCTTTCTAAGCTGGGAAAAGGCTGGATTTGTTTATAAGTCTAATCACCATACATAGCAGGTTAATTCAGTCACTTAAAACAGAAAATCTTCTTCCATTTCTCCCCCAAGCTTGAAACATTACGTTTCTGTTGGATCATATGAATTTGCAGGGCACATCTGTGCAAAATTTGATGCTCTTCAAAAAACAAAGTCATGCTAATTACCAAAGCCTGTCAGTAGCAGTTGGTTTTTGAAATATCTTGAACTTTTTATCTTAAATAAATTTGCATTATGTAGAATAGTCATACAAACCTTTTTAAAGCACACTGTGTGAAAGCAAATAAAATGTATTCTTTTTCCCCTGGTGGAACACCGTATTCTAACATGACCCTGCTGTTCACAATATAATTTTCAGTAGACTGACACTTTGAGTGGGAGATTCAACTTGCTCAGAGACAGTAGAACCATCTGAGTAAAATTATTTCTCTTCATTGATTACAGAAGGTGACTGTATTTTAACAAAAATGCCTCAGTTGACTAAAGCACATTCAAACTTGAGGGGAAAAAAATGTCCAATTCTAACAAGTTCTTTTTATTGTTCTCTAAATTACATCAGCAGACTAAGTGAAAATCATTTTACTCCATTTAGAAATTGACTTGCAGTAACTGAGGAAAATTGATGGAGGATCTAAACTCAAGTTACAAGATAGTGCCCCTAAAGATACAAGCAAAATTTGAGAAGCATGCATTCAGTAAATGTTTGTTTAAATGAATGAATATGTGCTCAAACCTGTGGTGAAGTTTTAGGTAATTACTCTAAAATTATATTGTTGAGGATGTCTAGAACCTGAGTAATAACACAGGAGCAATCTATTCAAAAGGAAATTTTAGTTTTGGTCATGCAAGTGAGCAATGTTCTTTGTGAGAATAAACACGTTCATGCTTCCATAAACATTAATCTTTTTATTTATGCTTCTATAAAGTGCATCTTTATGCAGCAGTGTTTTGTGAAATTTTTGCCTATTTGTGCATTCACCAATGTTTTTTCTCAGAGTACTTTAGTAATAAGAAGCTGTTGTAGTTCTTCTTCTTATAACTCAGACCTTCAAAGTTTTTCTGTTTTGTAATGTGGATTATTATATTATTATATTTTTAAATTGTATTAAATGCAGTGCTTAGGATAAAGAATGTGGAGTATGCAAGTCATTTGTGTAAAAATCCAGAGAACCATTAATCAGTAATTTTTCCAAACACTTAAAGGATCCTTAGTAAAATTTTTATTCTCCTCATCATTAAATATTGTCCAAAGGAAAAATATCAAAATGAATAATTTAGTTACTATGCTTATATATTCTTTTGGATACAGGTACCATAAGAAGTGTCACATTCCATTTCCGGTATAGGGAAAAAATCCAAAGCTTCAAACTGTTCTGCAATGTTAGTTTGTTCATACTGATAAATTTGCTCATTTTTGCTTGAACTGCTGAAAATTAACAGCTAAATATTTAACTTTGAAGTGAATCATCGGTATTAATTTTCAGACTGAAGTACATGGCATATTGGTAAACACATACAGGAAAAAAATATTTAATATGTGTTTGTAGGAAGAGTCTTTTTTGATTGTCAGCTACTTATACTGTACCCTTTGAACAAATTAATGTATTGGTATTAAACCATTCATTTAACTGTACATTAGCTATGAGTTAGACTCCTCAAAAAAGGACTATTGTTTGAATCAATACATTGTGAGATACCAATATACATAGTGAGAGAAAGAAGAAAAAAAATCAATACAAATGCACGAATATAATATGATAGTAATAAGGTACTTATATACACAGACATATTTAATTTCTTAAACTCTTTATAATTTCTATATACTATTCAAGCATGCATGCATTAATGGAAAGAGAGGAAGGGGCAAGGACAAGAGAAGAAAGAGAAAAATACTGCAATAAATATAAAATGTCTTTGCCATAAAAAAAAAAAAAAAAAAAAGAGCTGCTTGATATGATATTCTCAATTTTCTTCACAGGTTCCAAGTACTGTTTGTCAATCAAAAAGCAATGTGTCAAAGCATTTTGAGAACCTCAAAATACAAAAGGGTTGTTCTGACAAGAAGAGAAAGAAAAGGCAAGAAGAGATCCAGTTCAGTGCTACCCAATAATTATCTGTCTCTCTTTGATAGCTGATATTGGCTGGATCAAAATTTAAGTTCAAATGTTAGTTGTTAAAATGTGAATAAAACTGTTATTTGGTTTAATAGACATATTCTGTATGTAAAATAAGTTTGTCAAAGTTGTCAAATATAATATAATTTTCCAAATATATGTATGCTATGTGAACATTAACCAGAGGAAGATTTTGTGTAGGAGGATCTAAAAGCAAATACCATAATGACTACATCTGCTCTATATACTATTTGTTGATTTTTTATGTTTTAATTTTTTTAAATTAAGATACATATTTAAGAAGTGTTTTACTATTTTATTTTAAATTTACTTTGCACAATAAGGAGGGATATTTTTAATTAGTTTATTTATTTTTACATCATAATTTGTCACTACATAGAGATTGCATGTATGGTCAGATAGAATTATTAATCACTGGCAACTCTAGCCAAAAACCAGGTTTTCAAAAAGAGTATAAAAGAGGAAGGAGAAAATGAGCAACCTAAACAGGACTTCTGGTTCCTAAGCAGTTTCCCAGGTGCAAACTCCATGGAAATAAAGAATGTGTCAAAATATCGAATTTGAGTGTTAACCTAAAAATTTTCTTTCATTTTTCTTCAAGTGTTTAATTAGTGACAGAAAACCATGAAGACTAAACATTAAATTAGTTTTGCCATGATTAAAAAACATCTAATAAAAAGTTTAAGACCTGTTTAGTTTCCCCCCGAGTCCATTAACCATAACTCAGTTATGTAAGTAACAGAGGCACATTCTCACCCCAGTGTCTGAGGGCTAACAACCCCCATTTGTGGTCCCTTCAACACCTGGTCACGGCAGCAAGACACAAATCCTCCACAATTAGGAGAACAGCCGAGGACCCCAAAATGAGAGCCTGTTCATTTTGACACACAATTTTATAGGATTTTCAAAGTGTATGAGGATTGGAAGATGGAATCCCACCTCTCAACCAGACTGGTGAAGTGACCAGTCAGTCAGCTTTCCTTCTCCAGGAAAGAATGTAAACAAAACCATTGTTTTTAGCACAATGTGTGAGAAAAATCCGACTCGAGAACATAAACTTTTCAGAAGGCTTTCAAAAACAGGGCGACACCCATTTACTTCAAGGCAGATGTTACAAGCCAGGACTGACCACTCCTCTGACTCCAACCAGATCCCAGTAGCTTGCAGCACTCACACACATGCAGAGTAGAGTGTGAAATTATGCAGAAATAGTTAGGATTAAATAGGACAGGACAGACTGTGCTGATCAGGCACAAGGCCCAGCCAGGGAAATGTACTAACTGTCCCCATTTTGCACGTGAATACATCTTTCTGTCTGTTCCCTCCTTTGCTCCTTATCAGTTCCCTTCTGCTGCAAATTTCATAGTTTGCACAGACTTAGTAATTTCACTGTACTATCCCAACTCCTTGTGTTTCTTTAGTTCCCACTTGTTAGCTACAAAATGCAGGTGATCCTCTCCAGACCTGTGCCTGAAATTTTAAATAGCCTGTCAAGTACCGTGACTGACAAGGTTTGTTTCTTGCCATTGTCTCCACTATTGTTTGCCCATAAGGTCTGTGTCTCTGTATGTAATTTATGTGTTGCCTTCTCCTTTTCTTTATGATCACATTTGACAAGGTCTTTAATCAGATTACCTTCAGGGAGCAGACATGCTCTCCCTCTGCTGATTCTTACAAAGACCTGAAAGGATAAAACCTTACACAACACAGTCTGAGCCCATAGGTGACTTTGCACTGAACAAAAAGCTGGCCTAGTGGCCTTCTCAAGTGCCCTCTGAGTTATGAGAGTTATTGAATTACCCTACAGTTCTACAAGGGCATTCAGGAGGTGATGCTAACTTATGGATTGTGTTCGGACTGGTAATACCTATTTACTGACATCAGAGGGAAGGAGACCTTCTTTGTTAAACTCTGCAATGTTACATGCTGTGTAACTGACATTCTCCAAGACCCCAGGTAGGAGTATATTTTAACAAGTATTTAGATTTTTTTTTTCTCTGTCTCAAGAGTAATTTGTCCATTGCTAACTTTCCACACTAGATAATGTTTTGATGTAATCAAAAAAGAAGAAACACTGACATACTGAAATCAACACTTGTAAACATCATTCCTGCAGCTCAGGATAGATGCAATCCTCTGGAGCTATTTCTTTAGTCATGTTATTACTTCACATATATGAATTTTGGCCATTTTATCCATTAATCAACAATATTTGGAAAATAATCTTTTAATACAGCCATGAGTTTTTCATCCTGAGAGAAGGCAGATTTGTTGTCAGGATGAATACCTTGTACTGGGTTTACATGGCAAGGTTTTGCTAGCAGGAGGTGTTTGTAATGTAGAGGTGACTCCTGTGAGAAACTGCCAGAAGCTGCTCCCATGTCAGCCAGTTCCAGCCAGCTACAAGGCAGACCCATTGCTAGACAAAGCTGAGCCAACCAGCAACATCAGTAATGCCTCTGAGATAACACATTTTTTAAAAAGTAAAAAATGCTTCACAGCAGCTGGGAGAGAGATGTGAGAAAATGTTAGCAAAACAGCTCTGCATATATCAAGGTCAGAGTAGAAGAAAGGAAAACAGCTCTGTAGGAGCCAGACCAGAACAGGAAAAGAGCATGAGGAGGAAGAATCAGTAGAAATGAAGAATGATGAACTGAACACAACCCCTAATTCCCACTCCTATGCTTTTCTTATTTCTCACTATCCAATTCTGCTACAATTAAGTGGCAATAAGTGGAACTGAATTTCCCTAGGTGAGTCTTTTGCTGTGATAGTAAAAGGTGAGCCATCTCCCTGTCCTTACCTCAGCCTGTGGGCTTTTTGTCTTATTTTCCCCCATCTGTCCTGCTGGTAGAGGGAAAGTGATAGAATTACTTGGTAGGCACCTGGAAGCCAACTGAGACCAACCCACTACATTTCTTTAAACGAATGTCTCTAAATATAAATTTCCACAGAGATGAGTAAGATTTACTTATGTAATTCCAGAAGCTTCAGTACCATGTGAAAAGGAGAGTTACTGCCCAATGGTGTGTGTCTCTTTCAGATTTGAAAAACTTCTCTCCTGAATGAAAAATTTTCTCTTAGATTTACAGACCTAGGTTCATAACTACATGAACATATTTTGTATGTCTGCTCAGAAATACAAACTGAGATATTCAGTGTGAAAAATATAGGGAAATAGTGCAAGGTGCAAGAGGATATATAGGAATTAAATGGAAGTAAATAAAGTAATATTTGTGGTTATCAGTCTGAGGTCTTAATTTGTCTAATATTTGCAACAAAGTCAATTAAATTTCAAAGAGTCACTGCTCCACTTGTGATTGTTTATGATTTTCATCATATTTCTTATCTGAAGATACTGCTGATGGTTATTTCGAGTCTTTTCTTTCTCCTATTTTCCTTTAATTTTTTACTAAAACCCACACATACACCCTTATTTTAATATCAGCAGTTTTAGACATCTTCTGAAAAGATAAGTTGTCATTAATATCAAAGCTAGAGCTTTTCAATAATATGGAATCACTGTAATAATTTTGGTTCTAATATATTAACACAGTTCTAGAATAATACTTTTCTAAGCACTTGTGTAATTAGGACCTGGTGTGGGGAATATTAAAAACTAAATTATTCTACTTACAGCTTAGCTTTGTAGGGGATAGATTTATCAAAACCTCCCAAAAAAGTCTGGGGGAATCATCACATAGAACAATCAGCATTTGCTCGGCTCTTGCACAACCCAACCACAATGCAGAAAATTCAAAATAATACATGTAATATCCATTTTCACTGAACAACAGTGCAAACTCAACAGAAGAATCTCATTTAAATGTGCTTGTAAATTATGATTAGAAGAAATAAACATAAAGTATAGTCATATACAAATCAATACTGGCACATATATTTTCTTTACATCCATTACATTTTTCTCTACACTGACCACAAACTGATAAATTAGAGGTGACTTTAGTTTTAGGTATTGGAGATAAACAGAAGAAAACACCAGTGTTTCATGGGACTTCATGCAGTGAATCTTTCTTCCCTGATGAATGATCATTTGTCTCCATGGACAGCTAAAACCTTAGAGATTTAATGTGAAGTACAGAAAAATTAGGGTTGAAAAAAGCCACACCAGGGTTTCTCCAAGTTAAGTGTTTCCAATACCAACAGCTCAGTATTTTGTGGCTTATCCTTGATCCCTCTGTCCTGCTAACACCATTCAATACAGATCCTGAGTTTATTTGACCTGACAGTAACATAGTCCCATGAGGATAGTCTTCACTTCCTAAAATCTTCCTCTAAAGTGAAACCTCTAACAAGCAGAAAGAAGAATCAGATTCTCAGATACTCTAGCAGAATGGAAAATAGCTGTCCCTTGGAAGGCAGTGATAAGCAGATGGAAAATGCAGCTTGAGAGCTTTGTTAGCTTGGAATATTTCACTGCATGTTCTCAACAGGTGTTAAAGGGAATGAGTTAATTAGCAGAAACAATCAACATGCATTTTATTTAGTAATGCTGATCAGTGTATTTCAGGTATAATATGCTTCCATTATTATAGGCACTTGAAAAATTTACCTTCATTTGCAAGAATGAGAATTTCAGAAGTGTTCATCATGGGACTACATTTATTCTAACTGAAATTATGTGGATCCTCCATTTTAGTTCAAAGACAGCAAGTGGACCAGTATCTACAGTTTGCAAATGAATTCTTTGCCCACGGTTGAGTTTATATCAACAAACTAATATAAAGGTGGTAGACAAGGTTTAGGTTTATAAGAAAATCTTAACCCGTAAGGGACAATTTAGGTAGTTTTTTTAACCATGTAAGAACTAAGCACAAATCTAAAAATATTTTTACAAATGTGGAAATTTCACATGCTACTCTGGACATTCTGGCACTTTGAAATATGTTTCCTATACAAAACACCTGTAAAAAAATATTCTTATTTTCATAGCTTGAGATCTAAATAATTTTGGTGTTGGTTTTGATTGTTTGTTTATTTTTGTTTTGTTTNATGGACTTTCGCCTAGCCTCTTTTTAGAAAAGTAACATATGGAATTGAGCTCAAGTGGTCTTCCAAAAAGCCCTGCGTTTTTCTCTATGTCTCTGTATCGCAAAATCATTCACTCTCTTCTTAAATGGTCTCTATTTGTTGTATGCTATTTACTTAGGGATTTTTATATCTGTTTAGCATTTAAATTCCCTTTATTTTCTTCACATCACACATCCAACAGACAATGTTGGAACACGTCTTCTCCTCTTACATCCCTGAAATGCAATAAGCTTTAATTGATTCGTGTATGGATATAATTCCAAACCTCAACAGAAGAAAATGAACAAATCAATACATCTTAAAATTTATAGAGAGCTGAGAAGATGGAAGATGGAGAACAAATAACACACTCCGTGAAGTCTATCTCAATTCCTGCTATTGTTGAGTGCTCTAACCCTCCATGATGTTGGAGGAAGAAAGACTGGGAGAAAAAAAAAGGTCTAAGGAATAATCAGTATACAAGACATGACCAAGCCATTCTGAGCTAAAGAAAGTTCTATGATAGTAGTCTGAGATCAGCTTTGTTGATAGCAAGACACTGCTTTACAATTCATCGTTCTATTAGTATTTACCCCAAATTCAATCATCCCTCTTAGGTTGCACTGGGAATTTTTAATGACAGAGAGATTTTAAATGGCCTTGAATTTCTTTTATAAATTTTCTATGACTTCTCAAAAGGTTGTCACTTGTATCTGATATTTGTGCTGCTGTTCAGGCAGCATAAGTTGAAAAAT
>VZTR01029494.1:21808-41702 GCA_013400775.1 Chaetops frenatus | reverse complement strand
CACTGGGTTCCTGCTTCTGTTTTGTTGTTAGTGCCTTTGTAGCTGTTGTTTCTTTGTTTTATTATAAATACTGGTAAAGAACTGTTATTCCATTCCCCATATCTTTGCCTGTGAGCCCCTTAATTTCAGAATTATGATAATTCGAAGGGAAAGGGTTTACATTTTTTCCATTCCAAGGGAGGTCCCCTGCCTTCTTTAGCAGACACCTGTCCTTCAAACCAGGACAGTGGGTATATGGCATTTTTTGCCAGATAGATATATTCCATACTGTGCTATAAATTTTAATCAACTCTTCTATAAGGTAGCTATAACTACTTCAGTTGCAACAAAACATCATAAAATAATGCTTGTCATCTCATAAGAAGACTTCTTTGTGTTCTTACTATTTAGAGCAACTTTTTTGGGTTGTGTCTCTTCTAAGCTAACAGTTTTTAATTGCGTAGATGTGAACATCACTGATTGCACCTACTCCCACTTATATACCCTGTTTTGCTTTCCCAACAAGGTAAATTCCATTCCTTTAAACTTAATATTGACTTTACCTTCCATGTATTGACAGGAATGTTTCTGTTAGACAATCTCACAGCTTTTATATTTAGTAGCTGAAAGGCAGAACAGTAGATGAGCTTCACCTGTGAAATTCACTATTTCCATATGGAGCACTCACTGCTCTATTTGCTGAAAGCAAAATTCATTGCAGAATTAAGGCATCCATAAGTTCAGGGCTGTAACACTCAGGGTTTAAGTTCCAAGATAGAGTTAAGAACTGAAAATTAAGAATAGAATACTCTAGATTCTTACATATTATGAGAAAATCTAATACATGGTAAAAATCTTACACAAGATGAAAAACGGCTAACAAGGAAATCTGTGTGTCCAAAACATTTCTCATGTTTAGAATTGTTAGTATTCTTGACTACTTGAGGTTGAGGTGAAAGAGCTTTCCATGGCTGGAAAATACAGTGGATATATTTTAAAAGTTTTTATCTTAAAGTAAAAAAGTTCATTCCTGTCATCCACATTTCTCAGTATTTTGAACTAAAGAATAATTCTTCTCCTTTCTCAGAAATGTTGTATTACAATGGAAAAAACCTTTCAAATCTGGCATCTCAAGTCTCTCTAAATTCTGCTTGCTACTCCATTAGGGGAAAAAAAAAAACCCACAACCTTCATCTCAAACGTTTTATCCCAGAACCTTCAGACTACTAGATGTTCTATAATGTTGCATAAAATAGATTTTTTTAATCTCTAATTCCAATTTAGAAATGGATTGTGTAACTTTCATTTGGTGATATGTAATCATGGTATTAAAAAAGTTGTATTCTGCAAAAGAGAAATCACAGGAAAAAAGATTCCGACCTTAGGGAATTGTCATTTAATCATTTACTTCAAAAGTAAGACTTCCTTTCCCTTCTTGTTAATGCATGCAAATTTTTGCCTTTTTTGTTACTCTGCAGTAAAAAATGTAAAAAACTAAAAATGTTTTGTTTGTAGAGCAATACATCTAGTTCTAGGTTGCATTTTGTTCCTCCCTGAATACTCTCTCTCCACATTAACCGACACCCTGGGCATAATAACCTGTTGATTGAAATTGCTGTGAAGTGCTCTCCTGACTTCCACTTTTGCCATACTCCCTCATAAATGACATTAACTGTTATGACTTTGTGGTAACTGTGGTGATTCCTGGAGGGATGTGGGAGTATATAATTGAATAACACCTAATTTTGTTTGAGTGATTTAATTCATAGCTCTTGGAAGTGATGGACATGATATTTCATAACCTAAAGGTCAGTAAGTGAAAAATGAAACACAAAGACTGAAGTGTACAGAGAAGTCCACAAATGTCCATCTCTACTGTGAGGGCAGATGTGCATGCTTCTCAGCAGCTTGATGTTTTTAATTTTTTTTTTTTAATGTGATGGCTTTGTATATTTAAAAAAAAATATAGTTAAATCAAACAGCTACATTTCAGAAGCATATATAACCTTCAAAAGAAGAAAAGAAATGTAAATAATCCTCTATAATAATATGAGCAGAAATTGCCATTCTCCCATTTGATAGCTCAAAAAAGTTATAGATTCAAAATTGTATAAGCTACCATTTTTATTTATCCAGCTGACTGATTGGCTGTATAGTTTTATTGTGCAAATACAACATACACTACATTTATACAGGCAAATTAAAAAAACATCTGAGTTGCTTTCAAAGTATATTAAATTTAATCAATTAAGAACGTAAAAGCAGGAGAGCTATGAGAGGCAGTAAAGTCCTGTTGAAATGCCTAATTATATCCATTAACTTTCCCCCTAATGAGCTCAACTTCTTTTCTAATTCTGTGTCCTGAGTTTTGTGTATACATTTAAAAAGCATAGAAGAGAGCTAAAGGGCAAGAAAATTATCATATAAAAGATATTTATATATAATCAAAGGATTTTCTCTGTTAGTAATGATTTCTATGTAACACAAATATATTTTGTTGAAGCCTACATACATCTTTAAACAGCAACTATGATTTTGTATAAAAGATACTAATTAGTTGATCTATTATTTCAGTATTTCCAAGGAACTTTCCTTTTTGATAACAAAGAGGAATTCTCTACATCGTAATAAAAGATGATACAAATAAACATAATGTCAAGTGATAATGTTTGATCTTTTTGTTTGGCAGGAAATGACAAATCTTTCAGGCAGGCCTAATGTGTTTGAGCCATTGCACAGTAAAAAGGAGAGCAACTCAGTTTTGTACATATCACTTTACTCAGCTAAATTTGACAGTTAAATTCCCTTTGGCAAACCAATGATTTAAATAATAACCAAATTATAGTTACGTGACATTAAAATTAAATATTGCTCATTAGTTTTTTATTTGTATAAATAATCTTGAAAGCTGCAATAAATGACTTGTCTTACAAAAAGTAAGATGTCATAAGTGAAATACATATGGAATTTTGGCAGCAATCTGCAGGTTTTGGTATTTTGCCTCAGCTGTTTTCCACACTAGAAGGTTTAACAAGCTTAACAAAAACAATTTTATTTTACACTTCTCTATCAAAATATATACACAGTTTTCATGCCACAGTTTCCAGTTTGTGACATGAAATTTTGTAAAACATAAAATGGCTTTTCATCAAAGATTAAGCAGCAATCCCAGTTTGTCACAGGCCATCTGTGTGACCTTCATGAAATTCCTTATGCCAGTTGGAGGAAGGGATTTAACCACCTCAAGAGTTTTAAACCAAAGTTTGGAGTTTATTTACTATTCATTATTCTTTGTTTCTTGTATTTGAACTATTTCATTAATCCAAAAGAGGGTTGCAGAAACTAATCTGACTTCGGTGATCAATCACTTAGAATGAATGGTAAAGAGCCATTATAAACAACCCAAGGACAACTGTCAACAGTTAAAGTGTTTGACATATCTTTGTTTCTTTTTGACTGAACTTGCCTCAGGTGTTTTAGCTCTTTGCCTGCATAAGTTTAGAGTGTGAATCTCACAATTTTTCTGATCTGGCACCAGGATTTAGCATATCATGTTGTTCCTTGTCTTTTCACCGGTGAAGGTGGATACCAGAATTCCTTCTTTTTCAGAACTGTTGGCTAATAATATACTTGATTGTGCATTAGTCTGGGAACTCTCTCACTTCTCCTTTCTGAGTTCTTGCTTATGTTCCAGCAACTGCTTTGGGCAGAACCAGAAGCCAGGCTCTAGAACCCTCCTTTTTATTTGTCATTACCTAATATTCTATCATTATCAATGTCTTCTGATTTAAATTGTCTGAGAAAAAACATTTCTAGAAGGACTTCTATTTAACAATAGAAACCATCCCATCTTCTTTTCTGACACTGGTTCCAGCTGTACCTTATTTATTTCATCACAATCTAGTTAAGTCATTGGCATAATCCTAAAAAAGACACTTCCATATAACATAAGTTAGTGGGTTTTTTTGAACAATGACTTTTTTTTTTAGAAAATTACACTGATCTTTTCTGTTATTTCTTGTACATGTTGTTTTCAAAGAATAGTTTGGCTTTAAGAATGTTCCTTACATAAGAAAAATTAGCTACAATAAAATTTAAAGCTGTCAAACTTGTCTGTGTGACAATAAACTAATTTTGACTTATCTCTTTGTAAACTTCCAAAATTTTTTTTTGCAGGATACATCAACATAATCAACTTTTAAAATAAAATAAACTGAAAAGGTTTTGGAAGTAAGCTTGCTTATCTCCTTTTTGGCAAGCTGTTACTTATAAAACTGTAGAAATTTAATTTTCTCCTATACTTTTTACCCTCTTTTAAATTTATTTTATGTCCGGAATCTGTTTTTCTCTTTTCCATGGTAATGAGAAAGAAAATATTGTACAGGTAGATATAAATCTCCTTCCATTCTTGATTCTATAAACCTTGTTTACATAAATAATTAGGCTAGGTCAAAATTTTACATTCATTTTAATTCAGAAGTATTTTTTATGCAGGGTATTTCTTTTTGGTGTTTGTTTGTTTGTTTGTTCGTATGCATGATATAATGAGGCCTTTTATGAGAGAGAGGTTTGCTTTTAAGTAAAGAACCTTCTTCTAGTACTATAAATAATGTGGTCCACCATATCTTTTCCATAGTAATTATACAAAGAACAGAAATGGATCTAATTTTGCAAGACAAATTGATATTTTTCAAAACAGGCACAGTTATCAAGAATTTTTCAGAGAACTAACTTGAGTCTTAGAATCAAGTCTTAGCTCTGTACTAAAATGGCTGCTCTATTTGCAGGATTCAAGTAGTTGCCATTTCCAGTCTGCGAAGGTTAGTTTCCTTCAAACCTAAATAAATAAAAAAACATAGATACATAAAAAAAGAACAGTATTTTCACAGTACCTTTTTCTGGTTCTCAGTCAGCTCTACAGTGAGTGCACTGATTATTCATCACAGTTCTGCAGTAGAGTACTGTAATCACTGTCTGAAAAGTTGTAGTTATATACTTGTGGCACAAATAAGCAAGAAAACAGCTGATGCCTCAGCAATGACAGAAAATTCAACAAGTAGTCAGAATCAAGAAAAAAAGTTTTGACTTCAGAGAAGAAAATTCTTGTCAGTAGCTAAATATTCTTTTTAGCATTTGTTATGATATTGTCTCTCTCAACCACTTCGTTTTCTTAATGAAGATTTAATTTTAAAAATAAAATTATTCCTTAGGAAAAAGAAGGAAAGAAGAAAAGGTGAAAGAGAGCGACACTAAAATCATGGTGCAATTTTTTTGAAAATTAAGTAAAGTTTTGCTTTTTACTTGTGACTAAGAAGTGGCTCCTCAGAGATTAACCTTGAGAGATGTCCCTACCCAGGGAGACATCCTGGCATGCAGCCAGCAGCTGTGCAGAAAAGCTCAGTGGGTCCTCAGCTGTTCACTGGTTCTGGAATAAGACAATTAATTTATAATCATATTTTCATACCAACTAAAGATGATAGTTTCTTCCATATGTGACTTGAGTCAGACCTTGACCAGCATTATGGTTAGGTAGGCGTGTTGCCCCTGTTGGACCTTGGCTATTGTGTTTTTATCTGTCTCCCCCAAAATTTTATTTGAGGATCCATTATGATCATCACTGTCACAAGGAGACACACAATACATGCTCTTGGAAACAAATTCCTTTGGGGACTGAAGTCCTCAGAGAATGTCCTATCAATTTTCAACAGCTAGGAGCTTACTGTAGTACATACAAATCCACAAACTCTCCTTCAGGGAAATGACACTTCAGCAGAAACTGACAAGCTAACAAATTACTTTTTATTTCTTGAGGCAGAAAAACACAGATGAAACATACTTAACATGCCTGCAATCTGTTAATTGTCTTATTATAGTTAGAATTATGGTTATGGGATGCTGGCAGTTTGATATACAAACATAAAATTGTTTTATTAAAAAATGAAATTGTAAAATAGAGATGGAATTCCATAAGAGTATCTTGTCTCAGGACGGGAGAAGCACTTTCGAAATTTGTCTTGGATTTTCTTGTCCTATCAATGTAGTCAACCATAGCCAATGTACTATCCATCATCCTAGGGTTATGAGTGTCAGAACTTCAAGGAGGAATACATGGCAGATTTGAAAGAGTCATTCTTTATTCAGTATAATCACACAGTGAATGAGAACAGCTCCACTCCACCCCTGCAGATGCCCAATGTATTTTATACTGGCTTCAACATGAGCATTTTCACCTTGCAAATAAAGGTTAATATGGGTGAATACATTGTATTACCTCAGCTAAAACTCTGAAAAAAAGTCACTCCTCTCCTATTTCTTTTTCTCATACCTGGGCTGAAGGACAGAGCAGCATCTCCTTTTTAAGTTTAATAACATGACATGTTTTTCTTTTCTTTGCTTGATCTTAAAGGTCTTTTCAAACATTAATGATTCTATGTATGAAATTAATCTCATTGTCTTTATGGTCTGCAAAATACCATATAGTTGGGTATGTACATATATATATATAAAACCTACTCTATAATATGTTATCTATGTTTGTCTACCTGTATGTATATCAATATATGCATATAACATACTGCTTAATACACACCATATGTAAAATTCTTGCCTTGCTCATGATCTGTTTTAAAAGACCAGCTTGAGTCATTAATTGCTTACAGCTGAGACAAAAAGGAGACTGGAAATTAATTTCTGATATGATTAATTACTTGTCTTTCTATGAGTCTAAAATGGAATAAAAGCTATGCTCCAGATAAAAATTTTACATATTTGACACCCGTTAAAGGATGAACTGGACTCCATTGCCTAAAAAGGCAAAGTAATGTAGGGACATGCTTTTCATTTTTTTTCTGTTAGAGATATATTTTATAACATACTAAACCAAATAACCCTATGTCCCTTCCATGATTTTTCTAGCTATGGGCTGGAAGAGGAACGTAAACTTTCGTCTTTCAAGCTTTTCATCATATCTCCCTTTTTTGCTAATAATGTAGGGGAATTTCAATAGTAAAGCAAACTGAAAACGTATTTACTCAGGTGGTTCACTACTGAAAGCTAATTTAGCATTTCATCAAATAGAGATACATAGGTGGTGGCCTTAGCTGGTTAAGCAATTTGCTTTCTTTTAAAACCTCAGCTACTGATATAATTCTTTTCTTATTTTTATTAAATCTCTGTATTTCTTGATTTGTGATCTCAATCAATAATATGAACTGGAAGTCTGAAAAGGTCATAACAAATATTCTGTACATTTCCATATCTGAAAACACTCTGTTAATGCTCTTGCTGACCCATTAGTAAGGTCAAGTTGTTCCCTTTTCATAACAACGGGAACCTCATTTCCAAGGAAATGTGTTCTTTTATTTTTAATGCAACTTGACAGTTTTGACAGGGAAAGATAATGACAGTCTAAAATAGCTTTCAAAAAAGTTCAAAGACTAAAAAAAGATATATGCATAGTATATAGCTTTTGAACTGTTCAAGAAATTGAAACAAAATAATTTATTTATGGTGCTGTATGAATGCAAATAATATGCATCTGGTATCCAAAGGGTGAAACTCTCAAATGTTAGTTACAGGTAGTTGTGTTTGGCAATGAAAGCAGATTATGCTTGCTCATTTCAAAGATGTATTTGAGCTGACCATAACTTCCTCTGTTCTAACTCAGGTTACTGACCCTTAAATCTAAATGTTATGGATCTGTGGAATGATCAATATCTTCACTTTGCACATGTAGCAGTGTAACCACGGCCAACAACGCAGCACCACACAAGTGTTCACTCAGTACCACCCACAGTGAGATGGAGGGAGAACCAGATGAGTAAAAGTGAGAAAACTTGTGTGTTGAGATACAAATAGTTTAAAACTGTAAAATAGAAAAAAAAAAGTGAGCCAACAAAGAGATAGGAACAAGGCGGTCACTTTTTATGCCTGAATGTCTCTACATCACCTTTAGAATTCTGCAAACTTTTTTGCAGTGCAAAGCTTAATAGAATGACCTCTGTGAATATTGCTTTGCCCTGTTAAAATAACTGATGCAATTTTATATAGACACATCCCATCTATAGCTATGCATCACTTGAGCTGCAAGATTTCACTCTGATTTTACTTGATTTAGCCATCCTTGGAACTTTTGCTAAAAAATTTCACATCTACCAATGTAAAATTTCATTCTTACATTCAAATTCCCAATTGTCATAGGACAAAAAGAAAAGCTAAAGCTTGAAATTGTGATCTTTTTAAAGTGTAGACAGCTGTACACACACTCCTGAACAACTGAAACAAAAGGATTTTTCAGCATTATCAGATAACAAAGACAGATTTCAGGAATCATTCAGGAATTCAGGCTATCCTACAAAAAATGGTGCTGAAAGGACTGTTATGTTTAGTAGAAAACGTTTAAGGTGAATTTTGGAATTGCTACTTTAGCTCCATAAATTCAGTAAGCCAAGTTTAACCTGTGAACCTTTAAATGAAATCACTACTGTGATCATAAAAATAAGGAACAGAGGTAAAAATACTTCACTTTTTTAAAATTCATAGGATTTAATCTTTCTTTACCTCCACTCTTGCATATTCAAGTTTGCAATTAAAGATAAAATATTTTAAAGTATATTTGTTTACAAAGGAGCAAGTATCAGGTACAGAATCTATATTTGGATGCTAAGCAAAAAAAGCGAAGTGGACTAGTTTCTCTCTTTACATCACAGTGTTTGGGATGATCAGAATTTTTTGTTTAGAATAGAGATGAAACTTCTTTTTGAACATGAATTTATTTTTTTGTCTGGGCTTTGAAATCCATCATAAGCATACAGGCCTCAGATTTGCTTTGGATAAAGCAAAAAAGTTGGAAAAAAAAGAAAGGAAAAAGTTCTATTTTTTCAAATATTGCTTTTAAGGGGGAACATTAAGAGTTAAAGATATTTTGTAAGTTCTGATATAATAAGGTGATTTTACTCAGATTTCTAAGATATTACAATAAAAAGTCATAGAATTGTAGAATAGAATAGTACAATTAATAGCATCTGGAATAGATAGCCTGAGATAATTTTCTCTCATTCTGTCACTTGTTACCTGGGAGACCAGACTGCCCCTGACTTTGCTACAGCCTCCTTTGAGGTAGTGGTACAGAGTGATAAGATGCCCCCTGAGAATCCTTTGGTCCAGGCTAAAAAAACCAACCTCCCTCCGCTGCTCCTCATGAAACCTGTACACCTGACCCTTCAGCATTTTTATTGATCTTCTTTGAACATGACTAATACACAGTCAATTGTTATTTGATAAGATGCAGACTGATTACAGTATTGTAAAAGTCAAAACATAATCTGCTCTGTAGAGGAATCCTTAACCTCAGACCTAGTAGAAAAAACAGTGTATACAGAGTATTAAAAACAGACAGAGAAACATTTCTGTCAAAAGAATCTGAAAATTTTTTTTGTGTCATTTCAAAGAATACACTGTAGAACGCACTTTGACATATCTTTACTGCTTTCTGATTGGAAAAGCAAGAGAACTTTATTGAAAATGACACAGTCCTGATTAATTATTGATTTGGGCAAGTATAACAGAGGCCTACTGGACACGTGGGTGAATTATAAGTGTGTTACAATGGTATGTAATTAGTAATGTCAATACCATCAGATGCTGCAGGAACACTGTATTTGGCAGAAGAAAACTATGTTCTTTTCACTGCAGGAACTAATTAGTTGTGGAATAATGGCTCCAGAGAACTTTGAAATCCCCACCTAAAAGTATTTGGAAATTCAGCAACAAATATTTCAAATTTTACTTCAGAAATTAAGTTTACTGTGTCAAATTCTATAGTTTTTCTTGGTTAATGTTCTGTAACTTGCTCTGCTTTTCTAGATATGAATATTGCTATCTGAATCTGTTAACTGGCAATGTGTTGTATGAATAAGGCATTCAATACGTGAAGAGAAATAAAATTTATTTCCTTATATGACCTGGTTTTATTTTTAAAAGGATATGGATAAAGGAATAAAACTTTTAAATGCTGGTCAACTCTTTATTTAATGTTACAGATACATTTCCTGGTCTCAAAGAATTCAGAATCTGAACAAATAATTTTGGAGTTCTACTTATTATACAGATAATTTTTTGAACTATTTTCTTAAATCACTTTTTGTTTTCATCTTCACCTTTACCTGAACCATTAGAATAAATGCAATCTGCTTCAAGTAGAAAAATAAAATAATAAAAAAGCTAAATCTACCTTCTTAATGTTTACTGCATTTCAGTATAGGTGGGCCTAAATCAAACTACACTTCAGGGTTTCTGAAGTGGCAACATCTTGCTAGAAGCAATTTTCTCCTTGTATTTCTGTCTCAGCTTGAAACAAGCTATACAGTGTACCTCAAAGAGGAAAATGTTTTTACAAGACTTCCAGCCTCAGAGGGGCTAAAAATCTCTGTAGCAATTTAAAAAATACGAACACATAGAGACATTATGAATAAAAAGAACTGGTGGACACCTGGTGCCTGGTCCACTTTGAACAATCTCCAGAGTCCATGCCAAGCAGGATGCATTTCAGCAGTGTTTATGGAATGTCTGAAATCCAACCTAATGCAGCAGCAAGGTGCAAGCCCTTCTACTCTAAAACCTAGAAAACCTTTTGAAGCCTAGAAACAACTGTCCAGTTGATTGTTTCAAGGTATGATTTATACTGGTGATTAAAATAACATTTAAAGCAGTCAGTCATCGTAGTGAGAAAAAATTAGTTCTTAGGGAGTCCAGCTCACAAACCTTGCCTTTCAGAAGAGGGACCTAAATGTCAGGCAACAGTGTGAGGCTTGTACGTATTAAAGGCTTTGTTCTACCACTTAAGTCTGGACCAAAAGATATCTCTAAGAAGGTACTAATACAAATTCTCACAAGTTCATATCTTTATTCTGACCTTTAAAGTACATGTGAATTTGCATCTAAGCATGCAAGCTGCCTCTATGACACATGATAAGACAGGATTATTTAAAACATGGCAGTTCTGTGCTAAGGATAGCCCAAAATTATTTAAGACAAGAACACAAAGGAAATAGAATTACTATTTTTTTATCTGACAAACATGGCAGTTCTGTGCTAAGGATAGCCCAAAATTATTTAAGACAAGAACACAAAGGAAATAGAATTACTATTTTTTTATCTGACAAACATGGCAGTTCTGTGCTAAGGATAGCCCAAAATTATTTAAGACAAGAACACAAAGGAAATAGAATTACTATTTTTTTATCTGACATCTTGAACTTTACAATTACAAAGATAGGGTCAGTGTAGCAGTTGAAGAACTTATAGGCATGTCTCCATGTCATAGATTGACCACCTGGGAGTAAATATTATAATTTCTTATCAAAAAATAAACAAAGCCATGATGATAAGGTATACATTTTGCTAAATTAACTAGAACAGGAGTTGGTAGGCTTCAGTAATGTGCAGTACAAGTTCCAATTCTGTAAGTTACCACATGCATCCTGATAGGCAGGAGCTATCACAGGATTTACAGAGGTCTCGTGCCTTTCAGAAGCAGAAAAAAACTCTGGGATCCTCCAGGACATATCAAATGGCACTAAATATTTTGTTTAAGTAACTGAATCATACTCCAGACTTTTTCTGGTTATTAAAACAGCCAGGCCAATCAGCTCAAATATAGATATTTACAACTAGACTGGACACTTCAGGTTATAAAAAATTGAATTTCATTTCATGACTGCCACTGGAGTGGGTGAAGGTCTCACACTGAGCTCGATCAGGACAATTAAAGGCTCTTTGAACACTGAGGTTGTGGACAGTCTACTCCAATATGCTGCTGTCTCTTTTTAACTGAACATGTTTTCCTACGTGTTTATATTTTCATTGCAGCATGCTGGCAGCACTCTTAGGGCATGTTTGCACAGCCTAGATCCATGACATAGCAGGTAAAGAAGCCTGGTGACTGAGGCTTATTTTTTTTTAATTTAGTTTATTCAGAAGAGCTAAAAAATGTGCTAAATTGGTCATTTTAGAGACGTTGCACGTGCCCACTATTAGATTGTAGGCACATGTGGGGCAAATATGCTCAGTGTATAAGGCAGCATCTAAGCAGTTAGTTTAAAGATCTCATGTTGGCCCAATTAGCAAAAGAATCAACAGTCACCTGAGAACTTTTATAGGACTTAACTCTTACTTCATTAACGTCCTATTTGAAAATATGTATATGCACAGGTGTGGCCACTGAAATTTGACCACGTCCTAGAATTTTTGAACTACTTAATTCCAGGTTTTATTCATGAAGGCTCAAAAAGTTTGTTAGTAAGTTTTCAGCACAAGATAAATTGGAATAAAATATTTTCTATTTTAAAAGTGAACATTCCTAATTATTTTTCTGTAAAATCCCCTTTATTTCATTATAGACAAATCAGACTGATCTTGGTAATCGGAAATTTAATTGAGCAGCAAAGAATACTGAGAATGACTTAAGCAAGGAACGTTAATTAAGTGACAAGATCAAATAAGTAAAAAAAGTGCTACAACTCTAAAAGTAAAAAAAAAAGTAAGCTGAGTTTAAAAAATGACCATTTCTTCCTCCTTGGTTACAGGGATTTACTATAGAGAATTATAGATAGCTTAGGCTGCATCTCTACTGTAAGATAAACATATAGCTTGGTGTGTTCTACCAGATCACCCAGTCGTCTAGACTGGAAGGCTTATTTACATGTACTGCAGCTCCTCTTTATGCCAGAATTGTTTTTGTCAGGAAAAAAAAATCACCTTAGGAAAAAAGTTCATAATGTTTTATGTAGCAGTCAATTTTTTTCTCAGTTACTATTGCCTCCTTATTTAGTTTTATGACATCATATTGTTTTGAAAAACTCTTAAAGATGGCACATGTCAGTAAGTTAACTACTCTTTCTCTTCATTTTTAGTATATATTTGCTGGTTTTAATCAAAGGAAGATTCTGAGTTGCAGAAGTGCCACTCTCTTATCATAGTTTCTCAGTGCAGCTCCTGACATGACATTTTGCTTAGTCTTAGTCTTAAATGTTTAAATTCACTTGAGGTTTTCTCTGAGAGACCTGGTCAAAAGAGATTTAAATGGAAGTGCTAAACATATCTTTTAATTTCTTCTTAATTTTTTTTTACTCATAAAAATAATAATACGAGTATTAATTAAAGTTCAGAAACACACAATTCTCGCTAATATTTGCCCACTTTAGGACAAAACAATTGTTGCTAATGGGGTGAAAAATCATCTTAAAATGTGATGAAAACATCTCAAAATTATTATCTAAGAAGTGAATCCAGAAAATGATTTCTGGAGTACATAAAGAGCAAAATTCAAAAGTAAAAAGTATTGTAATTAAAAATACTTATTTCTATTATTAAATCAGAATTCCAGAGAAGCTGAAAAATTTTGTCATGGAAACTATGCTACAAACACTGGGTAATTACCAATTCAGGCTGATAAAATTGGCAAATCAATGAAAATTCAATTTCCCATTGGCATTCTAGTTCAAAATAGTTTTTGAAATTATTCTGCAGACAGTTCTTTTTTTTTTTAAATTTTTAAGGGGTTTTGGTTTTGTTTCTCTTCTGCTATTTAAAAGGCAAAAAGTTAGCTCTCTTGTTGCACCACAGTATAAGTGGTTTTGTTATATCCTGAGCAACTGTGACTCTGAAAACTTATGACAGTGCATCACAGTATGGAGTAAAATGCATTCTACTAAGTATTACTAGGGATCATATTAATTAGAGATTGATTTTTTTTTTCTTTAGGCAGAGTACAGTGCAAGTAAATTTTAAAAAGTCAGCCTCCTGAGAATCAGTTCATACCTGATTCTGCTTACTGTAAGGTTGAAATGTTTTGCTACAAAGCTGATAACAATTCAGGACGGCTACCACACTACTTAGAGATTTCAGCCTGGCATATTCAAGGTAGAATAAAAGTCCACCTTCTCAAGTGGAAGAAGTGTGAGGGAGCATTATTCTCTATCTCGTGTAAGGGTGCCTATATATCATGGGGACAATCTTGTGGTGTTTGGCATATATTAATATCTCATTTGCAAAAGGGCTTTTGAAATGAAATTGCAGTTGTTTGCTTTTTTAAAATTTAATTTTAGTATGTTTGCAATCCCTATAAAATATTTTCAATCCTGAAAAGATACTGGTCATTAATCCAAGCACACATCAGTACCAGTAGAATGACAACTGCATGAAACCTAGACAGCTGAGCCTGCCCCAAAACAAGTTATGTGGAGTGGGATTCTGTTCTCTGCATGAAGGCATCTACTAATTTTTAGGCACTGTGAGGTACATTTCCCAGCTTCTTCCTTGCTGCAGAAGGAGGTAGATGTTTTAAGTTTTCTGTGTGTTAGGTCTACATGGCAAACTTATGGTAGCAGCAGGGTAGGAGAAGGGGATGGTCCTTGTTGCAGAGGTGGCTACAGAGAGAAGCTGCCAGCCCCTGTGTCCAGGAGAGCCAATGCCAGCTGGCTCCAAGACAGACCCGCTCCTGGCCAAGGCTGAGCCCATCAGCAGCAGTGGGAGTACCTCTGGGATAACAGATTCAAGAAGGGGAAGAAAGCCCTGCACAACTTCAGCCAGAGCAGTGGAGTGACAATATAAGAAAGAAGCATTGCTGATTGCATTAGATTGCAGTGTGGCTGTAATCCCCACATATTGCTATCATGTCAGAGCTTGTAGAAACAAATATGCCTTTTATAAAAAGAGACTTTATGCCTCCCTCTGACATTCTGCTATGAATCAGACATGGAGAAATTTACAATGTAATAAAGCAAAGGAACATACTTGTGATCTGGCTGGAGATTGGAAAATTTGTGGAACATGGTATATTTGCATTCTGGTTATGCCACAGACTTATAGTAGTGCCTTGGACAAAACAAGGGCTGGATCCAAATGTGAAATTAAAAACTCGAAAGTAAATTTTAATTTAGATTAAAATTTAAATTTTAATAGAATATGTTTGGATTCTGTCCAGTCTTATAAATGCCTTGTGACCTTATTTTTCGCTATTATGGTGCTAAATAAAAGAGAAGAATTGAAAATACGAATCTTTTGGAACACAATAAACTTGTTACACATCTGTCCTAGTTAGAGCTAAGGCAGAGTTAATTTCTTCTCAGCAGTTTTTTACAGTGCTGTCTGTGTTTTGGACTTGGTATGAGAATTGTACTGATGTATTCGGTTTTGCTAAGTTGTGTTTATCCTAAGTCATGGACTTTTTTTCCCCCTCCTCATCTCATGCTCCACCAGTGAGAAGCTACACAACAGAAACTGGAAGGAACATAGCTGGGACAGATGACCTGAACTCCCCAAAGGGATATTTCACACCACAGAAGGTCATGCCCTGTATATGAATTGGGAGGATTTTACCCAAAAGTATGGACAATCTGTGTTTGCAAAGAGGGAACTGGTATTGGTCAGCAGGCTGTGGACAGCACATCACCTGTTTATTTCCTTTTTATTATCATTACTATTATTGTTTGTCATTATATATATTCGACTTTATTTTCAGTTATTAAATCATTCTTATCTTAACATACAAGTTTTATTTTGATACCCCTCCCCATCCAAACAGGGTGGAGAAAGAGAAGAGGGGATTGAGTGGGCGGCTGTGTGGTGCTTAATTTCCAACTGGGCTTAAACCATGACAACATCTGATACCTATTTGCAAAGCATATTACTGAAATAATATTGCAAGTGTTAGAAAGTTAATCTGTGGTCTGTGTTGAAAGCATTTCTATTTATATTTGCAAAACACAACAATTTTTCTGGGAAGAGTCCTATTCCAGGATAATTAAGATATTAACTTAAGACACCCAGCTAAATATAACTATTTAATTTGGTAGCATTTTGTTCATGGGACTTAATTACATTTCCACATAGTAGATGTTGACAAGTTCATTAACTACCTCTATTTGTGCATCAAGCAGGATGGGAGAACCTGCAATGCATCATGGGTTGACTAATTTTCTGAAGTAACTCTACACTGTGTCTGTTTCTTGCAAGTATACTATTTAAAACTTTAAAAAGATATTCACTACAATTTGGTTTCTACTGATCTACTTCTTAGTCGGTCTTAAACCACCTGTCCACAAAAAATATATACCTTTCTAAAACAATAGAACAGTAAGTTAGATCATAAAGCATCAATGCATAGCTTCTCCTGATTTTTTTTTAAATGGGCAATACCTTCTTCTCTGATACTGTTGACTTGTTTTAGTCTTGAAATCTTCTGGGTCTTCCTTGACTCCAAATATTTTTAAATTGCTTTGCAACTCTAATTTTTTAAGTTTGTGCTGGTTCTTTTTCTATATTCCAACAACTAAGACATGAAGATCTTCAAGAAATTATGGTTATTTTATGAACATACTAGAACTAGAATTCTGCCTAACTCTCACTGAAATAGGATGATTAAGGCTATTGACCCTCAGTCCTTGGATCCTTAGCAATACATGAATAAATACTAGTTCTTTGCACTGTTTATATGTTCATAAAAGATTGCTATTGTTTGATTGTTATTTTTTGCTTCTCCAAATCTTTAGATTCCATAGGAAATGTTTCAAATTGCACTTTAAAGTAAGAGCTAGAAACTCTGACTTAAGATTTCATACATGCTGAGTTGTTTTTTTTTTGTTTGTTTTTTTTTTTGTTTGTTTTTTTTTTTTAAATAGCATAATGTCTTTATTAGAGATATGTTTAGGAAGAAATATTTCAAGAAATTAGGTTTTACATAATAATATTTTATGCATCTCTTTTTATTTCATCTTACTTTTTTGCTTAATATGTTGACTCATTATTGTTACTAATTTTTGGAAACATTTAAGAGTTCTATAAAAATCATGACTGAATGTGCAGATATTTTAAAGTACCAAATTGAATCACATTTCAGTTCATCGCTGACTTGTACGTGTGGGACACAAATTTTGGCTGCCTAAAGGGGTAATGAGTAGGAAGGAGTGGGAGTGCTCTGAGCTCCCCATATCCTCGCAATTAATAGGTCATAGAGATAACTCTACTTTCCAATATCTTTTTGCACAGTTTTGCAAGAGGTAATTATAGTCTATAAATAAACAAAAAATGGGTTTATTATGCACATAGAACTTATACTAATCCAACACAGTCATTGGAATAGTTAAATGTAAAATGGGAAATTAAAGCATTTAGGAATATTAACATCAGCAGAACAAGACAGAAAATACGTTGCAATTAAATATAGAAATAGAAGATTTGAGTCTAATTTTAGCAAATGCTGATGATCCAAGGAATTAATCTAAATTCTGAAAGATGAATCCAGGAACTTATTTTGCAGAAGTAATTTTAATACATTATTATTATTATACAAAAATCCTGTGTTGATCTTTATTTATCTACATTTTTCTCCAGCTTTGTTTGCAAAAATATGTTGATTCTTCTTGCTTCTCTGGGGATATTGAATCAACTTGGGGGCTGAAATTGGACTTTGAGATAATAATGTCTCAAAGTGTTTATAAATGCTTTTTCTTATCATTAACAAAAGCAGCATCTTTCTATGACAGATAAAAGGTACCAGTTTAGCCTTGCAGATGGAATATTCAATGAGGTTGTAAATCTGGAATTTGGACTGCTTATATGTGGAACTCAAAGAATTTTAATCTCTTTAACAATTAACTGCCTGAACAATGTTCATATATCAGCTATGTCAGAAGGCAGCTTGTTAAAAAGAGAATATCCTTTCCACCCCTTCCATTTGACCTTGTAGAGCACTTTCCAGTAAAATAAGTTACTTGAAGCCTTATCTTTTGAGACATTTGAAACAGAAACAGATGTAGCTGAGGAAATAGAAGAGAGGGAAATAGCTTACTGAAAATAAGATTTGGGGTTATGAGTAGTGCCAAATAAGATAAGTAAACCTCTGACCACATAAACAAAATTATCATTTCTCATGTATTCTCTTTTAGTTGGGAGTTTTCTAGCTACGATTTCATAAGATAATGATAGGTGGAAACTTTTCTTAATAAGGTCATGTGTTTCACAGTTTGAAAGAACGTATCTTGGTGTTTTACGTGTTTGTTTTAAAGTATTTTTCAAAGTCCTTGATAAAGTCTCAACCTACCTTCACAGAATGTCTGAGGATGACCAACAGTCTACTTAGTGGACCACTTAGTCCACTTACTAGATCATCTTACTGTGCCCACGGCAACTTCAGTGCAGCCTCCAAGAAGTGCTGGTGGCCAAAAGGCAAATTGCAGCAGTAATTGCAGCAGCAGCTGCAGCAGCAACAGGCACTAAGAAAATATCTACAACCTGCTTTTTTTCCATGATATGTAATCTAAGGAAGATCAATCAATTTTAATATAGAAAGCGGGGGGGGGGGGAAGTTTTTTTTATGAATTGTCTAAAAGAAATAACAATATTAATTAGTTCCAAGATGGCATAATTGACAGGAAGTGATCTATACCTTTTTTCTTATTTTTAAAGAAAGCCTAGCCTTGCTTTCTTCAAACATCCACCCTGTCTTCAAGGAGTTTCTTTTTCAAAGGTGACTAGAATTTGATAAATGGAACATTAAGTGCTATAATAGCCATGCTTTCAGTACAAATATCATGCAGTAATCCAAGTGACTCTACTAATCTGTTTGAAATGAAGAAAATAATGTCAAAAGCTGTAAATTACTTTACCGACATAAAGCTGTAATTTACTAAATGTCTACCCAATTCTACCCTGTCACTCCGACTTGCAAACTCCATATTGCTGGTTTCTACAAAAGATCATTATGCTAATTAAACTTCAACTACTTTGCTCTGCCTAAAAATATCACAGGTAGCTTTTGAAGTGATATTTTGTTTCTTTGTTTCTGGCTGATTGTCTTTTCCATAGGAGAAAACTTGTTAGAATTTCAAGAGTGAATAAATCTCAGTCAAAGAAATAGAACCACAGGTATACAAACACAATGAAAACCCACAAATTATTGCTAGGTTTTACATTCAAACAAATGTAATTAAGAACAGAATGTTTTTATCTCTGTGAGAGTTATGCCTTTCAGTACAGACAAGTATAATTCATTCGTGTGAATTCAAAAATGTCTTTAGAAGAAGAGGAAATGACAAAACACTGAAATAATTAGATTTTTAAATTCAGTAATTTCAACTATATCCATGAATATGTTCATTAGAAGACAATATCAGCTCCAAGTGTTAAATAATGAAACATAGGACAGCTCTGATATAAGCTTTATTAACTAGGATCTCACTGAACGAACAGGATTCTCTGACAAGTGATTGCAAAGACACAATGTACATACTGCTTCAGAAAAAAAAAGACAAAAAAAAAAAAAAAAAAAAAAAAAAAAAAAAAAAAAAAAAAATAAAAACCCAACACAACACAAAACAATACTAAACCACACACCAAAAAAGCAAAACCTGGAAGGAATGAACTCCTTGAGCAGCTTCCTATGTGCCACATACTAAGAAGGGATGCAAAAGTAAATAATGAGCCATGTAGGGGTGATTCTTAGTGGAGTCTGTAGAACAGACACAACCAGTATCATACTGGTCAGAATTGGGTAGTGGGAAGTAATCACAGGTTGTTAGACTGTAGTTGAAAGGAATGCTCTTCTACTTAGGATCAATTTCTTAGTTGAAGAAATAAGTACTCTCAGCTCTCAAGTTCTAATAATTTTGCCTCACTTCACAAGCAACAAACTAGAATTGGATCTAAAATATGTCCCAAAAAGTTTTCAAGGCTTGGAACACTGGCAATAATAATAAAAACAAAAGTGAAGCCCCAAAGTAAAATTTTAAAATTACAAACCATTTATACAGTGATTATCTTCCAAGTTGCACTATCAAGGTAATAAAATAATGATGACATCCATGAAACCATTATAAAACTTGAATTTTTTTTTTTTTCTGATCAGATTAGCACTGGG
>VZTR01029494.1:4094-14592 GCA_013400775.1 Chaetops frenatus | reverse complement strand
AAATTGTGGCAGTCTAATGAAAGATCATGGCAACAAGTTTCCCTTTGGGGTGCACAAACCAGATGAGAAGAGAAACACAGCTGCACAAAAGGGTTTGCATTCATGTGGTGGGGTGATCCTGGCTGGATGCCAAGTGCCCACCAAAGCTGTTCTATCACTCTTCATCCTCAAATGGATGGGAGAAAAAATATAACAAAACACTCAGAGATTAAGGACAAGAAGAAATCACTCACTCATTACTGCCAAAGTCAAATCAGCCTCAACCTGGGAAATCAGTTTAGTTTATTATCAAAGTAGGATAATGAGAAATAAAAATCATAAAAACACCTTCTCTCACCTCCTTCCTTTTCACAGGCTTAACATCACTCCCAATTTTCAGTATGTGCACCCATGCAGTGACTCAGGGGGGCTCTATTGGATGCTGCAGTCAGTTCATCATAGATCTCTAATGCTCCTTCCTCTTCTGGTGGAGGACTCCTCACACTCCTGTGCTGCTCCAGCATGGGATCTCTCCCATGGAAGAGTCCTCCATGAACTTCTCCAGTGTGAGTCCTTCCTCTGGGCTGCAATTCTACATGAACTGCTCCATGTCCCTTTCTATGGGGTGCAATTCTTCAGGAACAGACTGCTCCACCGTGGATCTCCTGCAGGGTCATATGTTCTGCCAGCAAACCTGCTCCAGCACAGTCCTCACTCCATCGGTCCACAGGTCCTACTAGAAACCAGCTCTAGCACAAACCCTCCACAGGATCAGAGACACCTTTGGGCATGAATTTGGTCCAGAGTGGGATCCTCCACAGGCTGCAGGTGGATCTCTGATGCTCTATGGACCTCTATGGTCTGCAGGCAGACAGATGCTTTACAATGGTCTTCACCACTGGCTGCAAGGGAATCTCTACTCTGGTGCCTGGGACACCTCCTCTCCCTCCTGTTCCACTGATCTTGGAGTTTCCAGGCCTATTCCTTTCACATATTCTCACTCTTATATCTGGTTGCTATTGCTGTTGCATCCTGCATTCTTAAATCTGTTTATCCAGAGGCCTTACTACTGCCCCTGGTGGGCTTCTCCTTGGCCAGCAGTGTATCCATCTTGAAGCCAGCTGACATAGGTTCTATTTGACACAGGGGAAACTTCTGGCAGCTTCTCACAGAAGCCAGGCGTACAGAACACACAGACATCACCACAACCACATTCTCCCTGCCCCAAAACTGTGTTGCACAAACATAATACAGCTTATACTTATTTTTCTATATGTTCCACGTTTTTTTTTTAAGCACATTGTGCCACTACTGCAATTTAGGTTAGTTATTTTAGATTTTTTTTCTAGCTGGCGCAAGCATGTTTTATATACTCTGAAAATATCAACTTATGTTGAGTATTAAAATTTATCTATGATTTTTTTTGGATCAGAACGTTTCTGAAATTTCACTCTCTCATATTTACTTTTACCTACAGGGAACTTTAATATTAGGCCTGTAAGCTTTCCTATATTTTTTACTCAATCTAATTTTATAGTCATTTGAATGCTGGCATTCCTACCTACCTAAATGCATTTTCCTTAATATTTGTAATTATGTTATGGATGGCATGCTTTATGGATGCATTACTGTACAAACTCTCCTATTGAATCCATTTGCAGTGAATCATGTGCTTGAGCATTGTTTTGTGTGCAGTGCTTTTAAAGCATGTAAAAATCTCACTTTCAAAACTTTTCTCCACTATTTTCATTATCCAATATATTTGTCTCATTTTTTTGATAATTGTATGAGCATTGTATAATTAACAAATACTTATTGTCTCATTGTTCTAACAACTACTCTTTGTAGCATCCCTCTTCCAATTCCTAACATTTTCTTCTGCAAGTAAGACCACACTGGTTCAGTTGGCAACAATTTTTATCTATCACACCATGGATGAGATAGTCAAAGAGCAAAAAGAATTGTATGTCAGTGTAGAGGATAATAATTCCTTGAAGAAAAGGGATCTGTAACTTAGGATACACAGACAGATAAAAGAAGATGCAAAAGAAAACCTGCATCTATAAGTAAGAGGTCTGGGATCATAGTTTCATGGAGATAGAACTTTTATACTTTAAGTCACATAACATCTCTCTTTCACTTGATTCTCTTCCAGTTTAGTGACTCTCTATTTTTTTCTCCTCATGTGATATTTCTGCATAATTTCCTCCATATTCAAGGTTCCAACTATTTTAATGTAAATGACTCAGACTTCTCACTTTTCACTTTTGACCTCTCTCCTCTATTTAATCCATCATCTATCATCTCCATTTTAACATAGCTCATAATGATGATCTTATTTTCTTCTAGTAATCCTCAGAACTACTGAATATAGAATTATTCGTATGAATAAGGCAATTTTATTTTAACTTTGAGCTCTTCTATCTGTGTTTTGAATCTCAGAAGGACAAAGTACAAGACTGCTCCAATCAATGAGTTGTGAAATTGTTCTGTATCTCAGGCAGCTCTGTACGTTTTCTTTCTTGTTAAATATTTTAAAAACAAATATGCAAGGCACTATTGTATGTAAGTTGCGAGGGACCTTATACTCATTTGATGCAGACTTTTGCTACTGCAAAAAATCAGGGCATATAATCTTTTGAAGTAATTAATTGAGCTTTCTTCAGTTTTTTTACTTTTTATCCTCTGTTTCTCACAGAGAGATTTTCAGAATCTCATTTCTCTGATTGATATTAACTCTATGTAATCTAAATTTATTCACAGACATCTTGTATCTATTTTGTGTCTATATTGTCCTACAGCCTACAGTTTTTTCCAGGTGCTTTTGAGTCAAAAATATGGTGCAAGTTAGCCAAGGATCTTTAGAAGTCTTAGTAGCAGGAGATGCATTACCTAAATTAAATGTACACTAGAGTAACATTCATCCCAGCCTCAGCACCAAATCATAAAAGCAGCCCCAGGCAGTGACAAGACCACACATATATATTCCTCTGCACTAAATGGATTATAATAAATAGTTAAATCTACGCATCTAAACATGGTTAATGATTCTGGTTTCAAAGGTCAAGTAATGCAGAGAGATTTGTGGGCACTACCTTGACAGCAGGCTGCCATACCCACAATATCCAGTACTTAAAAAGTATTCCTGTGAATTAAATAGGATGGGCTTGTTGCTCTTCTGAGAAAGCTTAGCTGTTATTTCTTGGGGGTGCTTTTATTAGAGTTGAAGCTTTCTGGAATGCTGTGGAGGCTGTGTTGCAATTCACTAGGGTAAATTCTTTTAAAACCATAAAATGACAATTTACCAGACAATGTAGCAGAAGGGCATGGGATGGTGTTTGAAGACTGCTGTGATAATGTTAAAAAACTTCATGGAACAGTAGTTTTGAGATATGCAGAATGCTGCAAGCAGTCTTTGCACTTTGTCACCATCACAATTACATAGGAGTTTTGTTCGAAAATGCTCTAAATATTTTCTCCAAAAGACGTCCTGGAAGTGAATTGACACTTCTATGGTGCAGTTCATCAGCTAAGCAGAGCTGAGGAGTACTCTGAGATAGTTTAGGAAGTTTTACAGATGTCGTATATATGCTTCCTTTGAATAAAAATTCATTCTGAAAGGTAGGTGATTTTATATCATGAAAAAAAAATGTTATAGAGTAAATTACATATTTTGTTAAAAATCAAGAAATATTATCATTGTGTAATACTAAGTCCCTTCATCCATTAATTAAGTCCTTTGTTCCTGCTTAATAAGACAATACCAAGTTCGAGAATATTTAAAGAACGTATCTCTGTTTTGCTTTGGGGGTTTTAGTAGATTTTCTTTCTTTCTTTCTTTCTTTCTTTCTTTCTTTCTTTCTTTCTTTCTTTCTTTCTTTCTCTTTCTTTCTTTCTTTCTTTCTTTCTTTCTTTCTTTCTTTCTTTCTTTCTTTCTTTCTTTCTTTCTTTCTTTCTTTCTTTCTTTCTTTCATCTTCAACTTGTTTGTTTGTTTCTAATTAATCCTATTGCTTCATAGATTACTTAGAAGTAGCTTGGAGTAGCCAAGTTTAGGTTTGTATGAGTCCAAAATACTAGAATCCACCACTTCTAAGATTTCACCGGGATCTTTATTTTCTGCCTCCATGAAACTGCTCTCCATGAATATGACATACAACATAACTGACTGATCAATGCCTACATCTCTTACAATGGCATGCAGAATTCAGACCTGAAAGCCTACTTATACATTTACTTGACCTCTGTAAGTGTGGTGCAGACTGAATCCAGTGATTTCACTTCAGTGAAACATTTGTGACATCTTTTGGTATTGTACCTGTATTTTAACAACTTTTTAGTACCGTACATGGTAGATTCTCATTTAAGGGAATCCTCCTACTCCTCAAGGACTCCTTTGCATTTTCATTTAAAAGTTACTGAATAAAATTCATATGGAAAAGTGGAAGAACATACCAGACAAAAACACTTTTCCATCCCAAGGCAGTAGCTCTGGCACTAGATGACAAAATCAACCTTCTTTTCTCTTAGTTTCTCTCCTACCCAATAAATGTTACATTCTTCTCTGCATAGTGGCATAACTACAGTAGAGAGTACTTCCTAATGCCTATCTAAATTGGCTTCCAAATTTATTTAAAAGTCTGTGAATTCCCTCATATCATTATATGCTGATTGCACAGTAGAGTTAGAAACCTCTACTAAAGATAAACTGAATCATCTTTCTTTTTTCAGACATGTATATATGAATAAGAATTAAAACTTTTCACTATTCATTGCTTTCTGCTAAGATGTAACTCTCCACAAGCAAGAGATCTATGAAAAGAAAAGAAATGAAGAATGGGGTGGTAGAAATTAAACCAGCAATTTTTTTTTTAATGAATGAGGTAACTTAATATGTTTCTCCATCAGTAACCTTTATGATTCCCTGCTGGTTTTTTCAGCTTTTCATAATATTAGATGTGGAACACATACTATTAAATGTGGTATTCACCTTCACAACAGAATCAATGTTTCTGTCACTTCATTTTATTTGCAGAAACAGAGCTCCTTACCTATGGTATAGGTATCTTAAAGTCCAAAAAAGAGAAAGAGACTATATAACAAAACTAAATATTTGTCTTGCAACTATGGTAAAACATAGGAAAGAACACAGCTGGTGGAAAACTGTTTACTACAGAATTAGTGACAAACTTACTGGATAGACTTTGGGTAGTCTGCAGTCAGTGTGGAGAGTTAAATAATTGAGAAATTATTAAAAAAATATGAAAACAGGTAATTTATAAGGAATTTATGGGCTTTACTCGCATAGTAGTATTAATGAGGACTTGTGATAGCCAGTGCAAGTGAGATCAGAATGCGGCCATTACACTGAAAGTCAATGGATTCAGTGCACACCAGGTTTGTGGAGGTCAATTAATATTGATAAGTAGGTTTTCTAGCTGAATTCTGCATGCCACTTTAAGATATTTATCTTTATCACTCCTGGATTTCTTTTCTTTTTCCTTAATAGTAATAGAAATAGTCCAAACTCTCTCTTATAAATGTAGAGACAAACTCAGTTGTCTGTATGTCATTAAAAAAGAGAAAAGCAACTGTTACATCAAATTACACATCTCTAAAATATAATCTAACTTTAAAAAAAAAAAAAAGAAAAAGAAAAAGTCAATAAAAAACCCACAGCCAAGCAAAGAAAAACTTGTAGCACCAGGTGTTTAATTATGACAATTTAACAGTGTGGCCAAACACCACATTCCCTTTTGCATTAGAAAGACATACTTAGGATGATTGCATGTCCATTTTTCTATAGATGCCACTATCCCACTCTCTCCCCAGTATAAAATTATAGCCCAATAAATACCAGGACTTTTAGAAAAAAAATCTACACAAACTTATGTGAATGTTTATATACATGAGCATTCACCCTGACTCCATATTTTTTCTAATTATGTAAATTTTATTTCTTCACTGTAAATCATTCTGAGAAAATGATGATATGACCATGAAAATGATTTGTGAATTCTTGGGACCAGAGAATGATTTTTTCAGATGATTGCCTATTATTTCATTCTATGGCACTTATTAATATATTTATAGGAATAGCTGGTCCTGATAGAGACCTAAATTGTTTTAAATACCAAGGATCTTTGCATCTCAAAAACTATGTTATTGGAATATCAATTAAAATAAAGTAACTTTACAATCAGATCTACTGACTGAAACAGAATAAGGCAATGACAACCACACCTTCCTTTTTGCAAGGCTGATTCTTTCCTTGAATAAGGAGTCTGCTCTTTTGTTCTCAATTATGGAATAAATTATTTTTGAGATTTTAGTAATCTCACTCTTTTTCCACTGCCATTGAGAAGCTACGGCTTATTTCCTTGATCTTCTCCAGTATTTTCTGCTTGACTCATGCTTCAGTGTCATTGTTCCTGATATATTTCTGTCTCTACTTCCTTATGTTGAACTGCAGAAACTTCCTTCAGCATAATACTGTCTTTTATTTCAGAGCTGGTGCTTTTTATTGACCTCTATTTTCTTTCATAAATTTTTACCAAAAATAAAAGAAACAGTTGCAAGATTGTAAAGAAACTTCTTTTCTTTCTAACACTCAATTATACCCTTTCAATAGAAACTAGTATCCACCTAACCAAATATGTATCTTTTGGTACAGTATGGAAAGAGATATTCACACTTGTATATATGCAGGAAACAAGATTAATATATTTGACTCATTGTTGGGTAAATGTCTCAACAAAATTGAGATCAGACATGATGGTAGTCAAGTATGGTAGGATAAGCAAAAATATCTGGAGAAAGTGCTTGAATGGAACACAGAGTTGTCTTAATTTAATGGCTCTAATGATTAGGATAGGATAGCATAGGATAGGATAAGATAGGACACAGCAGGACAAGATAAGTAAGTACACTTCCTTTGGAGACAATAATGAACATTACAATACTCCAAATATATATATATATTAAGGTCCTTGCTCTCTTGTTCTTATTCTGCCTTTCATTAAATTTTGGTGACTAGGATTTAGAAGAGTAGGGCATGTTCACCGTTTCCTTTGTACTTTACCAACTGTTATTCTGTGACTGATATTTGTCTAAAAGTTAGAGTTGGTCCATTTAATATTTCTATGAAATACGAAAGAGTCCCTACTTGGATTATGTAGCAATACTTTGATTCTATCTTAATACTAGTATTATTCAGATACTTTCATATAATTCTCTTGTAGTTTTGTATAGTTCTTAATAAAGAATTTAAAAATAATTAACAAAATACAATACTGTGACAGCATTAATTATTGCAGGAAAACCATAGAATTGTTTCCACTTTTAATTAAATTCTACTGGGAACTCATGTGTTCTGTATGTTGTAAGTTAGATTATAAAAACTGATTTTGGTAAAATTGGCATCATTGCTTTAGATAAAATGTATTTATGTAATAAATATATATATAGATGGTTGCTTATGAAATAAACCAGCCAGTTTTCCCAAAATAAGTCCTTAAAATGTAACTGCATTTCCAGTAGCTGGACATATAAAGGACTTATTTGCCTGGACACTTAAGAGACAGGTTTGGGCATCTGCAAATATCTGCTTATTGCATGCAGAGAAGGAAAACTAGTGTGAGTATACTTTTCCTCTTATAGATACATTTTTTTGCAGGGAGTAGTTTTTTGAGGGTTTCATTTTACCCGAACTGGATAAGTGGACATTAAGATAAGATCATGCTAAATTTGTGATTTTCAGCAAAAGATGACTCTACTTTGTCATTAATAAAGTTAAGATAAAATATATAGCAACCATTCTCTAGTTCTTGGTAAACTCTGAAAGAAAATTCCTCATTTTGTTTTACATTATCTGATAGTAATATGGAAATAGCCCAATTTTAATCAAGCACAACAAGAAAGTCAAAACAGAGACAAATATCTACAGAAATGTGATACATTATTTCATCTTTCATTTTTAAAAGTGCAAACAGCATGAAAAAATATCTTCTATTTTGATCATAAGTATTCTGCCTATTTTTCAGAAACTGAGTGAAGTGTCATTTTCCATATTCTCTTTTGGATTATAAAGATCAATAGCCACTTGCAGTGCCCAGTTCTTTTTTATCTAGTGTCTAACTCTGGCATAGATGTTTTTGCTGGTAGGAACATAAGTGTCCTCGTAGATGAGGAAGAGCAGTGGATGTTGTCTACCCAGACTTCAATAATGCCTTTGACACTCCTCATATAGAAAAATAGTGATGTATGGGCTGGATGACAAGACAGTGAGATGAATGAACACCTCTCCTATGAGGAAAGGCTAAGAGGTATGACACAGTTTGCCCTGCAGATGAGAGTGCTTTGGAGGGAGTATCCATCAATGTATATAAATATCTGAAGAGAGGGTGAAAAGAGAGTACAGTCAGGCCTTTTTCATTTTTGTTCAGTGACAGGTCCAGAGGCAACAGTCACAAAACTAAATACAGGAGGTTCCATCTAAACATAAAGAAGCAATTTTTTTTTAACAGTGAGAACTACCAAGCATTGGCACAGGTTTCACAGAGAGGTTCACAGAAAGTCTCTATACTTGGAGACTTTTGAAACCTGTGTACACTGTCTTGGATTACTGGCTCTAGGTGACCATCCTTGAGCAGGGTGGTTGCATCAGATAACATCCCAAAGTCCCTTCCAACCCCAAATATTCCGCAATTCTGTGGCACTCCATTTCAACAAAAACTTCTGTAGTGGTTTCACTTCTCCTCCTCGCACCAGGCATAATTTAGTGTAGTGGGTTGAGTTTTTATACTCATTTTCTATTGTGATATAAGGATTTGAAGAAATGTAAAGCAGGCTTAAAACTTTAAAGCTATAAAGATAATTTATTAACAGAACTAAAAGTAAAATAAAAAATAAGAATTAGAATAAACCTCCAGATATTTCTCTTCCCCCCACTTCATTTGTCTTTCTTTACCAACAACTCTTCTTATCAACAACATAAAGAGAAAAAACAGAGACCTTTCATCAGTTTACCACCTTTATAATAGACTTTGATCAGTACAGTTGGGAAGGAGTCTCTCCTGTTATGCCATGGAGACGTTCCTCACAAACCCAATTCTTGCATGGTTTTAAGATCACAAGAAAACCAGCCGCCCAGAAAAGGATATCTGTTTGCAGTGTGACAGTCTTCCCTTGATCTACAGTTTTTCCCACAAGTGTTCTTCGAGGGCTCATTTCTGTATCATGGGGTAGTATTTTAAGGATGAGCTGTTCTGGTAGAACCACAAACGTATAAAGCTTTTGTCGACACGGTTGCACAGTGCACATCAATTCCATCAAGATATGCTGGTAGAAGTCAAGTTAGAATGTTACATTCCCCCAAATTCATTCATGAGTTACAAGGAAATTATTCAATATAGTCTATTACCATGGCTTTACAGAAGAATTTCAACTTAAAGTATCTCCTCTTTCTCTTCCCTCTAGACTATTAGTCTCTTCTTCATTGACCTCGGTGTCTCTGTTGGTTTCTTCTGTGTTTTTACTTTTCTCAGTCCATTTGTGACCTTAAAGAGTTATATCTGAGTCTCTCAGTGCACTGAGAGAGCTAACCTCTCTTTCTGGTTCTGTTGTTGGTCACATGCCTCTACTGGGCAGCAGCCAGAGCTGTGCTCCCTTCCCAGGGAGAAGGCAGAAGCAGGGAGTTGCAGCAGGATCCCTGCTGAGCTGCAGCAGAATGGGTCTGGCCCATGAGGCCAGCTAGGCTGCGGCGGCACTCCCGGGGAGGGCGAGTGGGTTGGGGGGGAGTGTGGCAGGGTAGCCACAGCAGCGGCAGTCAATACATCACAGGTGATAGCTTCCCTTTCCCGTGCGCTGGTGGCTGCGGGTGAACTTCTGTTCCAGCCCCTGGCACTGCAGGTTTGTCGTGGCTGAGTGGTCCGAGCCCAGCCCGCTCCCGTGGATGAACTCAGAAGTCAGGAGTTGTAGCAGCACTCCTGGAGAGGAAGGGGAGGGAGGGAAGCATGGGTAGCCCAACTCTCAGCGGCAGTGCGCTGCAAGCTGATAACTTTTTTGCTCCACCCCAGACAGAGTGGGGAGGGCTTGGCCCCTCAGGACTGGTAGGCCCTGCCAAGTAAGCCCGGCCCAGCCAGCCCAGGGCCAGGCCCTGCTGGGCCTGCCAGGCTGCACAGAACTTTGCTGTAACCTGTTCAGAAGCTGGAAGCCAAGAGAGCAAAAGTCGCATTTCTCACTCTTAAATTGTGGATCCACAAAGGCAGATCCAATTCTTTAAGTGACTAAACAGAGTGTCTGTCTTAGAATTAACTGGTTAATTGGCTCTCCAGGCTTGCAGGAAGTTGTGCCTGGAGGAATCCTTGTAAGAATCTTTGCAGGTAAAAAATTACTTTTTTTCAAACCACCAGAACTTCAAACAGAGCACATTTTCAAAGAAGAAAATGAATGCTTTTACATTAAACATGTGTAATAATTTTTCACATTCATAGTTGCTACAGCTTCCAAACCCAAACCAAA
>VZTR01029492.1:55724-70001 GCA_013400775.1 Chaetops frenatus | reverse complement strand
TCAGGGGTCTCACCTGGGGCTGGAGGTGCACTGGGGGCTCCAGGACTCACACCTGGGGCTGGGGGTGCACTGGGGGTCTCTGGGGCTCACACCTGGGGCTGGGGGGGTATCTGGGGACTCCAGGGGTCACACCTGGGGCTGGGGGAGCACTGGGGGTCTCCAGGGCTCTCAGGTAAGGCTGTGCAGTTGTGGCCAGCACGGGGGGCAGCAGCAGAGCCCAAAAGGTTCATTGCACGGAGCAGGGGTGCCCAGGAGGATGAAGCCACCACGGGAGGAGTTTTATTCCCTCAGGGCTGTGCTTGGGAAGTGCCACTGGGAACAACTTCTCCCCACAGCTCCTGAGCCTCAGCCTCCTGCTGCTCACACTCCCGGCTGCTCCCTCCTCTCCCAGTTTTCCCTTCATCACATGTTACTTTGAGAAGAGCCATATATAAATATTTTGGCTCATTTAATATGCCTTCTGGTATTTTAACACCAGGTCTCTTATTTTTCTCCACCATTTGGGGAACTTATTTTTATTTTCAAACAAACTTGATACTCTTACAGGAGTTCACTTCCAGAACCAAGTGTTTTAGGGAAGATTGCAGGAGTGCTGGTAAAATGGAAAGTGCTGGAAGACTCCTGATGGAAGTGTGTGTGCTGCTGGGGACTGGCTGAGAACCACTGGGCAGAAACAAGGCAGAGCAGGGGACAGTTCTGGGGTTTATATTGGGTTGGCAAGTTCAGAATATTTAAGTGGAAAACACTTTGAACTAGAAATTTTAAATTTTAATTTCAATTGAATCTGAATCAGATGGCAGCACCCAGGTGTCCCCAGCTGCCCCCAGAAGGGCAAAAAATTGTGTGAGGTTCCTAAGGGGGCTGGAGCAGCCCCAGGCTCTGCCTGTTCCCTCCCTTCCCTGGCTCCCTTTCTCCCCAGTTTCCTTCCTCCTCCCAGTTCCCTGCTCTCCCAGGTCCCTCTCCCCCACTCGCTGCTGCCTTTGAACATAAGGGAGGGTTCAAACCAACGGTGCCACTGCCAAGTCCTGCCCAGGTTTGTCTCTCACTGAAATTTTCCTGCAGATGCTTGATCCTGAAAGCAAATAAATCCTGCTGTGCCCGTCCTGCTGCCAGGACAGAGCCTGGAGCTGGCAGAGCCTGGAATTTGTCATCGTTCCTCAGCTTTACCTGGGCAGTTGCATTTGGACAGGGGCATTCTCTGCAGCTGGATCTGCAGGTCAGGCTGTATTTGTTAAAACACCAATTAGAGCTCGGGCTCTCATCAATCACACAACGCCCCAGGGGCTCAGACCCTTTGGAGGGCTGGGCAGCCGTGCCTGGCCCGGATCAGAGTCACTGCCCCGGTGTCACCCAGCCCTGTCCCCAGGCTGGACTGAGCACACGGGAGACCCCGAAAGGCTCCAGCACCTCGTCCTGGGCTGCTGGGAGGTGAACTGAGGCTGGAAGCACAGCAGAGACAGGACTGCAGGGGGATGGAGGGGACAGAGCTGGGGACACCCCTGTCCCCCCTGCCCACCCTGGTTAATTAGTGCTCAAGCAGTTAATTAGTGCCCAAACAGGGATCAGCTGCTGCACTGAGCCCCAGCAGAGGAGAGAAAGGGAGGAGGAGGCAGCAAAACCCCCAACAGAGGAGAGGTGAAAGTCATGGGACAGGAAGGGAAAAAGGGGAGTGAAACAGAAATAAATCAAACCAGCAGCAAAGCCCTGAAGCAGAAGGAGCAGGGAAAGGAATAAAAGGTGAAAGCAGAACATAAATGGACCGGAGTGGATTGAGAACAGGAGGAAAATGGCTCAAGTGATGATCACAGACTGGGAGGTTGGTACAGACACACACGTGGGGGTAAATGAGTGTCTGGATACAGAAAATATCCCTGTCTGCCTCAAAAACGGGCACCAGATGTGTCTCAGCTGCTGCCTGGGGACATTGTCCCTTCCCAGCCTGGCCAGCAAAAAGGGCTGAGAACACTGCAGGACCTGAGTAAAAGGAACATTACTGTGAGAAGGAGGCTGCGAGGGCAGAGCTGTGGGAGAGCTCAGCCCCCACCCCACTGAGTGCCCTCCCACAGCTGGGACTTTCAGTCCAAGAGGAGAAAACCAGAAGATTTTGATATTTCCCAGAGAATGGAAGTTTGTAACATTTATTCTGAAATATGACAACATTTTATTTCTGGGCACTGGGCCTCGGGGCAGTTTTAGGCCCCTCAGAGTGTTTTTGCAGCCCCCCCTGCCACTGGGGTGGCACTGGCAGCTGGGGGGCAGAGGGATGGGATGGGGATGGGGATGGGGGGCCCTGCCCTGTGCCCCCAGGACTGTCTGTGCTGGGCTGCTCATCCCAGGCTCAGCATTTCCCAACTCAAACACTGACCAGTGCAGTCTGAGCCGGGGAAGGGTCCCTGTGCCACCTCTCATCATGAAAACTCTCCCCTGGCTTTTGTCAGCCTTGGTTTCTATGCCAGCTCCTCGCTCCTCCCCAGTTTTCTCCCAGCATCTCTCCTCCTGCACAGGGATTTCCCATTCCCTCCTTGCAGCCTGTTTGTTGGGAAAGGGGGAGAGGAGAAGGGGGAAATGGGGTGGCTGATGGTTTGTGTGTCAATTATACATCAGAGGCTTTGCTGCTGCTTCAGAAGCTTCTAATAACAATTATTATAATTAGGGCACTGGGAGAGAAATGTGCTGAGAACAGGGAGGAAAGCAGGAAAGCCAGGCCAGAATTAATTAGCCACTTTTATCTAAGAATCTCCAAGCGTTTAGACGTTAATTAATGAGTGCTGTGCTTCAGTCAGCTCCTCTGCTGCCCTGGTGGCCGGGCTGGGGCTCAGCCCCTCCTTGCCCAGCCCTGGGGGTGCTGCTGCTGCTGCTGCTGCTGCAGGGGCTCCCCCAGCCCTGCAGGGCACAGAAGGAGCTCCTTGGTCCTGCCTGTCACCCTGCCAGCTCTGAGGAGACCAACCTGGGCAGGTTTGTGCTGCTGGAGCTGGGCAAAGCCCCAGCCCGAGCTGCAGGGCCCTGGAGCCCCCTGTTCCCTGGGTCAGAGGGTCCCCGCTGACCCCAGCCCAGCTCCTGGCAAGTCCCACCTGTGGCACTGACTTTGGCCCTGGGGCTCCAGCAAAACTCTTTTATTCAGGGCAAAATCCTCTCTGTCTCCAGGCTCACCCGAGGTGTGCCCGTTGTTGGTGAATATTCATTAAGTGAAATTAGCATCTAATAGGTATTAATTGACTTCTAAAAGCCTTGTTTTGCGGTAATGAAGTCTGTAGTGTAGCTGTGCCTGGTGGCAGCTGGTGGCTCCCTGTGCCCGGAGCTGGCTCAGGGGGGCACGGGGGGCTCAGTCCCTCCCTGCTCCCCCCAGCCCATGGAGGATGTGCCTGCCCCAGCCCTGGAGGGGTTCCCAGGCAGAAACCTGGGCTCCTGGGGGTGTTCCTGCCCGTGGCAGCGGGGCTGCAATGGGGTTAACATCCCTTCCAGCCCAAACCATGCTGGGATTGTGTGACAGCCGGGCAGCCCCAGCTGGGAGAAGCGCTCGGTGCCTGAGCAGAGTGTGCAGCTCTGCCGAGTTCCAGTGATGGTCCCAGCACTGCCCTGGGCCCTGCAGGGGGGAGGTTTGGGGTCGGGTGAACGCTTTGGGCACTCGAGGCACGGCCTGGGCTTTGTTCCTCGGCTGGGTGAGCTCAGCCCTTTGGGTTCCAGCGCTGTCCCACTGCTGTGGGGTGGGGCTGTCAGCTGCAGCAAGGAGCTGGAACCCACACAGCTCCTGGCAGTGTTCTCAGAGCACCTGGGTCAGGGTTTTACAGCAGCTCAGTTCATAATGCCTTTGTCCAAGCCTAGAAATTGATAAAATATTTCAATTTAGCCATTATTGACCGTTTTCCGACAAGGCACAGGGCAGCTTTGAAGTGAGTCTGTAAATTAGAGCAGCCCTGCAGCTCCCAGACTGAGAGACTCCTCCATCATTGACAAGAAGGGGAAGGAGGAGATGAGGAGCCTTCCTGGCTGCTGCTTTTCTGCCTGTTCCTGTAAATGGTGTGCACTGTGTTCCTGGCTGGGTAGGGGTGCAGCCCCAGGGGAGCAGGGCAGGGACAGTCAGGGGCTCTGTCTGTGCCCACAGCCCCTTCCCCAGGCTCTGCTCCCCGGGCTCAGGGGCTCTGAATTGGCACCAGTGGCTATTTCTCCTTTTCCTTCTTTTTCTCCATTTTTCCACCGGGGTCTGGAGGTGGGGCAGAGCAGCAAAGAGTCACCTCAGCCCATGGTGTGAGGAAGTTTCCCCAGCTGGGCCCACAGGAGCTCTGGCATCCCTGTCCTCTGCCCCTGTCCCGGTGTGACACTGGGAACAGAGTGTGGCACTGGGTTCTGGGTGTGACACTGGGGGCTGTCTGTGCCACTGGGGTCTGGGTGTGACATTGGGACAGTCCTGGCTCCCTGGCACAGAGCGGGGGCTGCAGAGCTCGGTGGTTCTCCCCCTGGCCCGGGGGTGTCAGAGCTCTGCAGGAGCTGGGAGTGGCCGTTCCATGTCCAGGGGATGATGGATAATCCCTGGTGACCTTTCTCACCTTTCTGTCCTGCTGGCTGTGCTGGCATGGGCACAGAGCCCTTGTCCCTGGTGCCAGCTGTCCCCTTGGTCACGGATTTCTGCGGCTGGGCAGGGCTCCAGCTGGAAAACAAAACCTCCAGCCCTGCTCAGGATGGGGAATTGTCCCTGCCCTGGGCTCCCCACGGCTGGGCTCAGGCAGGTGAAGGACCCAGTGTCCCCAGAGCCCCTGGTCCGGCTGTGACCAGGCCTCGTGTGGGGGCTGCTCTGGGGGAGGTGGGGTGTCCCCAGGGTGGGGTTTGGGGAGGGAAGGGGATGTTGGGGGGTGATGCCTGCCCAGATTGAGGCTGGCAATGCTGGCTGCCCCAGCTGGCTCTGCTGTGGAGCCTCAGAGAACAAACCCTGTCTGGAGAAGCCAGAGGGGCTCCAGCCATGATTGCTCAGTCAGATCCTCACATGGTGGCTTCTCCCTGAGGATCTCAGGAGAAGTTCCAGCCCAAGCTGGACACTGAGCAGCTCATGGCAGCGGGGTGGAAGGAGGAGCTCCAGGCTGGTGGGGATCAGCTGCTCCTGGGCCCCGGGGCAGCTCTGCTGGTGGTTTGTGGCTGTGTTCAGGGAAGGTCCCTGCAAGGCTCCCGGGCCTGGGGGGCTCAGCAGCCTGTCCTGGGCCTGGGGGGCTCTGGAGCTGCCCTAACCCCGGGCTCTCTGTCCCTCTCTGTCCCCCTGCAGGGGAGCCCTCCCGCTGGTCCTCGTCCCACTGCGACTGCTGCTGCAAGAACGGCAAGGGCGACAAGGAGGGCGAGAGCGGCACGTCCTGCAACGAGCTGTCCACGTCGAGCTGCGACAGCCAGTCGGAGGCCAGCTCCCCCCAGGAGACCGTCATCTGCGGGCCCGTCACCCGCCAGCCCAACATTCAGACTCTGGACCGGCCGGCCAAGAAGGGCCCGGTGCAGCTGCTGCAGCAATCCGAGATCCGCAGGAAGAGCGACCTGCTCCGGACTCTCACCTCCGGCTCCCGAGAGTCCAACTCCAGCAAGAAAAAAGCCGTCAAGGAGAAGCTCTCCATTGAGGAGGAGCTGGAGAAATGTATCCAGGATTTCCTGAAAATCAAGATCCCAGACAGGTTTCCCGAGAGGAAGCACCCCTGGCAATCGGAACTGCTGCGCAAGTACCACCTTTAGGCCTGGGGAGGGGAGAGCACACGGCCTTGTTACCTTAGAGCCGGATCCCAAGCGATACAAAAGTCATTCCCGGTAATCACTATTTGTTAGGTCACCAAAACCCATCTCTAGTACTGCCTAATCTGCCTATTTCACCTTAACATTTCCAGCCGTAGGGGAACGATACTTTTGCAGTCCTGGAAGCACAATGACAAACGCTTTTGTTTGTAAACTTGGAGTCTTACACAAGCTGAAAACCTTAAGGGCACAACCAGGCCCACCCCGAGGGACTCCTGTGGGGCCCCGGGGCAGGCAGGGCGGGGTGGTGAGGGCTCTGTGCCCTCTGCCCCCTGCTCAGAGCACACCTGGCTGCAGGGAGGAGCACAGCACAAAGCCCCAGCTCTGCCCCGGCAGTTTAAGCATGTGGATTTATATATGTGCATATATATATGTGTGTATATATATCTCTGTGTATATATATATATGTATATATATATATCTATATATATTGCTTAAAGATTTTCAGGCTCTCTCCTTATAACTGCACTTTCTCAGAAAAGAGCATTTTTTTAGTCTGTGGATGTCCTGTTTCTTCTCCAAGCCTTTGAGGGCTGAACAGCAGAAATCCATCTCCCTGTCTCTCTCCTGCTCCCCCTGCCAGTCCTTCCCCCCTCCCTGGGGCACTGTAAATGTGTCCTAGAGGAGACCAGGGTGCAGTCTGTGGGTTTGTGTTTCCATCAGCAAATGTTCCGTTTGTTTGGGATGCTCTCGTCCCTCCGTGTGTGCCCAGGCTCTGCGGTGCCGGTGCTTTGCAGCAGCAGCTGTGCTGGGAAGCCGCAGGTTCCGGGCGCTCTGGGGATGCTGCGGAGGAGGCTGGCTCCTGCAGGTGCCAGGTGTGTGTGCCAGCAGCGGGGACAGCGGGCACCGTGCCCCTTCCGCCCCAGAAATCACCCCCAGCCCGCCCGGGGGGCTCCGGCCGGGGGCAGCCCCGGTGCAGGAGGGAGCTGGGGCTGTGCCAGGGGACAGCACAACCCTGCAGGAGCTCCCTGGGTCCCCTCCCGCAGGTGCCAGCCGTGCCAGCGCCGCCGTGGCACTGCAGCAAACCGTGCCCTGTGTGCCGTGCCACCCCGGGGCCACGGAAGGGCTGGGCTGGTCCTGCGCTGCCCCCGAGCCAGGCAAGGGCACTGGGGGGGTTTTTGGGGGGGGCACGGACTGGCCAGAGAGCCGTGGGCACAGCCAGAGCTGGGGCAGGGCAGCCAAAGGAGAGGATGGAACACCCCATTGCTCCAGCTGCTGTGGCCAAGGCTGGGAACAAACCAGCTAGTGGATTTGGGATCGATTATTTGTTTTCTAAAGGCACAGGAAGAAGGTTTATATATGTATATATATATATGAATATAGAACTGTGGGCAGTGACAGTTCTGGCAACACAGAATGCTCAGATTCTGACTTATTTAGTGTCCTGCAGGTTCCAGGGCTTCCCCCTCCTAAATCCCAGAAGCTGCTGTGGGAGATGCTGTCCTGCCTGCACAGGTTCTTTCTGTGGTCCTGGTGCCTCCCCCGTGCTGGGCTGGGACAGGGGGTGGCAGGGTGAGGTCTCCACCAGCCCACAGCTGTGTTTGGGGTCAGATGCAGCTTTTACCAGCTAAAAAAGAAAGCAATACTTGTTCAGAGGGATCCATGGGCAGGAGCTGGCTTAGGGAGGGGAATCCTCCCGGCAATACCTCTGCAGGTGGCTGGAGAGCAGGGCTGGGGTGTGCAGCAGGGTCACCTCTGGGGGGCTGTGGCTGGAGGAGCAGCTGTCCCTGTGGGAGCTGTCCCTGGCAGAGGCTGTCCCTGTTGGATCTGTCCCTCACAGATCTGTCCCTGTTGGATCTGTCCCTCACAGGGCTGTCCCTGTTGGATCTGTCCCTGTCGGATCTGTCCCTGTCGGATCTGTCCCTGTTGGATCTGTCCCTCACAGGGCTGTCCCTGTTGGATCTGTCCCTCACAGAGCTGTCCCTGTCAGAGCTGTCCCTGTTGGATCTGTCCCTCACAGAACTGTCCTTGTTGGATCTGTCCCTGTCGGATCTGTCCCTCACAGATCTGTCCCTGTCGGATCTGTCCCTGTTGGATCTGTTCCTCACAGATCTGTCCCTCACAGGGCTGTCCCCTCCGTGTCGCTGCTGCAGAGCCAGGGCTGGGCAGGAGTCCCAGGCATTTCCCTGCCTGGGAATGCCCCAGTGAAGACACTCAGCCCTTCCTGGGGTTGTGCTCTGGAGCCGGTTCAGCACCTGGGCCGTTCCCTCCCTCTGGAATTCAGCCTCTGCTCACAGGCTCTTTGAGGGGCACAGCTTCCCACGGGAAGCAAGGCTTTGTACGAGCTCCACAGATTTGGCCCTGTTCAGCTATTTCATGGTTGGTTTACAGCGTTTTTCTCTCCCTACTCGACATTTCCTGCATCTTGTCCCCCAGGCTCTGGCACCAAGCAAGAGCTGGGGAGCAGACAGGGCTCTGCTCTGGATTTCCAGCAGGGCACGGGGTTCAGCTTTGTTCCTTGGCAGGAGACTGCAGCTAAACCCTGGTGCTTTGACTCCAGACCTTTCCCTGTCTCCTTGTGACACTGTCTGGGCTGGAAGCTGTGTGTGCAGAGAGCAGGAGCAGGGCTTGGGGGGTGTGTGTGAGAGAGAGTTCCCAGGGACACGGGATTGCTCCATGATTAATAACTCTGGAAAAATTACACCAAATGAAATGTGCCCAAGTGGGCTTGATTTATGTGGCCTTCGTGTCCCCAGTTTGAGATGAAATGGTTATTACTCTCCAGTGCTACAGAAATAAAGGTCTTAAACTTCAGTAATCACAGGCAGGCCTGGCCTGCTGGGAAACCCAGCCCGGGTTTGGGCCAGAGCAGGGCCGTGCCAGGCGTGGGACTCGTGCCTGTGTGTCCTTGTGAGGGTCCTGCTGCATCTCTGAGGGTCCTGCCTCTGGCCCGAGCCCACGGACAGCTGTTTTAGGAGTGGTTTGTGCAGAATCTCACAGGGATGCACAGCTGCACCCTGCCCTGGGAGGGACAGACTCACCTGGGTGACAGCAGGGGCTGTGCACCCCTGCCCTGGGAGGGACAGACTCACCTGGGTGACAGGGAAAGAGGGCCAGGAGGGGAGGAAGGGAGGCAGAAGCAGCACAGGGCAGGAAGGAAACTGGAACAGAGATTGCCTGAGAGAGATCTGGGTTTGGGCTAGAAAACATCTTCTACTCAAATTCCACTTGGTTTCAATGAAGAGCCCGTGTGTGCCCCTAGGACAGGTTTTGTAGAAAGCCAAAATTGAGCTCAGCTCACTGAGTACTTTATCCTTTCTAAAATATCTGGGAGAAACCTGGACTTGGAGCTACTTTCCACCAGTAACAAAGACCAAGTTCTGTTGCAACTGATTGGAAATCTTCCCTTGGCTGCAGTGGGACTGAGACTCAGCTCCTACAGGCAGAATTCCTGGTTTCCAGGGGTTTTGCCACCCCAAAGCCCCTGAGACACCTGAGCAGGGGCACACAGAGATTGTGTCACTTCCACAGACCCATAGGCACCACATGATTTGGTTTTCTCCCTAAACCATCTGCACACACAGCACAGAGGAGAACGATCTGGGTTTTAGTTGGGTGAGCCCATTTATGAATTTTATTTGGGAGTGGTGGGCTGAAGGAGAAGACAAGGTTGGGTTTCTTGGCAATGGCCATCAGGCACCTGAGTCCTTCAGCCGTGTCCTGCCCTGCTCTCCCAGCCCTGGGAAGGCTGGAGGGAACTTCCCAGACCCCTGCCCTCCCCAAGCCCCCACCAGTGCTAGTACAGACTTGACTTTCAGAGTACTTTATGCATAAAGGCCCCATGTGTATCATGGTACAAAATAATTGTCCAGTCTTATGGATAGTTTATGCCCCAGCGGGGTTTTGTAGATTAATAGTAAAAGAACAAAAAAAAAAACAAAAAACAAAAAAAAAAAAAAAAAAAAAAAAAGGAAAAGCACTTTTAAATTATTTATATTATAAAAAGACATCCTTTATTTTTCTTGGCATTGATGTCACTTAGCTAAAAATCCGTTTATAACTAGGATATTGCAGATTTTAAACTATAGCAATGCTCAAGCAAACAGGAATTCAGAGTTCCACAGAGAAGATGCCCGAGGTGAGGCAGGAGGGTGGCAGGGCCCAGCTGGCGTTGGAGTGGAGGGAGGTGATGTCCCTGTGAGCTCCCCCCTGGCTGTGCCCAGCCAGGGAGGGCAGGGCTGGACCCCCCCAGGCCTTTGGGGCTGTACTGAGGTGCTGCCAGTGCAATATTTGCCAGCCCACACAGATGCAGAGGGGTTCGGTGCCGCTGGGATCCCTCGGGGCCTTGCTCACGTTACATTTTCGGACCTCATTCAGCACTAAATGACTTTGCTGAGGCTGAGTCAGTCTGTTGCACATTGGTGTAGGTTAAGTGGCACCCACTGAATTACCTCTCGACTTTCCAACGTGGTTCACTTGTACATAAGTGTAATGTCAAACTGTTTACAGGTTCTTCTGTGCGTAATTGTGGAAAAAAAAAAAGTTTTAACTACAGATTTAAAGGAATCGATTTTACTGGAAGGTGTTTAAAAAAAAATGAATGTGCTTAATACAGTATAGACATCCTTGCTAATGGTCTCACCTGAATGCATGTATCCGTGTTGTCAGTCCCACCAGTGAGGTTATTGGCAATATTCTGCAGTCTGTGAATAGCAAATATGCATAAACTACTGTGACTCTGACAAATATAACTCAGTAACTGTTTCTACTGTGGTGTGTGAAACAAATCCTGTGGCTTTTAGCCTGCTGTATTTCCCTGGTGCAAAGAGCACCAGGAAAGAGGGAGATCTTGGAAAAGTGAAGCCCCAGCTGTGCCCTGGTGGTGGTGGTGGTGGTGGTGGTGAGCCTGCCCGTGGTTCACACGCTGGCCCCTGCTGGGTGCCTGTGCTGCAAGTGCTGAAAATGCCATTTTCAGGGCAGGGGAAGGTGCAGCTGCTGCCTCCTGCTCTGGCAGCGCTGCTGGGGCTGAGCTGGCCCCGGGCTGGGGCTGGGGGAGGCAGAGCCTGGGGCAGGGGCTGTGGGCAGTGCTCTGGGGGCTTTGGGGGCTCCCAGCTGCAGCCAGTTGGTGTTTGCCATCCCAGTACAGCAGTGAATGGGCACTGGGAGGGCACAGGCTGGAATAATAAACGGGTTGGTATCCTTCAGCTGCCACACACACTCACACAAGTGCATCCATGGACACATCCAGGCTCTCTTGCTCTCGGGGATTTAGGACTGGCTCTTGTAACCCCTTCCCTCCCTGCTGGCTGGGCCTTATTCTCCCTTGAACCCGGTGGGGTTTCCCCCAGTTTATTTCTGGGTTTGTTATTGTTATTTTTGATCTGCAGTGCTTGGCTGTGGTTGAGAGGAAGCCCTTTCCAAGGGCCCCTTCCTGGGAGAAGGTGAAAGACCCATCTCTGCAGCATCTGCCCCATGTGGTGCTTCCCCACGGGCAGGAGCTGGGTCCCTCAGAGGTGAGGGGGATGCTCACTGAGCTCCCCTGAGGCACCAGCCTGGTGCTGGCAGTGCCACGAGCCAGGTGACACCAGGATTCCTGTCCTGGCACAGCCCCTGCAGGAGGCTCCTGCCCTCTGCCTCGGGGCCAGCCCCTCTACAGGGGCCCTGTGTCCCTGAAGTGCCCCCACCCAGCTCTGGGAGCAGCTTCTCCCCAGTAACCACCCCTGTCTGGAGCTCAGGGGCTGGGGGACCCTTCTGGGGCTGCTCCTGGGCAAAGCTGGGGCTTGTGGCCCTGTTCCCTCTGGCTGGGCTGGGTCTCAGGCTGCACCTCTCCATGCAGCCAGTCCCACGGGAGGAGAGCACACGCTGGTCCCTGGCTGGTGGTCCCTGGCTGGTGACAGCCCTGCTCCCCCCCAGGCCACCCCTCAGTCCTGAGCAGGGCTGGCCTCTGTGGCTGCCCTCTCACACTGCAGGGCAGGACGCTGAACTTGGCTGCTCTGAGCACTTCTGAGCACTGCCTTGGCTGCTTTTCATGCCAGGGCAGATGTGAAAGAGCGGTGGGTGTTGGGGTAGAGCACCTGCACATGATTAGTGAGGATGTAATTACCTCCCCTGCACAGCACTGTGCGTGGAAAGGAGGAGAGATTCCCTTTGATACCGGCTGATACCAGAAAAGGATTTTAATCTGCCTTACAACTATACAATTAAGAGAGCTTATATATAGAAATAGCTGTCTATCTATGTCCCCCCGTGTGCATCCCCTCCCTGCTGGGGCTGCAGGGGCTGTGGCTGCCCTTGCTCCCTGCCCGCTGCTGCCCTGCCCTGCCAGGGCCCGGGGAGAACAAACTCCCAGCTTCTGCAGAGCCTTTCCAGAGGAGAAGCCCCTCTGCCAGGGACACCCCCACCCCCCAAAACGCTGAGCTGTCCCAGCACCTGACACCTGGGACGAGGTTTGCCTGTGGTCAGCCCAGCTCACTGCTGCTCCCGGAGCAGGGCAGGGGGGGCCCTGCAGGTCGTGCTGGGCTCGCCACGATGGCACTGAATTATCAGCGTGCCCCAAAACCAGCACGGGAGGAGCTCGGCCGCTCCCTCCGGGGTGCCCGGGGCAGGAGCAGCCTCCACGGGGTGGGAGGGCAAGGCTGGGAATCCTCCGGGCACCNCAGGAGCAGCCTCCACGGGGTGGGAGGGCAAGGCTGGGAATCCTCCGGGAATCCTCCGGGAATCCTCCGGGCACTCTCCGGGCACCCTCCGGGCACCCTCCGGGCACTCTCCGGGCAGCCTCCCGCGCAGTCCCGAGGCAGGGCAGGGAGCAAAGCTGCAGCAGGGAGCGGGGATGGGCGCAGGGCTCGGGGGAGGGCAGGGAACCCTCGCTGCCGCTGCCGCTGCCGCGCCCGGGGCTCCGCAGGGAGAGCTCTGTAAATACAGCAGGTTAAAAACTGGCACAGTATCAGCGGGTCTGTATCTAATGCAGATGTTTCCCATGTTTTGTAGTATTGTTTTATTGATAAATAAAAATCGACCAAAGACAAAAAAAAAAAAAAAAAAGCGTTTGGTGTGGTCTGTGTGGGAGGGACCAAGAGGCTTTTACAGACTGTCCCTGTCACAGGGGGGCTGCAGAGCCCTCAGCCTGTCCCTGCCACACGCCAGACCCTGGGGACACCCCCAGAGAGAAACCACGGCCCGTGGAAATGCACTGAGGAGAAAACATCCCCTGAGCTCCTTGGGAAGAGGAGCCCTGAGCTTGCCACTGTCCCCGGGTGTGCCCTGCCCTGCCCCAGCTCTGGGAGGGACACTGGGCCGCCCAACAGATACCACTAATGGCTCCAAAACGATCCCAAAACGCTCAGGATTTTTAAAGCACAGCAAGAAAAGCAAAACTTGCAGCAATTAAACTGCGTCTTAATGAGCTGCCTCCCAAAGAAAAGCTTGAGAAAAATGGGTTCATCAGAGACTCGTTAAAAAAAATCACCAAAACCATTAATACCATAAACATTCTCTCCGTGGTATAAATTTTACATCTTTCCAGATGTATTTTTATTATTATGCCCGATTTATGGGAGGAGAAAACAAGGCACAGCTCTTTGGGTTGTTTTGTCCCAGGGATGCCAGGGAGCAGCAGCCAGGGGGTACAAAAAACCTCTCCTCTCACCAGATTCCTGGGCAGGTCCACCCGTGCCACTCCAGGCTGCCACATCTAAACCCCTTAGCAAATTTCATTTGGTCTTTACCAAACAAAACATCCCGATTTGGGGACTTGCTGCTGACTGAAGGGGGAAGGGACTGTGAGTGTGTCTGGACTTGTGAGTGGCCGCTGGCCCATGGAATAGAGCTGCGAGAGCAGGAAGAATTTGGGCAGACTCTGCTTGGGATTTAACCCCCTGAAGGCCCGGGAAGGGTTTGCAGGAGCTCCCCAGTGCTGGAGTGGGAGGAGTGCTCAGCACTCTGCAGTGGGAATGGGTTTGAGCAGCTGGAGCTGCTGAGCTGTGCAACAGAACAGACCGGGCCGCCCCTGCCCTGGCTGCGAGCCCCCAAATTGGGGATGTCCCAGCACGGGGACCCCCAGCTCCGGGTGACGGGACAGGGCAGGGCAGGGCTGTCGGGAGGGGCGAGGTTGGAATTTGGAGAGCAGGGAGGGAGCGGGGCTGGGAGAGGCCCCGTCCCCCAAACTGAGCTCCCCCTGCAGCCCTGGCAGCCAAAGGGACACGGGAACACAGGGACCCTGCACCAGCTGGGGACACGGGGACACTGTCACCCTGCTGGGGACACAGGGACACGGGGACACTGCCACCCTGCACCAGCCAGACACACGGGTGTTATAAACGAGAGGCAGACNCAGGATCACTGCCACCCTGCACCAGCCAGACACACGGGTGTTATAAACGAGAGGCAGACTCCCAGTGAGTGAGTGATTCCAGTATCGAGCTTTACCAGCAGCCCGAGGAAGGGCCTGTCAGCGCTGAGGCCCCCAGTCCCCGGGGGTGCCCGCAGCCCCCCAGGAGCAGCAGGAGGAGCAGGAGGAGGAGCAGGAGGAGGAGCAGGAGGAGGAGCAGGAGGCGGAGCAGGAGGAGGAGCAGGAGGAGG
>VZTR01029492.1:4385-45383 GCA_013400775.1 Chaetops frenatus | reverse complement strand
CCTGTGACATGGCCTGTGACAGAACCTGTGACACAAACTGTGACACGCCCTGTGACAGAACCTGGGACAGAACCTGTGGCACAGCCAGAAGGTGCCCCTCATGCAGCAGTTGCAGGAGCAGATCACGTCCTGGGCTGGGGAGGGTTTCTGAATATGAATGGAGCTGCCTTTGGCTCCCTGAATTAATGCACACAGCCGTGCAGTCAGGACCCTCCCACGCAGAGGGAGGTGCAGCAGAAATTGCATTTCTCAGCATCAGTGCAGGATTTCTGCTCCCTCGGGGGGCTCACAGCTCCTCCTCCCAAACGCTGCTCTGGGGGCACAGAAGCCCCGTTTGGGTTCTGCTGGGTTCCCAGGCAATGCACTGTGCCCTGCCCACCCAAAACTGAGGGCTGGACCTGCAGCTGCTGCTCTGCTCCTGGCCCTGCAGCCTTCCCTGCCAGGGCCTGAGCTCTGCTTGCCACGGGCAATCAGCTGGGATGGCCCCAGCAGCCCAGAGCCCCCCGTGCCCCCAGGCTCCCCCAGCCTCTCCAGAGCCCCTCCTGGGCCAGGTACTCCCTGGTCCAGCCCAGCTCTGCACAGCTCAGCAGCAAGGAGCAGAGAATGGCCACAAAACATTTACTGTCAAATAAGCTCAAAGTGCTTTTATAAGTGTTACTGACATCATGAGATACTGCTGAGACACGGTGATAAACACTTCCAGCCATAAAAACCTTATGTATTTGCTTTTTATGTCACCTCCAAGTATTTCAGTGCAGAAAACTTTTTGATAAGGTCATTGCACTGAGCTGTGGGAGCTCCTGCAGCTCCCAAGCACCACCCAGAGCTCTCACAGACTCTTGTGGGATGGTTGAACTCCATGATCTTAGAGGTCTTTTCCAACCTGAATGAGTTCCTGATAGGAGCAGGGTCACATAAGGAGCCTGGCCGAGGTCACTGGGGCAGGCTGACAGGATGGAAATATTCCCTGACTCCAGAGGGAACCCAAAGGTGCTGCCTGGCAGCCTGACACTGGTTAATATTCCATGGAATCCCTGCTTGTCCTCCTTCCCCCTCTCCATCCCTCTTTTTCAGCTTTCAGCAGAGGCCACACGGATCAGGACAAGTTACTGTGGTGGGTTTGGTATTTCAGGGCTTCAATCTGTTACAGGGACACCTTGGGACCAAAATCCAGATGTTCTCACTCTCATCCTTCCCTTTTTGTTCCTGCCTTCCCATCTCAGCCAGATGGGCCTGTGCTCCTCATCCCTTCAAGCTGTGGGCAGTGAGCCAAAGGGGAGCTTCTTTTTTTCTTCCATCAGCAATTTTCTACAGTAAATAAGAGAAGAAAATGGAAAACCTTGTAGGAAGTCCCAGGCTGCTGAGGCTGTTTGAATGGGTTCAGAGCTCAGGCATGAGGCAGATTAATCACAAAGCAGACACATTGAGCCAGCACAGGAGATGACATTTGAAGGCTGGTGTGGGGAAGAAGGATTAACTGGGGGACTGGGAACAGAGGGAACCTCGGCCAGACCAGGGGGTACAGGAGGCTGGGGATGAGACACTCTGAGAATATTCCCAAAACGAAGCACGGCCTTGGCGAGCACCTCCTTTGGCTGAGCGCTGTGGCGGTGCCCTGATGAGCCTGTGAGAGCCCGCAGGTGATGAACTGGGCCACTGCCACACCCTGCTCTGAGTGCGATGCCCTAATGAGCCTGTGAGAGCCCGCAGGTGATGAACTGGGTCACTGCCACACCCTGCTCTGAGTGCGGTGCCCTGATGAGCCTGTGAGAGCCCGCAGGTGATGAATTGGGTCACTGCCACACCCTGCTCTGAGTCCTAATGAGCCTGTGAGAGCCCGCAGGTGATGAACTGGGTCACTGCCACACCCTGCTCTGAGTGCGGTNCCGGGTGGCTGCTAGCTCTTGCTTGTGGTGCGGTGCCCTGATGAGCCTGTGAGAGCCCGCAGGTGATGAACTGGGTCACTGCCACACCCTGCTCTGAGTGCGGTGCCCTGATGAGCCTGTGAGAGCCCGCAGGTGATGAATTGGGTCACTGCCACACCCTGCTCTGAGTGCGGTGCCCTGATGAGCCTGTGAGAGCCCGCAGGTGATGAACTGGGTCACTGCCACACCCTGCTCTGAGTGCGCTGCTGCTGCTGCCTGACCTGCAGAGGAGCTGTCAGCCCTCGCAAGGAGCTGCGGGGATGAGCAGAGGTGTTGAAGAGAGAAGCAAACCAGGTAACAGCCCCTGAGCCCTAGAACGGATCCCTTGGCCCGGGTTAAGGCTGGAAAAACGCCGTGCACGGGCCGTGGCCCGGGATGAACAGGGGCAGGGGCAGGCTGAGCCCAGCAGCTCTCCCGAGGATAATGAGGCTCCCTGAATTAATGCACGGGGCCTTCACGCTCCAGAACGGTCCATCTTTGCTCAATGGCCCTTCTCCCTAAAAACACACAGATCCAGCGCGGTGCTTTCCGCCTGCAGCACCAGCAGCCTCGGGAAGGAGCCCCGGGTCCCTGCCGGGGCTGAAGGGAGAGCCAAAAACAGAAAGGACGGAGGGGCAGAGCCGCGGCTGCCCCGGCACAGCCTCGCTGCCCGAGGATGCTGCACAGCCCTGCCCAAAGCTCCTCCCCGGGGCTCCTCTCACTCCTCCTTTCCAGCCCTGTGTCCCCCGGAGAGCTTCAGCCACGAGTGTTTGTCCTCTGGGGGCTGGGAGCCCTCACTCGCAGCACCCACCAGCGGCTTCCCCCGTGCTCTGTTCCTACGGGAATTTATTACCCGTGAAAAAGCACAAGGAGGGGTTTGCTCCCTCCCACCTCAAACCAGGCAGGCTCCCAACCCTGCCGTGCTAACCAGTGTTTCTTGTTGGAGATGGAGACGAGGTGTCCGTGGGGTTTTACCTGGTGCTGAAAATCTGGAGTGTCCTTAAATACTTAGAAATGACCTTAAATGACCTTAAATGACCGAGTCTCAGGCACGAGGCCCTGCTGCCTCCTCGGGGAGACACCACGATGTTCTGGAAGGATCCAGGGAGACCCAGGAAGGATCAACTTCTCAGAGGCAAATACCCGGAATTCTGACCCCAAAAGGGATGGTTTCCACTTGTGTGCCTTCCCAAAAGCCTCCCAATCAATCCCTGACTCCCTCAGTCTCTCAGCATTGCTAACTGGTTCTGCCATTGATTTACTGCTCAATTCCTGAGCGGTTTGAAGAGTTTTTTCCCCAGCCTAAATGCTGCTTATTTGAAGTAGAAATTGAATCTGATGGGAAAGCTTCTTTTAATTTGCAAAATCAGGGAAGGTTAAAAGGGACAGAGAAAAAACAACCTCAAAAACAACCTCCTCAAACCTCTGACTGGCAGTTCTGGACACAGCAATGGCACAAGAGCAGCTCCTGTGCTGATTTAAAGAAAACAAAACAGACCCAGAGCCACCTCCCCAACCCCCCAGGGACCTGGGGGGGATCCCAAAGCCCCCAGTGCAGGGCTTGGGGGTCTGGCTCGGGGGGTCACTGACCATGGGGGAGTGACTCTTTGGGGCTCTGGGTGGCACCGTGGACCTGCAGGACCCCAAACAGCCCCACGGACACCCCAAGGTGCTGTGCAGTCAGGAGTGAAGCAAACCTGAGCAGTGTGGGGCCGTGGGACCCCCCCGTGTCCTGTGCACCCCCGTGACAGCAGCTCCGAGTCAGCTGTCAGCGCCCCAGCGGGCTGGAAATGGGTCCCACTCAATCTGGTGCAGCAGATTTTGGTCACCTTACAAACAACAACAGCCCCCCTTTCCCTCACAGCCCTCCCACACACACATCTGCCACGCTGAAACTGGAAAATCAAATCACTTCTCCACTCCGCTGGCAGGAGCCAGCTCGGAGCTCACACAACAACCGAGCTCTAAACCAATTAACCCTTTCAGCAGAGCAGAGCAGCCAGGGCAGGGCGAGGCTGGGCTGGGGGCTCAGCCGGCTCTGCCCTGCACGGGGACAGCACAGGGGACACAGAGCTGCTGGCACAAGGACAGGAACAGCAAAGCAGAGCTGAGCAGGCACTTCCAGGAGGACAAGGGGACATTGCCACCTCCCCGGCTGGGCCAGGGGGGCTCCAGGAGGAGCTGGGTCAGAGCTGGGAGGAGACAGGCAGAGCCTGCAACTCAAAGAGAAAAAAAAACCTTAAGCTCCCCGTTTGTGGGATATTGAGTGGCAAAGAGATGAAAGGTCTTCCAGGGAGCTGCAAACATTAATTATTCTCCGTGCTCAAGTGCTGCTTTGGCTGCCACTCAGCAATCAAAGGCTGCAGCACTCACTGGGGCTGCCTGTGCTGATTCCATCAGCTGCCAGCGAGGCCCAGGGACAGTGGCTGGGCTGGGACTGACCTCAAATGTCCTGCACGTGCAAGAGGGGACCCTTTTCCCTCTGGAGAAGCTCCTTCATGCAGCCCCCCCGTGTGCTGGGTTAAATTGGCACTGAGGTGCATTTCCTGAGGGATAACGGGCCCTCACCAAAGCTGAAGTTATTCCAGGATTTCATTGATGAGGGGACTTTGCTGAGCTCCTCTCCATGTTGTATTTCTGTATTTCCATCCAGCTCGTGCCTCGCTGGAGCTGCACAAGGCCCTCGAGCCACGCTCGGGCACACGAGGGGCAGTGCTGGGGGAGCCAAAGGAACCCCCAAACCAGGGCATCTGACCTCTGAGCTTGTCCACTGGACCACTCTGTGATGTGTCAGGTCCACTCCTGGTTCTGAACCCTTCCAGGGATGGTGACTGCACCCCAGCCCAGCAGAGCTGCTGCCAGCAGGGCACGGACACGTTAAATGGCTCAGGAATGCCACCCTCGGGGACATTTCTCCGTGTCCCTCCTCCCTCACTCGCCGTGCTGGCTGCACCCCAGCCCAGCCCAGCCCTCTCTGAGCATCTCCTGCAGGAACCAGGGCTGCCTCAGGCCACTCTTTCCAGCCCCAGCCCTAGGGTCACTTCTGGGGATTCCATTCGGTGGAACGCTGTGGCTGAAGGCTGCAGGCAGAGCCCAGGGGAAGGGTGAGGTGTGGGAGGTACCCGGTGGCCGAGCAGCAGCTGCCTGTGAGCCGTGTGAGCACGGGGCTCCCGGGGATCCATCCCTGCCCCTCGCACATCCACCACAGCCCCTGCATTATTCAGCTGAGCCTCTGCTGCCTTTCCATTTAATCTATGTGAAAATTGGATTTATGGCGCAGGAGTAAGAGCTATCTGAACATGGCCCATAAAACTGGAAGAATCATATTTTTCTCTTCAGCAAGCAACTTTTAACAGCTCTGCTGGGTGCTTATTTGCAGTCACCAGGCAAAAATTTTCTCTCTGCTGTTTACGAGCCTTTTACTCATTGCTGAGGCGGAGGGGGGTGGTCGGAGCGCGGTGCCCGGGTGGGTCCCTGCCTGGGTGTTCTTTGCTGCGGGGATTCTGTGCTGAGCGCTCCTGGCTGCACCAATGCCCCCATCAGCCCCGATTGCCCCGGCGGGGGGCGGCGCTGGGGCGGCTGCGCCAGCAAAGAGCCTCGGCACATCCTCCCGCAGCCTCTGACACTCGGTCCCCCTGGAGCCTTTTCCTCATCCTCCGCACCATACCGGTGTCACTTGGAGGCCATTTCCACCTCTGTCGTTGCCGGTCCCTTCTGCTTTTGCCGGATTTTGGGGTGTTTGGTGTGGGGGCGCGGGGCCACCCGAAGGCTCCCTTTGTGCTGGGTCCCCGGAGCAGTCGGGAGCTCGGGGCACAGAAAGGCAGGAGCTGCCAGGGCCGCTCAGAGCTGCTGCGAGGGCAAATTAACAACACAAATGGATCTGGGGAAAAATGTATATACATATATTTATATACACACACACACATATATATGTACATATACACATATACACACACACACACACACACACACATAGACATTTATAGGTACATATACATAAATATACACACATATATACATATATACACATATATACATACATATATATACACATATATACATATAAATACATATAGACATTTATAGGTACATATACATATATACCCATATATACACATATATATAATTATATATTATATATAAATATAAATGTATAAATATATATATCTCCTAGTGAGAGAAGGGCTGGGCACCAAAGGGCTTTAACAGTCATAAAGCGTGCTGCAAGGTCAGTAAAAAAAGGGGGTTTTTTTAATTAAATAAAGTTGGATACAGGCCTAAAATGTTCATCAATCCAGGTGTTTGTTCCTGGAAGGCTGAGCTGAAATGAATGGAGATCTCCTGGGGAAATTTCATACAACTCCTGCCTGTGGGTAGGCTGAAATAACGAAGGGATTTGGTTGGGTGCTTGTTTCTCTGTGAAACAATGTAGAAGTTGGAACTGGAAAGGGAAAATGAGGAGCAAAAAGGTCCTTGGGAGGGCTCTGCCCCCTGCAGAGAAGAGTCCCTTTGGAAAAGGGGGGTTCATCCCCTGCAATTCATGCAGCCACACACCCGTTTGCTGGGCTTACCTGTTCCTTTGGTCATGGGGCTGCTGCTGCTGCTGCTGCTGCCCATCACACCCAGCCCTCCCGAGGGAAAAACAGCAGCAGGGCTGGAAAAGAAATGGGCACCAAGGGAAGAGCAGCAGCAAACACCTGAAAGCACCTGCAAACACCTGCAAACAACTGGGAACACCTGAAAGCACCTGGGATGGGATGGGGATGGGATGGGGATGGGGATGGGGATTGGGATGGGATGAGGATAGGAAGCTGATGAGGTCCCAGGGGAGGAAAGGCTGCTCCTGCCTGCAGCTCCCGGGCTGTGGAGCCGCTGTTTTTGTGCTTTGGCAGGATGCAGATAAGGAGGGCATCGAATTTGAATGTTATGCTAATAAGAACATCTGTGTACTTAAATCAGCACTGAGCAGCTGGTACATTTAAAACAGCCCCCAGCATGTCTAAACAGTCTGTAAATACACAGTTAATATCTCCTGAGATCAATTTATCATTAATAAGTTATAAAGCCAGGGTTTGATGCACACTAAAATAAAAATAGCCTATTCTTTCCTGCCACTTTTCCCCACCTCAGCCCTGGGTGTGTGAGGAACAGACTGAGGGCTCTGGGCTGGTAGAAGGCACTGGTCACCAGGCTGGAGCAGCCTGGGACAGTGGGAGGTGTCCCTGCCCATGGCAGGGGTGGGACAGGATGAGCTTTAAGGTCCCAGCCCGGGATTTGATTCTGTGCAGACACTTCTGAAATTTTCCCACATCTGCCTTAACTGAGCCTGCCCAGTGTTACTAAATACCCTACAAGGACCTGTGTGTCCTCCAAAAGACTCCTGAGAGCATCTGAACTTAGAACACCTCAGGATGCCACCTACTAAGCTGTAAGAACTAAAGCTGGTGGCCCTGATGAAATGAATCCCTTTTCCTCTGTTGTGAGCAGGCATTGGACATACATATTCTGTACCTCACTTCTTAAGCCTCCTGGATCCAGAGACAGAGCCTGCTTCATTAAATGTGTGTTTTATGCATGCTGGAAGCTCAGGGCTCTGTGTAACTCCAGGTAGCAGCCAGGGTGTGCAGGTGGCATTTTGATCGATGCTGTGTGCAGCTGTTAAACCCAGACACTCCTCTGCACACACTTGGAGGGGTCGTTTTCTCCTCCCTGCTCCTCTCTGCCTGGAACACTTTCATCTCACTCCAGTAATTGCCAGCAGCACTCACAAGCAGTGAATCCTGAGTGACCCTTCCCAGCCACGTTTCCCTGCACAGCCCCAGGGATCTGCAGAGAGGAGCCCTCCTGCCACAGCCAGAGGCACTCACAGGTGTCCCCACCCCAGGGGGGCCACAGGAGACGTGTCTGGAAGGGCTTCCAGAGAGGGGATTGTCTTTTATTTATTGTGCTTTTTACAGTCCTCGGCCCTGATCTGCTCCAAGAGGCAAAGACACAGGAGAATTTGTCGTTTTGTCTGGATTCACCCGGTCTGGACCAGGGGAACTGACACACAGGACACACCAAAGCCACATCATTAAGTTGGCTTCTGATCTAAAGCAGTCTCAGGTAAAGAATGTCAGACCAGGACTGAAAATAGCCAGAGCCCCCAGATCAGGTGCAGCAAAAAGAGCCAGAGCCTGGAAATCCTGTCCAGGAGGGACAGAGGGTGTTTATCAGGGCACTCCATACCCAAAATCACTGGGGTGCAGAGCTTTGCACTCACCTGCAGCCCCTGAGTGACAGCAGCACCACAGGAGCTCCTGCAGGGCTGGGGGACCCTCCTGGGCCATTTCCTTCAGGCCCCTGCTGGGATCAGTTTTTGGGGAGCCTGGTCCTGCCAGCTGGCCTGGCTGGGATCATCAGGGGGTTTGTTTCCCAGGGGCCTGGTTGGGACTGGGAGCAATTGAAGTTTCTGGGGTGATTTGTTCATTCATGTCCTTGTGTCAAATGTGAAACCTGTGTTAAATTTAATGTGGGAAAAGGGAAGGGGGGTCCCTGTGCCCACTGATGCTGTGCTGAGAATTCCTGGCAAAGGGACCCTCTCCCTGCCCCTCGGTGCCTCCAGTGACCCCCGAGGGCACCAGAACAGGTTCTGTCTCTGAGCTGTGCTCTCCCTGCCCTTCCCCTGGCATCTCCCTTCCAAAACACACACCCTAAAATCCTCCTTTGCTTTTCCTGTGTTCTGGAGGGCTTTTCCAATGGAAACCAATGGTTTTGCTAGGTAAGTGATAAAGGTAAGATGATAAATAATGTTCTAGAAACAGAAAAGCAGAGCAGAGGCTTTGCTTCAAGCTCCTGTGAAAATGTAAATGTTCTCTGAAGAGGTTTGTGAGCCCCACAGAAGGTGGGCACAGCCAGTCCTGAGCTCTGAACTCAAACCCAGAGCAAAGGTTTCCACCACAGCCCCGGACAGGAGGGGAAGTGGGATTAGGGCAGGGAGCAGCTGGAATTCCCAAAGGCCTCAGAGGGTGCAGGTGCCAGCAGTGCTGTGTTTGGGAAAGGCACACTGGGCCTCCAGGCTTACTGTAAATGCATTTTCCTCCTTAATACAGGAGCCTGTTGGACCTGATGGGAAGGAGACACATCCTGACCTTGCAGCACCAGGGCTGAGCCCCAGGCACAGCACCACTGCTCAGGAAAGAGCAGGAATTCTCCAGCAAACCACCAGGGGAGGGTGGGAAAGCTGCCTTTCCCAGGAGCTGGGAGGGTGTAAAGAACCATGAGCATGGCAGTTATTTTTTCCAAGCAATATGAATAGCAGAATGAATGACATTTTCCTGGCCAGAAGCTAGCAACATTTCTTGATGTATTGGGATGCCATAAACTGAAAATTTGTTGTGTTGTAAAGTGCATTTAACATTTACTCTCTCTCCTGCTCTATCAGCGCTAAACTGTCAATAACTCCCCCTCTTCACACACTGTTTCTGCTGGGGATTTGGAAGTTTCTGCAATATTAGGAGAGACTTTACCTCGACAGCAGGTGGGAGGGAGTCCAAACCCCCCAAACAAACCTTGGCCTTATCCCTTCTGTCCATGGGATATTTCTGGGCTGCCTGGCAGCAAGGTTTCCACACTTCTGGAGCAGGTCCAGGCTGCCTGAGACAAGGGATGGCAGCTGCTGTGACTGGCAGGGAAAGGGTTAATCCAAAATCATGCCCTGGCGTTCACAACAGTTCTGCCTGACTGAAAGTCATGACCCAAATAATGAAAATCTACCCAAAAAAAATTCTAATTCTTCTGAGGTGTAAAAAACTATCTTGGTATATAAAATCATAAACTTTCAGTAAAATAATCTAAAAAAAAAGGATGGCTGATAACTTTCTGGTGAGACAACCATCATAACTTAAAATACTCTATTGTTTATTTAATCTGGTACCTTCAATCCCCAGTTCAATTTTTAATCTTCACAATTACTGAAACAGGCAGTTCAGACTCACAAAAATTAATTTTCCCTCCAATCTTAGTTGTATCTCTGAGAGGCTGTTTGCAGCCTTAATTAAAATCTCTACACCAAAAGTACCATTTTCCCACGCAAAGCAACATCAGTGTAAATAAAATCAGTAGAAGCCCCTACCTTTCAGCACCTCATTGATTGTTTTACTCTGGACAATTTAATGATTTCATTCCCCCATCAGAGTGGGAGTGACCATGGAATAAAGGCCTCTGAGTGGAGGCTGAGTCCCTGAGCCCGGGCTCTTCTGTCTGACTCTAAAAGCAAATCCCTAAGGTTGCACCTTTCAGCAAACAAACCAGGAGAGAGGCAGGATCAATAGCTAAATAAGAAACAGGTCAGCTCATTACTTTTAATATTTTACTCATTGACAAAAGGTATTGACCTCCATTGATGTTCTACAAAATGTGTTTAAAGAGCAGATGATGCTTTACAGAAATATTTGGAGTGCACTAAGAAAAAGAACAATTACCCCCATGACAGAAAATCTATTTTTGTTTGCCATCATTTTTCATTAGGAGGAGCAGTCACAGCAAAAAATGATGCATCAAGAGGCAGAGGTTCTTTCGGAGCTCCCAATTTGTGTACTTAGAGAGCAGCTGTAGAGAATTTAATTGCAAAGACTGGATTTCTGCAGATTTATCGATCGCCTTTATGGGATTTAATCTGAAGCTACGTCTGCGCTATGGAGTTCACAACCAGCCAGGGACCATGATTTTGTACTGGGTGTTACAGACTTCTGAAAAAACCCACAAAAAGCTTTTCTGTTTCCTTTGAATTTCATACGTTTCATTCCCAGATAAATTCAGCGGTGCTGATCACAACCCACCCACACAAACAGCTCTGTTTAAGCAACATTTCCCTGGTGCCTGAGTCTGTCAGAGCCGTCCCAGGGATCCCAGCTGCACCTGCAGCCACCTGCTCCTGCCCACCTGGGACCCTGCCCGAGCCACCCCTCCAGGTGACCCCTCCTGAGAGCGCTCAGGGCTTCAAAGGAGGGCTTAGCACTGACTCGACCACATCTCCAAATTAATTCAGAGATAAAGCTTTAATGAACTCTGCACTGGTTATTAATAACAGCCTGGTTATTAACTCTTCCCTTACACATGGGGCACGGGGAATGGCTTCCCACTGCCAGAGGGCAGGGAGAGATGGGACCCTGGGAATCAATCCTGCCCTGGCAGGGGCTGGGCTGGAACTCCCAGAGCAGCTGTGGCTGCCCCTGGGTCCTGGCAGTGCCCAAGGCCAGGCTGGACACTGGGGCTGGGAGCAGCCTGGGACAGGGGGAGCTGTCCCTGCCATGGCAGGGGTGGCACTGGGTGGGCTGCTGAAGGTCCCAAAACAACGGGGAAGGGAAGGGAAGGGGAAGGGAAAGGGATGGGATTTAGGGAAGGGATTTAGGGAAGGACAAAGCCCAGACACAAGCCCATCACTCACTGCAGCCCATTCCTTGCCACACTGCCCCAGACCAGGTTGCTCCAATCTATTCCATGAGGGATTAGGTGGAGTCACTCAAGAAAATCATGAAGAATATTTTGCTGTCACATCCCCTGGAATGACTGAAGGATTTACCAGGAGCTCCCCCTGTACAGCCAGGGCCTGGCTCACATTTGGTGTGTGATGAGGCCCCTCAGCCACTGAAATCAAAATTCCAGCTGAATTCTTCATTTCCCACAGGAAACTTAAATCAGTCCTTTTCATTACAAATGGATTTTTAAGTGTCATCTTCCAAACAGATATTCTTGTCTAAAAACTGGAAAGAAAAAAAGACTTAAATTCAAATGCTAACCCAAAATGAAATAAAACATTTTCTCCAATGTGTCTTATGATTTCCTTTCATTCACCACACTGAAATGGGAGTTTCAGTGCATATCAAAACAGCTTCCAAGTGCTGACTTGGAAAAAAAGCTCCTGTTGTAAATTGAGTCACTGAAGACCCAATACCCAGAGTATTAAATCAATACAGGGGGTGCCATTGGTATAATGGTCTTATTTGCTTGGTAGAGGAAAGACAAAACATTCAGAGAAACAGAATTATCAGGGCACCGGTCTTTTTTAAGGCAGAAATTTTTATGCTACATTTTTTCCCACCCCAGAAGAATGAAGTGAAACCAGTCCATAGCAGTAATTAAATCCTATTTCTTCCATTTCTTTTCCAACAGATGTGTTCTACAAATGGAGCTTGCCTTTGTTTTGTCATGTCCTGATAGATTCCAGAGGAAATTTAATAATTTTCTTCTATCTTGAGTGACTCAGTGGTGCAAAATAGATGTTAAACAAGGAAAGAACAATTTATTTATCTGCTCCTGTGCTCCCTTTGCTTTCATTTGCATGTCAGCTGTTTGGCTAAATGGTGGGATGGGGAGGATGTGAACACTGCTCTTGCCTTGTTCTGCTGATGTAATGACAATGGGAGGATTATTTCTTAATTTTCAGTGTGGTAAGTGGGTAATTATTGTCCAATTAGACTTGCTATTAACCTCTCTGCATCTCATTTTGCCATCCATAAAACAAGAATAACAGCACTTCCCACTCTCTCTGGGATTCTGTGGAGATTTATTGGTTAATGCACAGAGAGCACCATGGAAATGAAAAGCTCTGAGCGTTGGTGGGGGCAGGATATTAATAAAGAATCATCATGAACATGGTTGTAGCTCTGGGGACTTGGGGTGGGAGCTGATCCTGGCAAGGGGTGCATCCCCAGGGATCTCCTGGGGGCCTTGGAGCTCGAGCAGTTGGATGGGAATCTGGAAAAGGGGCTCTAATGGAATGCAAAACCAGCTTGAATTGGGGCACATATGAATGTGCTGTTTCATTAAGTATTTCCCTGAACTGGGAAAATAAAAACTCCTAAAAGAAAAACAGACTTCCTCCCTGAAGTCACCATATCTGAGCACATTCCTGGTGTCACATCCTGCCCCTGCTGCTTCTGCAGAGGGCACATCCCAGGGGACAAAGGGGACACTGGAGAGGTCACCTGTGCCACTGGCCAGAGCAGAGGCTGGGCACTGCAGAGCTGAGCCCTGTGCAGCTGCACAGAGGGACAGAGGGACAAGGGACAGAGGGACAGAGGGACAGAGGGACAAAGGGCAGAGGGACAGAGGGACAGAGGGACAAGGGACCGAGGGACAGAGGGACAGAGAGACAGAGGGACAAAGGGCAGAGGACAGAGGGACAGAGGGACAGAGGGACAGAGGGACAGAGGGACAAGGGACAGAGGGACAAGGGACCGAGGGACAGAGGGACAGAGAGACAGAGGGACAAAGGGCAGAGGGACAGAGGGACAGAGGGACAGAGGGACAGAGAGGCAGAGAGACAGAGGGACAAAATGATTCTTAGGGTTGACAAAAAACTTAGCTTAAAAGCTCTTTTATTTAAACAAGTTGCCACTGCTAAGAACATTATGTCTTTCTCAGGGAAAAACAAAACTGTTGTCTCATTTTCAAACGAGTGCTTCCTTTAGGGCTAATTAAGCTGACAAATAGCACTTGCAAAGATTGAGCAGTTGAACTGATGACAAGGCAGCACTGCCGGAACCCTGGAGAGGAGCAATCGCTGCTGTGCACAGCTGGGAAAATTACTGTGTCCCCCTGTATCCCGACAGTGAATGAGGGAAAAATAATACCTCATTAATCTTCCTAATGAACCTCTTCCAAACAAGACAATCCACAGTTTTATGGTACACGGGGGGTTGCTGTGGAGATCTGCTAAGCTGCCTCCCAAGCTGCAGCAGAGGGTGCAAAACCCAACAGCAGTGACCAGCAGGACACTGATCCCCAGCCTGGGGTCCCCTCCCACCAACCCTGGCATGGGTTGGGCTGGAGGGAGCTGAAAGTTCATCCCATCCCACCCCTGCCATGGCAGGGACACCTCCCACTATCCCAGGGTGTCCAGTGCCCAGCCTGGCCTGGGGCACTGCCCGGGATCCAGGAGCAGCCACAGCTGCTCTGTGGGGTGGGCTTGGCTGCTGGAATTATCCGATGGAAGATGAAATCAGAGCAGGACAAGGTGACAGGTGGCAGAAATGTGGGGTATCAGGGACAGAGCTGTGAGTCCCCAGGGAAAGTTTCCCACCCCTCTGGGCTCACTGACACAGCAGCCCTGGCCACCCCTGGGAGGGAGAGCTGAAAGAGCCAGAATGATCCTGTCCACAACAGTCCCTGTGAGAGGGGGCTGCAGGGGGACATTAATTACTGTTAATCTCTCACCAGCACCATAATCTCCTTACAGTCACAATTAAAGATTGAGGTCCTGGCCTTGCTATTTGTATGTTTAATACTGACTCAATAGGACTCGTCACTGGCTTTGAAGATCTGACACAGGCTTCAACTTCCAAGCCTTCCACTTGTGTGAAATTGCTCTCCACAAGAGCAGTGGCCTTTCAGAGCAAGGCTTTGCTCCTTTCCCCACCCCTCATTCCTGGTCTCAGAGCCCCCCAGAGCTGGGGCTGGGGGCAAATTCAGCCTTGGGGGTTCAGCAGCCCTGATGGCCAGGCTGGCTCTGGCAGTGACAAATCCAGTGTGGCTTTGTTTGCTCCAACACTGCCACCCCCTCCGAGCTCTGCCCTAACACAATCTTGTTATCTTCGGGCCTTGCACGGTGTTTTAATGATCATTATTATTCATATAGCACGATGCACGCAGGCAAATTTAATCATGTTGTTTACATGAGCAAACCTGATCGACTAATGGAGAAATTACACATTTTGTTCCTACTGTTGGCACAAATGCAATTTCTTTTCTCACCCTCATTAACACAGTTAATGTTTATAAAAGTCTGGTGGTGTTGGAGATGAAAGTGTTTTCTCCAAAGAACAGGTAAACCATAAACAATAACAAGAGTTCCTCCCACCCTGATACTGCAATAAATGTGTTTCAATCCCACAATGAAATAAGTGAGGAAAGTAGCCAAAGTATCCAGTCCAGATTAATCATATTTTATTAAGAGCTATTGGAAAGCACGGGAAAAAATCCTACAGAAAAAAAAATTGCTGAAAAACACCAACTTCAGCCAAAATCTGGAACCCAGTCCTTCTGCCAGGACCAGAAGAGGCACCCTCAGAGTCTGAGCTGGGAGAGCACAGCAGGCACACGGGAGGGCAGGCAGAGAAAACTGCACAGTGTGAGCCAAACACAAACCTGGAGCTGGCAGGGAGGGACAGGGACAGAACAAACACAGCAGCACCTCTCGCCAAATTCCAGAGCCTCTGAACAGGTGAGGCTGGAATTGTTCCCTGTGGGCACAGCCAGCACGGGCTGCAAGAGCCTGGCTGGGACCAGCCCTGGTGAGAGCTGTGCCAGCAGGAAATGGCACAGGGGGAATGGAAATGGCACACTGGGAATGGCACACTGGGAATGGCACCCAGTCCTGATGAGAGTGTGCCCCGGAGCAGGGGCCGCAGACCCCTCGTCCCTTCTGCCCCATCCTGGCCAACACCCTGTGCAATTCCCAGCTCCTTCTGCTCCCACACAGCTTGGACAGAGGGACACAAATTCATGGAACAAAGACCCTCCCTCCTTATTCCAGCTTTCAGCTCGAAGATATCTGATTTTCTATTTAAAGGGTCTGTTCAGTCACCAGGAATGGAGGGGCAGGATTTCACCGTGTGTGGGGGCTCCTCACGGGCAGCTCTGGTGGAGAAAAACAGCTCCATCCCTGGGGATCTGCACCTCTGTGCTCTGAACCTGGACGTGGAGACGCCCCTGGTAAAGGGTCATGTTGCTGTATGTTTACATTTTCCTTGGAAACCTTTCAACGTCGGGTGTTCAGTCAGCTCTCGGGTGGAACATCAGGAGAAGGTTTTGCCTGATGCCACTGCCTTCAAAAGCTGAGCACAGAAACACAACTTGCCCAAAATTGCCCATGCAGAAAATCTCATTAGTGCACAGATTTCCAAAAGTACAAGGTACCTGCCTGGCTTCATCCCTTTATTATCTGTACAGCAACGGAATAATTAAGCAGATCTGCCGGCTCCCTAGAAAGAGGGGAAATATGTGGCTGCTCTGACACAAATAAGGCTGAGGAAGGAACTGCTGCAGCTGGAGAGCAATTACCCATCAGCAGCACAAATTCCTGCTCAGGTACTTCTCCAATCCGGTGTCATTAGTGCGGGTATCAGGACACAAAGGTACTGCAGAATTTGGAAGGAGGCACATCGGCTCAGGGGATGCTTTCCCGCAGGCACACTGTTCCCATCCCAGCCCGAGGGCAGCCCCAGCACTCCTGCTTTGGCCAAGGGCTGGGTCGATCCTCAGGGCTGAACCCCTGCTCCCCGTGCTCAAACCGGGCTCGGTTCTGCAGCCTCTCTCCAGCCAGGTCCGAGTTTTCCACCATGTCCCTGCAGGTGAATCCGAAGGGTGTTTAGGTGTGGAACCCAGGAGGGAATTCCCACATGGAAACCCCCTCCTTGCTGTGCCCCAGCCAGGCCAGGAACAGGCACGGTTGGGTTTGAAGCATCAAGGAAGGAGCTTTGCAAATGCAGAGAATGGAAATCCCTGCAGCAAGATACCATTAGAAGAACGTATATGGAATTAGGAGGTTGGTGACATTTCAGATAAGCTTCATTTGGCAGAATTTGTACGTGGTCCCACAGTTTGGGAAAACAAAGCCAAATTCACAGTAGCCCTTTTGGAGCAAGGCTGGCAGGCAGGATGGGTGGATTAAAGATTGCTTTCCCTGCAGAGGCTCCAGCTCCTCCTGATAAGAATGCAATGCAAGCAGCAGCAGGATTTTAAGCCAACAGAAATATTTCTTTGGTGACTGACAGACCTAACTCTAAGTATTTCTTTATATAAAAAGCAGAAAAAAATGGCACTTTTTGGTTTGTTTTATAAAAACAAGCCCTCAGCCACACAGCCAATGATGCCCAGACAGAGCCCAGGCTGGAGGAACACACAGTGGGGAGGCAAACCCCAACCTGAAGGATCAGATATGACCCAGAACTTGCAAGGGATGGCTCAGCTTCTCCTGCCAAGGTTGTCTGAGCAGGGCAGTGTCAGAAGCAGCAGGTGGTGGACAATTGCTACCTGTGGCATTTTCATGCTCAGATTCCTGGGTCATGGAGAAGTTTCCCTGAGGATTTAATCAGGTACCTATTGCTGACCATATGTTCCAGTTTGGCAAGGACAGGTGACTCAGGATTTGCTCCCTGGGCACAGATTGTCCCCAGTGCTCCATGTCCCCTGCAGGGACCAAGGCCAGGGACCCCCAGCCCGATGTCACTGCAGGCAGGAGGAGAGCAGCCCCTCTGGGAGGTGACAGTGGAGAAGAGCCCTCCCTGTGACACTGCCAGGGGTTGTCACTGCTGTGTGCTCTGCACTTTGGCAGTGCCTGTGCCAGCAGTCAGTTACTGACACAGCCTTTAAAAACTGGAGTGTCACTTCAGCAATAATGACATTTCATGAGAAGAAAGAATATTGGCTTGAAAGGTCTGAAACCACTGTGACACAGTTTTCAGAGCAGCTGTGGCTCCTCTGCTTTGTGGAAATTTGGGTTACTATTTCCAATCCCAGCCTTTGACAACCCTGATTAAGTTCATTGGATTTTATTACATTTCCCCAGTTTGCTGGTATTTAAAATCCAGAGCCACAAGAGGAGAGAGGTTTGCCTACCTGGAACCACAGGGAGCAGATGACTTCTGCCTGATGGCTTTTAATCCAAGCCTGTGCAAAGCTAGACTGGATGGTCTGTGGCACAGCGAGCTCTGCCAAGGACAGAGAACCTGACCCAGCATTATCCAGCAGGTGGATGTGGCTGGTGGAGCAGAGGGAGAGGTGGCAGAAATGTCCTGTGCAGGATGAGCAGGGGTCACAGGTCACTGTCATGTGAGTGAGAATCATCTGGCACCTCAATGGAAGCAGCATCCATCCCTCCATCCATCCATCCCTGCATCCNGGAACAGCACTGTCCCTTCACCCCCTGGAGTGGGTTCTAGTGGAGATGAACCCATGTAAGAAACAGATAAAATATGACTTTATAATAAATTATGCAAGAACCATAAAGTCCACAAATACTTGGCTCTCTCCAGAACTGATCTGACAAGATTAAACTCCTTATGCTATTCCCCAGTTAACAGTCTACTTAATATTTGACTAAGCATTATTAAAATCAAAGGCAACCAGAAAATTGCACCTAATTCACTGCAGGAAGCACAAGAGCGTGCTCAGATCTACACACACTTAACACAGATCTGCTGTCCCCAGCTTCATCAAAGGGATATTTAATCTCCTGGCCATCATTTATTCCTGCTGATGGCACATGCAGGAAGCTGGAGCAGAGGAAGGAGCCACTGGCACACCCAGTGCTCATGAGGAGATGGATGACTTTTAAATCCTATTCCCAAGCATGGGGCTCCAGCTACTCAGAGCCCTCAGTTTTCTCCCAGAGTCTCCAAAATGCATCTTTAAACCTGTAAATATGTGACAGCCACCCTCAGCTTCCTGTGAGCACCCATAATTAAGAAAACTTCTCACACAGAGTGAGATCAGGCTCACTCAGGCTGCCCATTCCCCAGGAGCTGTGTGGGGAGGGAGGAGGGGCTGGGCAGGGTCCCTGCTCCGTGGGAAGATGAAGCCAGAGCCCCCCTGGCTGGTCCCTGCAGTGCTGGGGGGTTTGGCTGTGCCTGCTCCTCCTCCTGGGGCACGGGGACAGGGCTGGGCTGCACCCCCAAAATCCCTGCAGGCAGCCCCCAGCCCAGTGCTGCTCTCCAGGGAGAGGGAGCTCACCCTCACAGGTACCAAACTCCACCTCCTGGTATTTAAAACTCTCCAAAATTAGAGTATTTCTGTCCAGCTGCTGCTGTCAAGCAGATCATTGCCTGAATTCTGCTCTGTTTGCCTTCAGCCTCCTTTATAGGCTTGGACTATAAACAAACCAATAAAACATCTCTCAGCCTCTGATTTAAGCAACTTTTTAATACTTGGAGATCCATTTTTGTGCCAATTCAGTACAAAATCATTTTTATTTCCCACCAAGCAGAAATAAAAAGGTGCTGCTGGCTGCTGGCAGCAGCATTTGGTATTTCCTGGGTGAAAGCAGCCCGTGGAGCTGCCTGTGAAGTGAAACACGAGGCCTCACCTCCCCCAGGTGTCTCAGGGCAGGTTGGGGTCCCTGAGGTTCGCTGGGCAAAACTGGAGCCTCACGAGGGCCTCCTCAGCTTAAAATGCCAGAAAAAGCAACTTTTGCAGCTCGGGCCAAGATTCACACCACCTTCCCTTCCCGTTCAGCAGCACATTCCAGGGGAATCAACATTCCCACAGAGGCCCTCACCTGCTCCACCCACAAGGGACATCATCTGTTGGAATAGGAAAAACAAAGTCTATCACAAAATCAAAGCTACATTTTTCTGCACTTATTTTATCTCTTCTATCGAATGCACCACCAAGAACTGCTGAAGCACAGGTACAAGGAAAGATCTAACACTGAGGAGGTCACAAATCCCTGTGTTAAAGATCGTGGTCCAGACCCTCAGCTGCCAGGAGTCAAACTGTGGGGTTTTGTAAAAGTCACAAAATTAACCAAAATACTGAGTTCTTCATTTTTTTATGCAGTGCAAGTACTTGCTTTCTGTTGTAGCACATTATATGCAGATATTCTATAAACATCGATGAATTTAAACCAAAAAAACATTTTAGCAATTAATAATTAAGCAGCATCCAAAATTCTGGACATTAGACCAGTTTTGAATCAAGCCTAAAACACCAGATTTCCAGTGACATTCAGTTCAGTATTTTACTGATACAAATATCACAAATATTCCTGGAATCACCACTGTACATGTGGCTGAAGCTCTCCTGGACACCTCCTAAACCACCCTCACACCAATCAGCAAAGTAAAAGCTGGTAAAAGTCACCACAGGATTTTGCAGAGCAATCCAGTGAAATTCCCCAACAGCACTTCCAGGAGCTGCAGTTGCACATCCTGGATCGGATTTATTTTATATTCTCTCACCATAATCACAGCTCTGTGCCTGCCATCCACCACAGAAATGAGATTCCAGGCTGGAGAATCTGGATCTGCGAGTTCCATAATTGCCTTTTCATTGCCCTCCTGGAGTTAGAATTTCTGAACTAATTAATATGAGCAGCACGTTGATGAGGAATGTGAATGGGTTACAGGGAGCAGAGCAGAGCAGCCCTGGCAGTGCCAAACCCCCTCGGGCAGGGCACAGAGCCGGGGAGAGCAGGGCTGCCAAAGAAAGGGGTGAAATCCCAGCCCCACCACTGCCCAGCTCAGGAAATCCCTGCTCCTGGCTCTGCCCGGGGCTCTCCCAGTGCCCGAGCCCCCCGGGTGTGACCCCCTGCTCCCAGAGTCCTGCCTGGGCTTCCTATTTCTGGGAGAAAGGCCAGAATCACAGATGATTTACGGGTGGAAAAGCCCTCCCAGCCCATCGAGCCCCAGCTGTGCCCCATCCCCACCTTGTCCCCAGCCCAGAGCTCTGAGTGCCACCCCCAGGTGACACCTCCAGGGATGGGCACTGCAAACCTCCCTGGGCAGCCCCTGCCAAGGCCTGAGCACCCTTTCCATGGGGAAACTCCTGCTGCTGTCCAAGCTGAGCCTCCCCTGGCCCAGCCTGAGGCCATTCCCTCTCAATAAACTTGTGAGGGACTGCTCTCAATTCAAACATTTCCCATCCCCTACAAATTCACCAACAGTTCCTGGGTTCATTGGGCTCCCCTGGCTCTAAACCAAGGTCAGAGGTTCCAACCAGCAAAAGCCAAGAACAGACCAAAGAAACCTTTCCACTGTGAGAACACTGGGAAGTTCTGCTTTCCTTAAAGTGGAAACATTCAAAGGGTGTAAGGCAAAGCCAGGAGGCTCAGCAGCCCTCTGACAACTGGGGAGAGGAGAGGATGGAGAAGTATCAGCCCCAAGGACTGCAAACCCCTCTGTGCCTTTTCCCATCCCTGGCAGGGGAAGCAGGGCCCTCCCCCATCCCCCCCAGAAATCAGCAGCAGGTTCCTGGCAGGTGAACAGTGACTGGCACTGGCCCCTGGCAGGTGAACAGTGACTGGCACTGGCCCCTGGCAGCCACAGCCTTGGCCCTCAGGCCTCCACACCTTCCAGCACTGGGGATTTGCAATGCTTCCCTCATTTACTGCTGACCAGAACCAACCCCACCCCAAATGGCTTTTCCCAAGAGACTCTCGGTGTTTGTGCCAATTAATGCAGGAGCTGCAGCAGGTGAGCTGCTCCTCTCTCCTCTGGGAATGGTGCATTCAATTACTGAGGGAGATGGATGAAAGCAGGGCAGCAAAACACAAGTTCTTTTTATTTCTGCTCCACGCATCGCTGGGTATTTCCAACTCATTTTTATGCAGAGGATTTGCACGTTAGGAAAAAACCCTACTGGCTCCCATCCTGTGAACTACACTAAGCACTTTTAAAAATAATTTAAATTACACGGCATTTTTGTGTCTCAAACAACCTGGGCAATGCCAGCCTGAGCTCTGGACATCTGCTCCTGGTGGGGGCTGCCCAGGGATGGGGCATTCTCATGCACAGGTGTGGCTCAAAACACAGGAGCACCATTTGCACAAGTGAGGATCCTTGGGAGTTTAGTTCCTGATCTGAGAGCAGCTGAATGATTATCAGAACATAACAGCCCTTTCTTTAGAGTTCCAGGTCTCTGGAACCACCCTGGAGCCACCAAACTTGTCTGAGTTCAGAACTCAGGGGAGCCCCTTCCCGATGGAAAAGCTGTGCCTGGGAGAGAGGAAGTGCTCTTCTCTCCAAAGCACAAGGAAATCAGTCATTTTCACACTGAACACACAGAGTTGGGAATGTGAAAGCTCTTGGGCAGCCTCGGACCTTAAGGACATCACACTTGTATGCAATGTCACCTTTAACCTCCTGTGTGGCCCTGCTGCACATCCAAGGGAACAGAGAATTTCCAGGGACACAACATCGGCGAGCAGAGGGACAAGGCCACGAGCTTGGCAGGGGGTCGATGGAAAGATTTCTCCCGACTCCCATCTCCTCAGGTGTGCAGGACAGCCCTGGGGCTGCTGGGGCTGGAGGGGGCCCTGGGAAGGCTCAGTCCAGGTGCTGGGCCCTGGCTGTGCTTGGGGCACCCCAAAGCCACCAGGAGCAGAGACCCCAGCGGGCCCTGGCACCTTCCCAGCCAAACTCTGCTCCTCTGGAACCTGTCCTCCTCCAGGCCGGGGCTCCCATCCCTCCTCTCCCCGGTGCACCGAAGGCACCGCCTGCCTTTGTCGCCCTGGGCCCCTCCTGAGGCCGCTGCCCCGTGCCCCAGCCGCGCTCTCCTCGCAGGGCTAAGGAAGGCCCTTGGCCCGCTTCCCCCGGGGACTGCAGGCAGGGGAAGCTCTCCATGCCTGGGAGCAGTGCATGTGCACAGCCCATTCCATTCCTGCTTTGCCTCCCCGACACTCCGTGCTCGGCCCGTTCCCCCGCGGCCTCCCGGCTCGGAGGGGCCGCAACGGGCTCTGCCTTCTCTCGCCTTTTCCTGAAAAACCAGCCAGCTCCCGTCCTGCTCCGAGGGCTGCACAGATCACTGTGCCCTCGCCGAGGAGGTGTGAAGGGCTGGTTTCAAACCCCCAGGCTCTGTGTTTTCCAGAAAGCTGTCCCGATGGCCTGGCTGTGCCCCGATGGCCTGGCTGTGCCCCGAGCAGGCCGGGCCCGAGTGCAGCTGATGGGAAGTGCCACAGCACTGCTGCTCCCGAGGAATTCCATTGTTCCTTACTCCAGCTGAGGATTAGCCCGGCAGTTCCTCCTAGGAGGGAAGCCAGCATTTCAAATGACAGTCCTGTTATTCTGGCAGCTTATCTCTGTGTACAGAAAGCAATTATTGCTGGAACACATTCACTTTTTGTTCAGCTTCGTTTTGAAGATTTAGCATCCCCTCCTCCCCACTGCTGTTCCTGGATTGCTGAGACAACACCGTGGCACAATCATCAGATGGGAACACATTGGTAAAGAAAAAGTGGTACCATTTTCATTTGAGCCCAGAGAAATCCTGACAAACACCTGAGGACACACCAGTCCTGTGCTTGCAGTCACCACACAAGAAAATCCCACCTTCCTCAACAGAGAGCCCAGGTTGGAAAAGAATTCCCAGGCTATCGAAAGTCCAGCTGTTAATGCAGCACCACCACCGTGTTCAGCATTGTTTACACAGAATATCCTGACCTGGGAAGGATCCACAGGATCACCCAGTGCATCCCCTGGCCCTGCACAGACCCCCAAACAATCCCACCCCGGGCACCCCTGGGAGCTCTGGCAGCCTCGGGGCTGTGCCATTCCCTGGGGAGCCTGGGCAGTGCCCAGCTCCCTCTGGGGTAGAACCTTTCCCTGAGATCCATCCCAAATTCCCCTGAAACAGCTCCAGCTGTTGTTCCCTGTCCCTGTCCCAGGGAGCAGAGATCAGAGGTGCAATGAGCTCTAACCTCACACTCCTCTGCTCCAGCTCTGCAAACCAAATTATCTACACCATTTCTTCAGGTTTTCTTCCTCTAAAAGTGCCCAGTCCAGACCTCTAGAAATGGGGAGGGACAAAGAGGATGCACAAAAGGAAAGGATGGAGGAGCTCAGCCCAGGACAGTGATTACCCAGCCCCCCTGAACCTCAGAGCCAGACACAGGTGAAATAACCTGGGTTCCACTCGTGTTCAAGGTGCTGTTGGGTTTATTCCCTGAACTCTTAGTCAGGCAGAAATCATGTCCATGATGGCACAGAAACCAAAGCAAACCAAACCCAAAGGAAAGGCTACCAGAGGGTACATGGGCTTTGTCCTCTCTCATGATTCATTTTCACTTTTGGGATAAGGAAGGCAAGGGCTAAACAGCATTTGCAAAAGTTTCATCTCTCTGATAATGTTATCAGCTGCTCTGCCATGTTCTTCTTCTAATAGAATTCCCTTTTTCCTTTGTAAAGCCTGAGCTCTCACACCCAGAGTGACTGCACAGGAGAATTGAACACCACCTGAGCCCAGCAGGTTCACTCACACAGTCCCTTCCCTTAGCAAGAAATTAATTTTTTCTGGAACTTTTCATTTTCAACTCAATCGGAGCTGAAACAAGCACAGAATGTTTTAACCCTTCTTGGGCAAAGAGTAACTAAAATCCATGGTACTCACAGAGAGGGGTAGTGCAGAACTCAGGAATGCTCAGGGGAGTCAGTCAGAGCTGTGGAGAGGCAGGAGATGTTCCCTACAGAGAGTTTGGGGTTACAGGAACCTGCCCCAGTGAAGAGCAACACGATCCTTCCTGCTCCACAAACAAGGAAAAACACATGTGATTCTCAAGTCCTTCTCCCCTCTTTTCTTTTCTATCTGTGTGTGTATCCAGATGAGACAGAATTTCCTTGGAAAAGATTAAGCTTGCTTAGTTTGAAGTGGAAATGCTCTGCTGAACCCTGGCCCGGGCTGGTGTGAAGCCTGAGAGCTTTGAAGTGTGCTTGGATCAGGGCACTCCTGCAGTTTGAACCAGTTCTGCCAATTCTCTTTTCTTTCACTTTCTATCGAGTGTCCCAGCATTGAGAGGGGTGGAAGGACTGTCCAGCCATGGCAGAGCTCAGCCTAAGGGGGCCAGAGCCCAGCCTAAGGGGGCCAGAGCCCAGCCCCACCCTTGCTGCTGCTGGAGGAGAGGTTTCACGCCATTCCCATCAGGCACTCCAGGCTGCCCGAGCTGCAGATAATTATACAGGATTTATCTGTACCAAAACACGGGGATTAGGCCAGGCAGGAAAGCAGCTGAAATTTATTTGCAGGTTTTGTTTAATAAAAAGGTGTAAAACCCAGGCTTTGCACAGAAGCAAATCATTTCTGAAACATGTATGTAAAGGCAAGGGGGAGGAGATCAGCATTCAAGTTTTTCCTGTTCTGGCAAGAGAACAGCTAAATGCTGACTTTAAAGGCAACTGTTTTCTAAAATGTATCTTTATGGTATCATAATTATCTTACAAACCCATTTGTGGGAGGAAGGCCTAATATTTCCTCTCCATTTAGGCTGCAAAGACTGCCTGAGCTTTCATTCTGCACAGTGTTTATTGTGGAACAGAATTCAAATGAGTTAAAAATGGTAAAAATATTTTTGTGTAGATATCCTTAAAAATCATAATAAAAATAACTTTTTATACAGATAACCTGAGAAAAAGCAGATCAGCAGGGACCCTTTCTGCACTGAGCTCCAGGTCTGCAAAATGTCCTAGGAAAGCTCTGAGCTGCAATTTGGAGAAGAGGGGGTTGAGTGGAGACCCCACAGCAGCCTCCCAGCATCCACCAGAGAGTCAGAGAGTCCATCAGGAACTGGAGACAGGACAGTGGGGAAAGGCTTCAAACTGAAAGAGAGGAGGTTCAGACTGGATGTTGGGAAGAAATCCTTCCCTGGGAGGGAGGGGAGGCCCTGGCACAGGGTGCCCAGAGCAGCTGTGGCTGCCCCTGGATCCCCGGCAGTGCCCAAGGCTGGGCTGGATGGGGGTGCAGCAGCCTGGGATGGTGAAAGGTGTCCACACAAACCTCATTCCTCTCCCAGTGGTTTTCAATCCCCACTCCCACTGGGCTGTTTTATTTTTAATGCCTCTACAAGGCTGGAACTTTCTCCAGGCTCTGCAATCCCTCGTACCACCCCAGTGCTGCTATTTTTACCAGGAGCTGAGAAATGCCAGCGCAGCACTGAAAATTTTATCATGCCAACTGTGCAGCTGGATCCTCTCAGATCTTTATTGCGTCACTGAGCTCCTGCTCGGGCCCTTCTTTGCTGGCTCTGTGTTTCATTATTTACAACACACGTTTCCTGACCCAAAATCAGCCTCTCAGTTCTCTGGAATCACCAGAGTGCTCTGAGCCCCACTGGAGGGGGGCAGGTGACACTCAGCCTGGGAGATGTGTCCTGTCCCCTCCCTGTCCCCTGGCTGTGCTGCTGGATCCTGCAGTGACTGCGACACCCAGGGGTTCCATTCCCGTGCTGAGCAGCCCCTGTAAAACAGCTCAGGAGCACCTCAGGTGTCCCCTGCCCATCCCCCTGTGCCTCTGGGGCACCTGTGACACAGCACTGGGGTCAGGCCCGGGGCTGTGCCTGCTTTGGTGCCTCTCAGCTCCCTGCAGAGCCTGCTGCTGGCTGTCCCTGTCCTGTCTCCCACCATCTGTTCCAGAATGATCTGTTCTCTCCTTGTTTTCCCATTGCTCATGCTGCTGGTGTGCAGTGCTGTGATCAGCACTCCCTGGGGACTGCTCCTGCTCCTTCCACCTTCCTCTCACCTTCTTTAGTCCCAATATTTCCTTCTTGGCAGCAAAAAAATAAAAAGACCAAACAGAAAGCCCACACACACATTCCTGACGGATTTTTTGTGGCTGAAAAACATTTCTGGAAGAGCCTGTGTGCCCAGGGATGGACCCAGCTCTTTGAAAAAGCTCTCCCTAAGAGATATAAATCCATGCAAGTTCTCTGCCTCCCTCTTTGCCCCAGAGCAACACTTTGAAGCCTCTCAGCTCCACTTTCAACCTGTCCAAGACATTTTTCTGGAGTGCTCTGAGCACACTCCAAGTAATAAAAGTTTATTTGCCAAATGGTGTTTCCTCTCTGGCTGCTGGAGGAATTATAAAGGGCTTTGTTGTCACACAAGCAGCTTTTACCCCACATTCTGCAGAGAACCAGCCCAAAGATGCCCCCCTTTACTAAAACACCAGCCAGGGTGGAGTTTGGCCTCCCTGCTCCAGGGTAGGTGTTGAGGAAGCAAACCCCTGTGGCTGCTGCTCCAAGAGGGATGCCCTGGCCACGTTCCATGCACAGGATCCATCCTGTGCTGAGGTTATTGGGTAACCCACGAGGTCAGACCCACCAGGATTTATGGGCACAGTGGGGATTTCCCTCCCCCAGTTTAACAGAGCATTCCTGTCACTCCTCAGGTGCCAGCGAGTGTCCCCTGCCCTCCCCACTGCTGTTCTGCAGTCAGCTCTGGATATCAGATCAGGAGAAATGGATATTTTATTCCACCGTGGCAATTCCCAGGGAGTCACCACCCTCCTGTGAACATCACAATGCTGCTTTGGCACGGGATTCTTGTGTGTAACATTAAAGTCTACAACAGCAGCTGCAGGCACTTGAGGCTCCATTCACCTCCACAGGTGTCTGTGCAGAGCTGCAGCCTCTAAGGCGGGAGAAGGAATCTTCCTTCAGAGCAGCCAGCACAGGATTTCCTGTGGCAGGAGCAGCCTCAGGGCACTGCACAAAGGATAAAATACTGGTGTCCCCACCTTCACGCAATGCTCCCAGCTGGTCCTGTTCTCTAACAACTCCAAAGATTAAAAGCAAAAGGTCTCGTCCTCATCTCAGAGTTTATCCCACTCCCAGCTAAATCCCTTTTAAAATTGTGCTCTTGGCACTTGCACCCCTCACACACCAGCAGCTGATTATCACAGCCACTGTTGCTGTTTATCCAATTTAAACATTTTGTTCTTTTAATCTTTCCCTCTTAGTTCCTCAAGCTCCTTAATCACTTCTGTTGTGTGTCCCTGGCTCGTTGTCAGCCACAGCTTGCTGGCATTTTGGTGCTCGTGATAATAACACTTGTAAGTTAATAGAGTCATGCCAAGAACGAATCTGCTCAAATCTACAGAAGCGTTTTTAAGAGGCCAAAAACCTGTAATCCATCTTCAAACAATGTTGGAAAGGCTGCACCCAGGTTCCTGCACTCCATTCTCCATATCTAAATACTTAAAGGAAATTAATTACTTCATTATCTCAAAATTAAGGGGAATGGATTGGAAGACACCTTAAAGTGCATCTGATTCCACCCCCTGCCATGGCAGGGACACCTCCCACAGCCCAGGTTGCTCCAAGCCCTGTCCAGCCTGGCCTTGGGCACTGCCAGGGATGGGGAGCCTCAACCTCAGCTGCAGAGCTGTCTGCTCCCCACCTGCCCCATGGAATTCCACCAGAAAGTCTTTTTTCCCAGCAGTTTTCCAGGTCTCTCCTCCTGCCTGGTGCCCCGAGCTCCAGAGGGACAGCAGGCCTTGGACAGCCCATCCCAGTGGGGAAACCACCAGGAGAGGCCAGGCAGCAGCTCTTTCCTCCATACAAGATGTAACCCTTGCAGGAAGGGTCCCATTTCAAACAACACCAACTTTTATCCTTTCTGGTGATCCCTGCCCAAATTCACCTCACCTTCCCACGATTCCCAAAGCCATCCAACAGCTCTGTGCAGTGAGAGCTGCCTTCGAGGGAAGGCACCCCTGAAGCAGCAGCTGCTCACCTCAAAAAGCCAGCCCAAAACCCCCAAAGTACAAAAACCTGGAGGGGAAAATCCTGCCCAGCTGTGCCAGGGCAGACCCCACTGTGCCCTGGGAGCCCCTGTGCTCCCCAGGAGCTGAGCAGTGCTGGGGCTCAGGCTGCCCCCAGTGCTCCCAGTGCCCCCAGCAGGGAGGGAATGGCTCCTGCCCAGTGCAGGGGTCACTCCAGGCCAGGAACCAGCACTGACCCCCCTGCTCAGCCAGCCAGACCCCCTCTGTGGGGGGCACATCCCACCCCCTCCCCAGCCCCACACACACCTTTGCCCTGCCAGGTTTGGGGGGTAATTCTCGTGTTCACCTTTGGTTTGACACCTCTGACTGCTCCACCTTTACAGGAATACATTTATTTATCATGTGAGCCGATTTTGCTCCTCACAATTCACTTTCCCTGGAGCTGAACCTGTTTAATCAAAGGTCCTGGCAGATCCCCGTCCACCTTGGCCAAAACTCAGGAATCACCCTGCAAAAATTAATTTATCCCAATTTCCTCCCTCTTCAATTTTCCTTTCTGATGTATTTTAAATCGCTCTGGTTAAAATTATTTCAGTTGTAGAGAAACAAATCTGCATTTCTAAAATTCTGTAATTACTGATTATTGACAGTTGACTCCTGCTGTGGAGAAAATGCTGTTTTCCTGTCAGACAAAGAGAGACTTCACACAACAAATCAATTGCTCAGTGGGTCAAGTTAAAGCCAGACAACAAATAAACTAACATAACATAATTGGATTCCAGTCAAGCAACTATTTTATGACTACAAGAATAAATTCTAAAATTTACCTATTGCAAATGAAATGTTTGGATATGCTTATAAATCTCTAGCATTAAACTTTTAAATCCTAACTGGAGCTCAGTGAACAACTGAACTAAAACTTTCTATCCTTTTCTATGCCAAAAAAATGCAGAACCAATAAACCAAATCAATCAAACTCAAGTTGATCAAAATATTTACTAAATTAACATTAAAAATCTTTCACAAATTCAAACCAGTTTGCTTTGGCATTTTCAGATGTCAGTTTTGATTCACCAGTTTCATTATTTTTAAATTTCGTTGTACTGCAAAAGTGAATTGTGGCACTTTGAAGCCAGACAAGGGTCAGGGTCAGGTGGAGCTGACAAGGTGTGAGGGGCCCAAGGCTGGACTCAGGATGCTGAGATCTCCTGCCAGGTCCCCTCAGTGTCCCCAGGCACGGGGGCCTGGGCTCAGCTGCCACAGTTTGGGTTTGTGGGGTTGAGAAAGGGGCATTTCCCCCATCCCCTCCTGTCCTGGGGTGGGCACTGCCCACTGCCCCTCCTGGGGCTCATCCCCCTGCCCTGGGGGAGCCCAGGCTGCAAAGCACTGGCCAGCCTTTGGCTCAGCCTAAACCACAATTTTTTTTTTCTCCATCTTAACAAACAAACAAACAAACAAACAAACAAAGAAATTGCAGGAAGAGGCAGCGCCCTGCAAAGGGAGATGGCAGCAGGAGGGGCAGCTCAGGTGACACCAGCACCGGGGGAGAAGGAGAAGGGTAGAAAATGTATTTTCATGTAGTACAGCTATTGCTCTACAGAGACAAATGATCCCAGCAAACACACGCTCCCAGCCAGGATATAAATATCCAGCTGCTGATCCAAGGCTGCCTTGGCCCGGAGCTGGTTCAGCACTTCCCAAACGACACCACAGGAGGTGCAGAATTACAGATGTTGCTCTGGTGTCACCCACAGCAAAGGTGCTGAGGGCTCCATTTATTTTCCAGGAATAGCAGCGTCATTACTAAAAAATTCCATGGTGACATTGAGCTGCTGCAGTCGTACCAGCTTGTTCTCCTGCAGAGAATATCAAACTGCACCCGGCAACACTGAACTCCAATTCTCAAACCATTTTTCAAGAGGCCAAAGTCAAGAGACCCACAGACTTCACCTTCTCATTTTGGCAAAGCCTTTGCTGCCTGTCCCCCAGCTGGGCAGCAAGAGTGACCACTTCCAAAAAACTGTGCTGGAAGACCTTTCCACATGAAGGATATTTAGGAATTCCCAGTGGGAAAGGAGCTGCATGCAGTCCAGTGTATTATTAATCAAATAAACCAGAGATGCCAAAGTGCAGAGGAACCACTTAGAGGAGCTACTCGGTGCCAGCCTGGAGTAAAAGGATGGTTGGCAAAGGAGATGCAGACTTTACTGGAAGGCAGCCCCTGTGGTGCTAATCCGATCCCGGATATTTAACTGCTTTGATTTTCACAGCCATCAAACCCCTCGGCGGACAAAGGAGGTGTAAGAGGATCCATTAGGCAGAGAAATCAGCCTTGGAGGGGCTGAGGGAACGGGAACCGACAGCGGGGCCGGGAGGAGCCTTTGCTTTATCCCGGGAANGCATCCCCCAGTATCCCCCATCCCCAGAATCCCCCCCAAACAGCAGCTCTGGGAAGGAGTCGCTGACCCCTAAAACCCAGCCCAGCATCTGGAGGGCCAACAGAGCGTTCTGGTCTGAAGGGAAACCGTTCAAACCTTTTGAATAAATTTGCACTGGAGCTTTTCAGCTGCTCTGGGCACCCCGTGCCGGGGCCTCCCCACTCTCCCAGGGAACAGATCCATCCCAAAATCCCATCCCTGCCTGCCCTCTGGTACTGGGAAGCCCTTTCCTGTGTCCAGTCCCTCCACCCCCCAGTCCCTCCCCAGCTCCTTCTGCAGCTCTGCCCCGAGCACCCCTCACTCCACCCCTGCCTGCCCACTGACTGCCACTCCATGAGATCATTCTCATCTCTTCCGGGCTGCATTATAAATTTTCATTTGCTGTTTATTTAATGAAACTCATTGAGACTAATCCTCATTTTCTAGCAAGTGTAAAAAAGTTCCATTGAATTAAAATTAATGACCTTCACACCTACAGAAGATTTTCAGGCTCCGAGGATCGGATTTAACATTGTGCAAGATACAAGTACAAAAGCAAAGATGTGGAAAAAATTCTGAAAAAGACCATCATTTCTATAGATAGTTTCAACATCTGCTTGAAGGGAAAAATACAGTCAGAAGAGGGGAAAAAATTATGTTTCCTAATACTGACTACACTCTGCAGTCATAAAAAACGTGTTTGTAGTTTAATTGCTTCCAGTAAATTTACTGAAATAACATTCATTGCTTCTTTTTAATTTTCATTCTCAAGAATTAATATCACAACGGGAGAAAAGATTGGATATATCATCATTAAACAGGCCTTCTTAATATGTGGGATTTCAGACGCGACAGGTTTTAGAAACGAATGGCCAAATTAAATTCCATGAGAAGCCTGCCCTAGCTGTGAACACTGAGCGAAGGGTGAAGCACATTTGTGCCTCTCTCTCCCCTGCCCTCAGCCTGGTGTCTGGGGATGCCGTTTCACAGACACCCCAGGGCAGGTCCTGCACACTGAGCTGCTGGAGCTGCTTCCCAAGTGACTGGACACCGATCTGGAGACCAGAAAAGCTCTGACACGGAGGCAGCAGAGCCTCAGCCTGGGGGGCACCGCTCCCCTCTGCTCATCCCACCCACACACACACACTGCCAGCTACCAAAATGAGCCCTTCCCGAGAGAAACCCCCCTGCCACTGCAGCTGTAGGAAGGTGTTTCCATTTGTAAACAAGCCCTGGTGCAGGACTCGCCTGTGTTTTCACATTTCCAGTTGTGTCTTTGTAATGAAATAACGCGTTTCTGCTTTAGGTGTGTCTGTGTTAAACTGATTCTGCATCGCAGGGAGATTACAAAATCCTTTATTGGAATTACTGTGGCAAAGCAGAACATGACAAATTGATGTGTGGGAGGTGAGCGTTCCTAATTCTCTAATTAGCACTTTAAAAAATTACTGAAAAGCCAAAGAAAAAAACCAACAAAAGAAGCTTGCAACAAAAAGCCCAGCAAATGCAAGAGGCAGCTAAATGTCACCCTCCAACCAACCAGGAGCTGAACTCCCTCCCAAGACACTTTCGTGACCCCTCCTCGTTCTGGGGAACCTCCAGCCCCTGCCAATCCCCCCAGGTACCAGGACTTAGCATTCAGCACAGGCTTCCACAGACTCACAGCTTTCCATGCTGATGCTCCTCAGGCAGGAAAAGGCAAAACACAGCCCCAAACCCATTTACTTCCACATTCGTCATGTTCCCAAACCCCTGGTTCTTTTGGTCTTCACATTTTACGTTTTAATCATTGCTGGAGAAAGTCAGTTTTCCTCCTGTCCCCCTGATCATCTTCACAGCTCGTTGCCAGTTAGTTTATGTATTTTCACCTTTATTTTGAAAAATGGATCTGCCAAAAAATCCCTCCCGAAGCGCCTGTGTTTGCTCACATTTTCATGCCATCTCAGCCTCCCGAGCCTGCCCCCGCCCCTCTGCAGGGTGGGAGACACCTGTACCTGCCCACCTGGGGGGCACAGTCCCAGGTGGGCTCATCCCGGAGCCCCTGCCCTGCCCGGAGCTGGCAGGGCACAGAGCAGAGACTCGGGGCAGGGCCTGTGCAAGGGTTTGCTCCCAATTCCCTTTGGAAATGCCCAGCTGAACAGGAGCAGGAGGGGTCACTCCCCAGGAGCCCCCAGACCCCGCAGGGGCAGAAAAAGGAGGGGGTCCCTCCCCAGAGCCCAGAGCCAGGGCAGGGCTGCAGCTCTGTGCCCTGCTGAGGCACAGGGACATTTCGGGGCACTCAGGACTGGGACAGCCCCTAAAGGTACAGGAGAGCCTCCTGGGGCTCCACACCAGCCACGTGGTGCCTTTGACTGCCAGACACCTTCCTGAGGGGAAACTGAGGCACAGAACAGGAGGCCTTGTCACCGAGCCAGGCAGGACACAGGGACACTTGAAACAATCCCTTCTGCCCAACTCTGCAGAAGTCTTTGTGATTAAAAAGTATGCAACTAACATTTTGAATTCCTCTAAAACTGAACTTATTTCCCTGAGGAAAAAATAACCAAATTCTAGCTCGATTTGTCTTGAACGTTTGAAAATATTCTGCTTATTGTGACTTCATTCAAAAGTCATATTTTTTTCTTTTTAGAACAAGAATTGTGTTGGGACATATCTCACACTCAAAACATTATCTACATAGGCCTCTGAGCGATTTTCCCTCAGCCAGTTCCTCATAACCAGCCAAGCAAAGCACAAATCCGCAGGTCCAGTGGGTCAGCAGAACTCTGGTACCCGGGACTGCCCGAACCCCTCAGCCCCGTGAGCCCAGCACGGACCCCTCTGCAGGGCTCCAGGGCAGCCGTGACTCCCAGCTCATCCCTCAGCTCATCCCTCTGCTCCTTCCCGAGTATTGCACACTCCCAGCTCATCCCTCTGCTCCTTCCCGAGCTCTGCACACTCCCAGCTCATCCCTCAGCTCCTTCCCGAGCTCTGCACACTCCCAGCTCATCCTTCAGCTCATCCCTCAGCTCCTTCCCGAGTATTGCACACTCCCAGCTCATCCCTCTGCTCCTTCCCGAGCTCTGCACACTCCCAGCTCATCCCTCAGCTCCTTCCCGAGCTCTGCACACTCCCAGCTCATCCTTCAGCTCATCCCTCAGCTCCTTCCCGAGTATTGCACACTCCCAGCTCATCCCTCTGCTCCTTCCCGAGCTCTGCACACTCCCAGCTCATCCCTCAGCTCCTTCCCGAGCTCTGCACACTCCCAGCTCATCCTTCAGCTCATCCCTCAGCTCCTTCCCGAGTATTGCACACTCCCAGCTCATCCCTCTGCTCCTTCCCGAGCTCTGCACACTCCCAGCTCATCCCTCAGCTCCTTCCCGAGCTCTGCACACTCCCAGCTCATCCTTCAGCTCATCCCTCAGCTCCTTCCCGAGTATTGCACACTCCCAGCTCATCCCTCAGCTCCTTCCCGAGTTCTGCACACTCCCAGCTCATCCCTCCGCTCCTTCCCGTGGTTTTGCCCACTCCCAGCTCATCCCTCAGCTCATCCCTCCGCTCATCCCCCCGCTCCTCCCCGAGCTCCACAGCATCCTCAGGGAGCGCTGGGACACAGCGGCTTCCCCGGAAAGCTCCTTAATGGAGCTGGGAAACAGGAGCTGCACAAAAACACGCTCTAAATGGGTCTAAAAATAACCGCCTTATGGTATCCAAACAACTCTCGAAAATAGAAATGCTGAAAGGAAACAAACGTCAGACAACAGAGCTTTCCTCGGGCCAGGGCTTTGGGGGGCTCCCCCCGGGTCACTCCCAATGCCAGGTGCCTGCAGCCGTCGGACTCATTCGGCAATTAGGATAATTAGGGGCCTTTTTACGCTGAATAATTCAGAGGCATTTATAAAACTTTGTCATGGTTGCGGCCCAAGCCCCGTTCGAGTCGCAGCCCTACACAAAAGCCTGATTCCGTGGTTGATAAGAGAGATTATTTAGAATCACCATTCCAACCCCCACCAGCTGCCTTTGGGACAGGAACTGAGCACGGATCCTCTCTCATAAAGGCAAGAAAGGGAGGACCCATAGCAGGGGGTTCAGGAGCCTCCGGGTGTAATTCCCACTGCTGATGCCCAGGACAGGCAGCTCCAGTCTCCTGAGATGTGCCCCAGAAGCAGCCAGGGCCCCCAGGCTCTGCAAGGACAGCGCTGAGGCCGTGCAGCAGAACAGCTGGGCACTGTCCACAGCTGGCCCTCAGCCCAGAATCCAACCCAGAGCCGGGCAGCAGCTGAAGGAGCTGCAGAGATGACTTCAGTCCCAAGGAGGCACCTCCTTTATCCCAGTGGTTCCAGACGTAGCTGGGATTGCTGTTGGCAAACTCTTACCCAGGGAGAAATCCTCTGACATCATTTTGGTTAAGACATTAAAATACTGTACTAATAGAATAACTGCAGAAAGAGAGACAAAGCCAAACAGAAGGCAAAGCTCAGAGGACCAAGGAGGATAACTCACATCAGCAGCCCTGGGTGCCACCTGTGCCTGTCCCAGGGCTCCCTCCCCAGGTGTCACAGCAGGGCCTGCAGGTTTGGTGGCTGCTCCCCACTCCAGGGCTGCCAGAGCCAGGTGGGAACATGCCAGGGAGCCCCTGGATCTGGGTCCTGGCAATGCCAAGCTTTGGGTGCAGTTTAGGTGCTGTTTCTGAGCAAGTGGTCAGTGAGAATCAGTCCAAATCCAGCACATCACCTAAACAATGGGTAAGGAATTCTGATCCAAATCTCAACACTGAAAAAATCCACCTGATGAAGATAAAAAATGGTCCAAACCCTCGATCCTCTGGAAAAAGCGTTCCCAAATTCGATGCTCCTCTAGTGCTATTTGCAAACTCAGTATTTCCTTCCTGATTTGAACATCCCACATGAAATGAGCAACATTTGGATTTACTTGGATTTCAAATCCAAGTGGGCATGGTGGCCCACAGTGAAGCTGGAAGAGCTGGCACCAGCATCCAGCTCCCTCTGTGCACAACGTCTGAAAGATAAACCTTTATGAATGGATTCCTTAAAGGCAGAAGGAAAAACTTCACATAAAATTCAATTAAAATAATTTAGCCTAATCTGCTGTTAAACTATTAAGACTTTGCAAAATCAGGGATAGAATTTACATAAAAATTAAATGAAGCCATGTGCAATATTGAGCTATTTCAGAATTACCAGTAATTTAATAGAAAATGTTTAATGGTTTGTTATCAGTGTGATTGTTGTGGATCCCTTCAGCGTCAGGAAGGCAATCAGAGCCTTGCACCCCCCCTAATCAATTATGCCATAAACCCCAACCTAATGAAGAGACACTTTCATATTTTGGTTTATTTGAAGCTGCTGTATTTGCATGCTAATATAAACATGTGCAGCTAATTTCAGGAGCAGCTCACACGCAGAAATGCTCAGGGTTCAGGGGATGCTCTGGGAGCTGCCTGGGGCTGAGGCCACAGTGATTCTCCCAAGGGAGGCCAGAGCATCCCCAGGGCTCCAGCCCAAGGTGCCAAGGCCACCAATGCTGCCCAGCAGCCACTGCCCACCCACGGGCACTCTGGGGGAGCCCTGGAGTGCCCTGAGAGAGCCTTTGGTACCTGTGAGGAGAGAGGAGAGCCCTTCCCCCCACCCCGGCCACACCTGAGGAAAGGATTCCCTCTAAGCCACCTTTCTGCTCCCAGTGGTGCCACCACTTGAAGGAAGAGTTATCTGCAGGGTCACGACAGCCCTGTCACCTCCTCGGCCCGGCTGGGGACAGGCCACACCTCCCAGCAGGATTCAGCCCCACGGAGCCACTGCTAAACACCAAATATCCATCCCATGGAGCCAGGCTGGAGAGCTGGGGGTGCTCCCTGGGACAGAGAGGGCTCCAGAGAGACCTCAGAGTCCCTTCCAGCGCACAAAGGGGCTCCAGAAGAGGGGAAGAGGGACCTTGGACAAGGGATGGAGGGACAGGACACGGGGAATGGCCTCCCAGTGCCAGAGGGCAGGGATGGATGGGATGTTGGGAAGGAATTCCTCTCCATCAGCTCTGCTAGAACAAGAGCAGGAGACAACAGCTCCAGCAGCAAGCAGGAGAGAACAGAAACCTTCAAACAGATGGCTCCAATTAGAGCCCCTCACAGCCCCCCAGTGCTGAGCGAGCTGCTGAGACGATCTGGAGAGTTGTTAATGCTGTTAATTGGGGAGCCAGGATGGATCACACGTCAGCAGCACTGCACTGGGACATCGTTCACCACCAGGGCAGCGGGCTGGGGTTACAGCTGCTAAACCAGGGTCACAATTCACAGACAGGAGATGTGTGGCAAGTGGATTAGTAGATGGCAGGAGACATTTCGGGGTGGATGTGGCTGTAAGGCACAAACAGCTGAAGGCTGGGACTCAGTCTCTGCCCAGGAGTTACTGCTTGCTGCTGCCTCCACCAGACAACTTGAACACTTGTTATTTACCTCTTATGTTAAATAACTATGTTTGACAGTTCCTAGGCTGGCTGCTCAGTATTTTGTTTCAATACAAAAAATACCAAATTGCTCAAAGAGGGTGTCTTCTTCCCATCTCCAATCCAGCCACACAAACTGGGATCTTGTTCCCTCTCTGATTCCAGGTGCCTTTTGTCTCTTACTCTGCATCTGGTGAGAAGAGTCACCTCGCTCCCCTATTGCTTTGCTACAGGTGTTGTTAATAAAAGCTGAAAAAGAAAGAGAGATGCTGTTCTAAGTGAATTCTAACCAGGGATTTCCTCAGAGCTGCTGCTAGCTGGGGCCAGCTGAGCCCCCTGTGTGTCTGTGACTGCTCGGGGGTCACTCTGGGAGCTCTGAGCCCCTGCAGACACCCAGAGCCACGGAAGAGCAGCCTTGAAAACGTCTCCAGTTTTGGCTGCAGAAGATCCCAGTATTTAATCCCTGAAAGCCTTTTGCCTTGCACAGCTGCCCCATGACGTGCAAACAGAGGATGCCCAGGTGTGGAAGTGGCAGTTCAAGCGTTGACCACAGGGAGAGAAGTGTTGGCTCCCAGCTCTGCCTCACTCTCCACCCTCAGCCCTGGCCAGGCTGAGGCACAGAGAGGAAGAGACACAGAGCTGCAGAAGCAGTGACAGCTGTTAGCAAGAATGAAAGGGATAAACAATGCTGTGGGGTATTATTCAATAGACAATTAATGCTACAAAGACATAAAATAGGCACATGGGAGTTGTACCTATAATCATATTTTTTAAAAAGGGTAGGGTCAGAATAAAATGCAAGGCCAGGAATATTCTGCTAGTTAGGAGAATTACATGTTACACAATGGGAGAACTCAATAACAAAAAAGAAAAAGGGAATAATTACAGTTATTTTGGAACAATGAGAATTCTGGGAAGAGAAACCTAATCTATTTTTTCCCCATTTTAAGCACAGAGTCCAGTTGTTTTCAGACCAGGCTAACTTCACACATTTATTTTCCATGTCTAAGATGCTTTCTGACTGGGAAAAAAAAGTGAAAGAAAAACGGCCTCCCCACCCCATTTATACCTGTAACCATTTCTGTTTGAGAAGTAAGGATCAGTCAGGCCAGTGTGTGAAGCCAGTGACAGGCAAGGCCGAAGGTTTCTCATTTTCCCCCTGTCCCAGAGGCAGCAGCCGTGGTGCCAATCCCTCCCCAGCCCAGGCATGGCAGGGGATGAAGGATGAGGGCTGGGGGAGCCACCTTGTCCCTGGCCCTGCTGGCCCTGCCAGCCCAGCCCTGGTGCCCCTCTCTGGCAATGCTGCTCTCCTGGCCACGCTCCTGGGGCTGAGGGAGGGCAGGAACAGCAGGAGAGCAGCCCCACAGCCCCATCGGGGGCCGGATGGATCCCTGAGGAAGGGCAGGAACAGCAGGAACAGCAGCCCCAGGGCAGGCTGGATCCCTGAGGAAGGGCAGGAACAGCAGGAACAGCAGCCCCAGGGCAGGCTGGATCCCTGAGGAAGGGCAGGAACAGCAGGAACAGCAGCCCCAGGGCAGGCTGGATCCCTGAGGAAGGGCAGGAACAGCAGGAACAGCAGCCCCAGGGCAGGCTGGATCCCTGAGGAAGGGCAGGAACAGCAGGAACAGCAGCCCCAGGGCAGGCTGGATCCCTGAGGAAGGGCAGGAACAGCAGGAACAGCAGCCCCAGGGCAGGCTGGATCCCTGAGGAAGGGCAGGAACAGCAGGAACAGCAGCCCCAGGGCAGGCTGGATCCCTGAGGAAGGGCAGGAACAGCAGGAACAGCAGCCCCAGGGCAGGCTGGATCCCTGAGGAAGGGCAGGAACAGCAGGAACAGCAGCCCCAGGGCAGGCTGGATCCCTGAGGAAGGGCAGGAACAGCAGGAACAGCAGCCCCAGGGCAGGCTGGATCCCTGAGGAAGGGCAGGAACAGCAGGAACAGCAGCCCCAGGGCAGGCTGGATCCCTGAGGAAGGGCAGGAACAGCAGGAACAGCAGCCCCAGGGCAGGCTGGATCCCTGAGGAAGGGCAGGAACAGCAGGAACAGCAGCCCCAGGGCAGGCTGGATCCCTGAGGAAGGGCAGGAACAGCAGGAACAGCAGCCCCAGGGCAGGCTGGATCCCTGAGGAAGGGCAGGAACAGCAGGAACAGCAGCCCCAGGGCAGGATGGATCCCTGAGGACGGGCAGGAACAGCAGGAGAGCAGCCCCACAGCCCCATCGGGGGCAGGATGGATCCCTGGTCCCTCAGGGAGCTGCAGCCCTGCAGGAGGGAACCTGCCCAGGGCCAGGCTCTGCTCACAGCAGCTGAGCACTGCGAGGGGCCCTGCCATCCTCCTGCCCTGGCCATTTCCTGTGTGCTCCACGCTCGGGTTCCATTACCAAACCCAACCACAGTGTTCCCTTACAGACCAGGGCTTGCTGCTCTCCGCCTGAAAAAAATCCTGGCATTGTATTTCTCATCATGAGTTTTAATTGGATTTTAGCTCTCTGCCTTTTATACTCCATCTTAGGCTTTATTGGGCTTAATTACAAATCCATAGTTATTTGTTATGTGGCTCTGGTTTGATATTTTGCACTGACAATTACATTTTTATTCAAAGGAAAAAATGTATTAGGAAAAAATAGCAAGAGATGGGCTCTTTGTATGAGCTGATTAATTGAATTCTAGTTTTATGTGCATTTATGATGAATGATTGTGTGCCAAAAAGTGACTTGGATATTAGATCAGAGTACACTTATTCATTTTAATTGGTTTGCACAAAGTGCAAGAGGCTGTAATAATAGATCAGCCCTGAGAACACAACAGCACTGGAGGCCCCCAGTGCCCTGACTGCAATGGCTCCTGAAACGCTGCTCATGAGCCTTTGAAATCTTCCCCTGCAGAAGAGCAGTGAGATGGACAGTGAAGCTCTGGCACTTCCACGCCAGGGAAGCAAAGAGAGAGGTTCAGTCCCTCTGCTCTCCTTGCCTCTTTTGAGAGCTGCAATTTAGTTTTAATTATTCATAACACTCATTAGCAAAAAAGGTGCTGTGTGGTTTTGCAGAAAAATAAAGAAGCCATAAGAATTCAAGATGGTATCTCAGTGCCATGACACCTATCTGGAAACATTGCTCAGACAGACAGAAAATGGAATAATAATAATAATAAGCAACCATTCCATGGGTGCTGGGCAAGCATTTTATGGGAACTGAGCTGTTTCAGGAAGGGCTGTGGGTGTGGAGACAGCACTGCTGACTGCAGGACCAGGGACCACCCCAGCCCCTCCCTGGGCAGCTGTTCCAGTCTCTGCCACTCTCCATGGAAGGAAGTTCTTCGTGTTGAGGTGGAACTCGTTGTGTTTGAGGTTATTGCTCCTTGTGCTGTCACTGGCACCACTGAGCAGAGTCTGGCCCCATCCTCTGCCAGCCCTCAGGGATGTTTGTATGGACTGATGGGATCCCCCCTCAGCCTCCTCTGGCCTCACCCAGCTCCCACAGCCTCCTCAGGAGAGAGGACCTTGCAGAGAGCTGAGCCTGGGCCAGAGGAACCCACGGGAGCATCTCCAGCCCCAGCAGGTGCAGCTGTGAGAGCAGAGATGCTCAGCACCCTGGGGATCCTGGCAGCAGCACCTGGGGCTCTGCAGCCCCTGTGTCCTGCAGCCACAGCCCTGTCCCAGTGTCCCCAAATCCACAGCTCTGCCCTGCCCCACCGTCCCCAAATCCACAGCTCTGCCCTGCCCCACCGTCCCCAAATCCACAGCTCTGCCCTGCCCCACCGTCCCCAAATCCACAGCTCTGCCCTGCCCCACCGTCCCCAAATCCACAGCTCTGCCCTGCCCCACCGTCCCCAAATCCACAGCTCTGCCCTGCCCCACCGTCCCCAAATCCACAGCTCTGCCCTGCCCCACCGTCCCCAAATCCACAGCTCTGCCCTGCCCCACCGTCCCCAAATCCACAGCTCTGCCCTGCCCCACCGTCCCCAAATCCACAGCCCAGCTCTGTCCCAGTGTCCCCCAAATCCACAGCTCTGCCCTGCCCCAGTGTCCCCAAATCCACAGCCCAGTCCTGTCCCAGT
>VZTR01029490.1:23062-33606 GCA_013400775.1 Chaetops frenatus | reverse complement strand
TAAATTTTTAAAAAAAAAAAAAAAAATTCAAATGGTGCCTTTCAAACGTGAAGGGTTTGCTTTGGATTTCTCGGGTGCAGAAGTCACCAAAGGAAACTCTTTTTGCCTCGGAATTAGCAAATCCCCTTTTCCCGGAGCTGGGAGAGGATGTGCTGCACACCGAGCAACGCAGCTGACCCAGGAGGCTCTGAAGTTGCAGCCCTTTGTGTTTATACTTTTGAAATATCTCCATTGTGATGCAAATGCTGATNTGCTGATCTATATTTTATGGAACCTACATTTTTAATGAAAAAGGAGCAGTTTTCCATTTTGAAATGGAATGAAATACTGATTGTTCTGTAATTTAAAAAGAAAGAAAAAAAAAAGAAAAAAAAAGTCTCTTTCTCGCTGTGCAAACTGTTGTAGGAAGTGAGCTGAACTGCAAATGTTCCCATTGAGGGTCGGGGTTTCTCTCCCTCCTTGCTTTCTGTCAAACACTGGAAACGGCCGCTATCAAATGAGCTGCTTTTCCATTTATCCAAGCCTTGACACTTCCAGCCTCCATCCTTTGGGCCTGAATTTTAAAAATATCTTTGAGTCATCGTCGGGAAGGTTGGAGGGGAGCATTTGTGGGCAGAGGGGGCGAGGAAACTTCAGCTCTCGGTCCTTTTATTCTCCTTTTAAAACCAAAATCCCCTCTCCGAGTTGCATCAAAGGCTTCCTCATTAGTGGATATCCATGGAAATTATATCTCGAGAGGAGGAATAACTGAGTGAAATGCATAAATTCAGGGGCTGATATTCCAGGCTTTCATGAAGGTGTGGGGGGGTGGGGGTTTATGTTTATTGTCCAAATACCGCGGGGTCTTCACCAAGAGAGCCCCAAAATTGTGCAGGGTTTGGGGCAGGGCGGGCGTTGAGGTGCCTGGCAATTTTTGGTGCCTTTCATGTGGATCGGGTTAAAAGTGTTTTTACTGTATCCCTCTGGATGTAGTTCTGAAGAAACATTTCTCCTGCCAAAATACACACACAGGCTGGGATTAAAAGGGCTGAAACCTACCACCAAGTTCTTACCGCCCTCCCACCATCATTAGACTAAATCCGCCGTCATTCCAGATTCATTTTTCCCTTATTCATCTGTCCAACTAATTCCTGCTGCATTCACCGGGCTTACATCTTAATCTTTTCTGTTACATAGAGAATACATAATGAAAAGCTGCATTTTCTGGGTACATGCACACATTTGGAGCGGATGAACCATATGTGAAGTGACATACAATGCTGAATGGGGGCTGAATGGTGTCCAGTGCTAAAAACAGTGCAAGTCCAGGAACAAAAAGCAGGAGAACAAGAGCCCTGTGCTGGGCTTGCCTCGCTCGAACACCAGGGGATTCGCCGCTAAAACATGGGTATAATTTCACTGTTTTCACTCACACAAGCTGTGGGAAAGGAGTCACCATCTGATGTTTGATTGTGCTGGATATGTTTTTGGCAGTAGCCTTGTAGGCCCGCATTGAAGGGAGAAAAAGGGGGGAAGAAGAATGGAGCTGCATTTGCCGGCTCGGCTCTGGCGTCTGGCGGGAGGCAGCGCTGGGGCCGCGGCCCCTCCGAGCTGCCCTCGCCCCCCTTACCCGGGGCTCTGCCTCACCTGGCCGCGATTTCCGCCCTCCTGGCACTCCCTGGGGGCCGTGGGGGACACACGAGCCAGAGGTGGCCTCGGTTTTCGTCCGCTGTCAGCGACAGCCGCGGGGGATGGAGAGAGGGCCGGGTTTGGGGCTGTGCCCGGCTGGGAGCAGCTCCCCATCCCCGGCCCTGAGCCCCGCGGTCCCGCAGCGGGGCCGCGCCCGGCTTTGCGAGCCAGGAGCTCCTTCCCGGGGCCCGAGACCCCGGGGGATCAGGGTGGGCACGGAAAAGAGAAGGGAAGGAAGCGGCTCCTGCGGCTGCCCCCGCCCTCGGCAGCCCCGCGGCCCTGAAGGGGCTTAAGCCCGGCTTTAGACAGAGAGGGGCATCTGCTTAAACCCTCTCAGCTTCAGACGGGCTTAGCTGGGCGCTCCCCCGCGCTCAAAGGCTCTGCCTGAGGAGAAGAGCACCCAGCAGCTGTTTGGCTGCTGGGCTGAGCTGGGCCGAGCTGGGCCGAGCTGGGGTCTGAGGCGGCTTCTCCCCTTCCCCAGTTAAGGACAGCCCCCAGTTCCGAGCTTCCTCTCCTTCCTGTGGGCTCGGGAACAGTCAGGCCACGCCGCTGTGCCCGGGGCAGGATTCCCGGAGCATCCCGGGCTTCTGGGACGGGCTCAGCTCCAGCTTTGCTTTGGGACAGTGACATTCCCGGCCCCGCAGCCTCCACCCCTCAGGAAAAGCACCAGCCCTCTGAGGGGGGTTTGTGCTCCCAGCTTTTTCTCCTGTTAAAAATATCATCATTTGAGGATCTCAGAATCGCAGAATTCCAGGATGGTTTGGGCTGGAAGGGACCTTAAACCTCACCCAGCTCCAGCCCCCTTCCACTGTCCCAGGTTTATCAGAGCAAGGAAATTGGGATGGTTCTCAGGAAGCTGCCAGAACAGAAACATCCCCAGATCCTCCAGCGTGACCTGCGGGGAGCCTGGACCTCTCCTGCCCGGAGCAGCGCATCCCAAAGCGCCGGNGGAGGAGGAGGAGGAGGAGAAGCGAATTTGGTGGCATCGGGGTTTTCCCGCAGCTCCTTTGTGCGTGCTGGGGTTTCTCCAGCAGGTGGAGATCTCAAAGCAGGGTTTTGGTTTCCTGGGTTGTGCGCCCGAGGAAACGCTTCCCAAAACAAAGCCCGAACGGACAGATCCTGGCTGTAAAAAGTTTAAAGCAAGCGGCCGGGAGGGAAAAGGCCCGGGGAAGGTGCCGCTTTTCCAGCTGCTGCCTCAGCTTCCCTTCCCGGCCAGCGGTCCGTACCTTTGCTAGCAGAGAGATAACGTCGTGTGGAGGAATTAATCGTCTTTTTCCCCTTTTTTCCCCCCCTCCTTCCATAGGGTGTAGTGGGCTAATGGAAGCATATAATTACCGTGTTAGTATTAGGGAGCAATATAGGCGCAATAAATTAAGGCCGCTTTGCAATTAGAACGATGAACACAGCTGTGGAGACAAATGGCATATGTGCTAATTAAATAATTTGTCACTTGACTGTTCGGCAAACAATACGGGCTCCTTCCATCACCAGCTCGGGCCCTGGCTGCGGGATGGGCCATTAACGGCCCGGAGGGAGCAGATTGCGCTGCCTGCCCGGCCTGAGACGGGAGCGGGGCAGAAACCATCCCTGCCTCGGGAATTACCCCGGGGTTTCATCCTGGGGAGGGCAGAGATCCCAGAATCCCGCAACCAGCACAGCCAGGGATGGGAGGGAGCTCTGGAGATCTCCCAGCCCAGCCCCCTGCCCAGGCAGGGTCCCCTGGAGCAGTGACACAGGAATGTGTCCAGGTGGGGTCTGGGATTTCTCCAGAGAGGGAGATCCCTCCCCGGGCAGCTGTTCCAGGGCTCTGCCCCTCCATGGAAGGAAGTTCTCCCTCAGGCTGGGCTGGAACTTGCTGTGTTTTAGTTCCTGGCCATTGCTCCTTGTCCTGTCACTGGCACCACTGAGCAGAGTCTGGCAGCATCCTCCGACAGCCCTTGGGGAGATCTGTGTGGATCCATGGGATATTTATATATATCCATGGGATATTTGTATGAATTGATGGGATATTTGTATAGATCCATGGGATATCTGTGTGGATTGATGGATCCCCTCTCAGCCTTCCCTTCTCTAGACTGACCAGGCCCAGCTCCCACAGTTTCTCCTCACCAGAGATGCTCCAGACCCCAAATCATCTCTGTGGCTTTCACTGGACCCTCTCCTGTAGCTCCTGGTCTTCCTTGAGCTGTGGAGGCCAGAACTGAACAGGACACTCCAGAGGAGCCTCCCTGGGGCTGAGCAGAGGGGCAGGATCCCCTCCCTGGCCTGCTGGGAATGCCCTTCCCAATGCTCCCCAGGATCCCAGGGGCTCCCCCAGCCCCAGGTCACTCTGCTGGCTCATGGTCACTTTATCCACCGAGAATCCCAGCTCCTGGAAATGATCCTGTGAATGCACACGTGTAGGATACAATGATGTAAAAAATAATTTAATAAATATACATTAAAGTGCAAATTTAAAAAAAATAAATAAATACTTGATGACCAAGGTGACAAAAAAAAAACCCCCAAAAAAACCAACCAAAAAAACCCCCACAACAACAACAACAAAATAAAACAAGAAAAAACAACAACAAAACAAACAAACAAAACAAAACAAAAAAAACAACCAAAAACCCCCAAACAAACAAACACCCCCCAAAAAAAAAAACCCACCAAAAAACCCCCAAAAAACCTCACAAAAACCCTCCAAAAAACCCCAAACAAAAACAAAAAAAGAAAACCAAACAAAAAAGCCCCCCCAGGAGTTCAGTACCAGCACTTTCCTCCTTTCAAGCAGAAATTCTTCTGCTGTGGAGATTTTGAGCTCTGCAATTAGGTCTTGTCTTAATGATTTACTCGAAAAGCACCAGGTTGAGTCCAGGCCCACCAGGAAAAGGGACCCAAAACCAAGACTGGGAGAAAAAACAAGGAGCACACCAAAGAACCAGGGGAGCCAAATGGCCAAAGACAGAAACCCAGTCATATTTAAAGACCTTTACAGGAGGAAAAAAATGACATAGAATTATTAGAGAATTCCAATAATTACACAGAGAGCTGCTCCAGAATGAACCATTGGCACCTTCTGGCACCTGGGAGGATTTTGTTCTGTCAGAAGGTTCAGCATGGAGAGTTTCAGGCAGAAAAGCCCTCAAAGTTCATCAAGTTTCTCCCGAGGGCTTCACTGGTTTCTTTGCTCCTCAGCTGCTGGCAGGAGCTGGGTGAACCCTTGGGATGCTTCTTGAATAACAAAAAAATATTGGGATTGCTGGGGTGGGACTGGATGATCCTTGGGGTCCTCCCAGCAGAGCACATTCCATGGCTCTCTGATTCCATCATTTTCTGATTCCAGGGTTTTCTAATTTCATGGCTCTCTGATTCCATCTTTTTTTCTGATTCTGGGGCTTTCTGATTCCAGGGCTCTCTGATTCCACGATTCCCTGATTCCATGGCTCTCTGATTCCATTTTTTTTTTTTTTTCTGATTCCAGGGCTTTCTGATTCCATGATTCTCTGATTCCGTTTTTTTTTCTGATTCCAGGGCTCTCTGATTCCATTTTTTTTTTCCTGATTCCATCGCTCTCTGATTCCATGATTCTCTGATTCCGTTTTTTTTTCTGATTCCAGGGCTCTCTGATCCCACGATTCCTAGATTTGGGAATGGTGTGAGCTCTTCTCCTGCCGACTCCTCCGGGGAAGGAAATGGGGGAAAAGCAGAACAAAAGAGGAACCCCCCCACCTGCAGGATATTGAAATGCTCATCCTGCGGCACAACAGCTGTCTGGATGATCCTTGAAACCATGGAAAATACGGGAATTCCCAGATCCAATGGGGATCAGTGGCATTTCCCAATTAACCCGAGTGGATAATTGGTCCCTCTGCTGTCGGAATGACCAGGATTTGATGCTCCCAGAGTCCCCTGGGCAGCCCTGGAGCATCATCCAGGGACAGGGGAGCCCCTGGGGACAATTTTGGAGGGGCAGGGCTGTGACAGCGGCAGGAGCAGCAGCACAGCCTGGGCTGAGGCGGCAGCTTCTGCCACGGGCAGCCCTGCAGGTCCCCCCAAACACGGCAAAGATTTCCCTGGGCCAGTGTTGACACTTTCTGCATCACTGCCCACAGCTGGTCACCTTTTAGCGGCGTTAATTATCTGTTAATTCTTGTCTCTAATCACCAAACCCTGTCTGTGCAACTCCACCCCCTGTGGCTCCTGCAGCCACCTCAGGCAGGTGGGGAAATCACCTGGAACTGTTCAACAAAGGCCTGGAGGTGGCACTCAGGGCTCTGGGCTGGGGACAAGGTGCCCATCGGGCACAGCTGGGACTCCATGGGCTGGGAGGGCTTTCCCGGCCTCTGGAATTTTGGGATTCTGTGTATGGGGCTGGGGAAAGTCCCAGGAACAACCCGTGGAGATGCTCATGGGCTGAAATCCCTCAGGGGGGACAGTGGGGGAAAAGGGGCAAAATTCCACAGGATCCCAGGATCCCTGAGGCTGGGAAAGCCCTCCCAGCCCATGGAGTCCCAGCTGTTCCCAATCCCCACCTTGTCCCCAGCCCAGAGCACTGAGTGCCACCTCCAGCCCTTCCTTGGACACCTGCAGGGATGGGCACTGCAAAGCTCCCTGGGCAGCCCCTGCCAAGGCCTGAGCCCCCTTTCCATGGGGAAATTCCTGCTGCTGTCCAAGCTGAGCCTCCCCTGGCCCAGCCTGAGGCCCTTCCCTCTCCTCCTGTCCCTGTTCCCTGGCAGCAGAGCCCGACCCCCCCTCACTGCCCCTCCTGGCAGGGAGTTGTGCAGAGCCACAAGGTCCCCCCTGAGCCTCCTTTTCTCCAGCCTCAGCCCCTTGCCCAGCTCCCTCAGCCCCTTCCTTGCCCACGAGGGGCTGGTTCCAACAGGAATTGAGCAGCTAATTACGAGTGTAGAGAAAACACCACCCATTTATTTCCCGTATCCACCCCGGCCCGGCGTCCCCGGGTCAGGCAGGGAGGGAAATCCTGGCTGTGGGGGCATCTGTGGCAAAATTCCTGCTGCCCCGCACAAAACCATTTCCCCCGCTGTTCCCACTGGGAATCCCTGGGCCTATTCAGAGCGTGGCTGGAGAAAACAACAGCCCCGAGACCATCTGGGGACAGAGCCGGGGCTGCCACCCGAGCGGGGGCTCCGCCCGGCCCGGCTGCAGCAGAAGGAGCCAGGGGAACGCAGCCCCTTAGAAAGACATTTTCTGATGATTATTTTGGGAAACCTTCTGGTAATCCCCAGTCAATCTGCATGCTAATAGAGGTCATTTACCAAAGCGGAGTACTGGGGGGAGCTTTGCATAATAACGACGCGAGTTTGATTTGATACTCAAACTTTTTTCAACCCTTCCATCAAAGGCAGAGCTGAATTTCTGGGAGGGGGTGTGTGTGTGTGTGGAAAAAAAAAATGGCTTTGAATGCAGGAGTGAATCTGGACACAGTTAAAGGGAGCTCTTTTTGATCAATTAGACCTCTCTGTGATGTCATCTTTATTACTTATTCTAATGAGATGGGTGTTGTAAAAAGGATTGGGGAGTGAAATCCATTGATAATCTCCTTAGCACCGGGGATAATATCCGAGGTTTCTCCCCCACATCGAGAGCTCTAAGCTGCTCTTAATATACTTTAAGACTTCTCAGTATCTCCCTGTTCTTGAGGAAGATGATTTTTCTCTCTCTCCGATGGGTGTAGGTTTGTTCCCTCTCTGAATCCTTGGCTGAGGGATTTCCAGCTGCACTCGTTTCCATTCAGCGCCGGTTTTTGTGCACAAAAGGCCCGGTTTAACCCCAAATCAGCGCTGGCTGCTGCTGCTGCTGCTGCTGCTGCTCCGGGAGCCGCTGCAGCTGCGAACTTCCTGCTCAGAGCCTCCCTGAAGTCATTGAAGCACCTCGGCAAATCTGGGGAAACTCCTGGGCGCCTTCAGGGGGAGAATGGGAATTCTGGAGGAGTATTTGCACAGCACTCGGTGCCAAAGGAGCGCTCGGCGACACAATCGGGCCGTGCTGGACACCGCTCACGCCCCCAGCCAGTTCAAGAGATGCACAATGGAGTGATAAAACCACTAAAAGGAGAAAATTCCCGGCACTCGAATCGGGGTCTTTGCTCTTTGTGCTGTTGTCAGACCTTCCTGGGCGTCACCAGCAGAGAGAAACCCGGCGGGTTCCCCAAAGCCTCTGGAAAGCGCCAGCGAAAAGGGGCCGGGTTTGCACGGAATAAAGGGAAATTCCCTCTCCAAACTGCCAGGGTACAGTCACAGCCATGGTTTGGGGGTGTTTAAGAGAGAAAGAGGAAAAGAGAGGAAAAAATAAAAAGAGGGAAAGAGAGAGAGAGAGAGAAAGACAGGAAGAAAAGCTAAGAATAAAGACTCAGAAAAAAAGAAGATGGAGAAGAAAAGAATGAAAGGAAGAAGGAGAGAAGGAAAGAGGGGAAAAAATAAATAGAGCAAAAAAGAAAGGAAAAAGGTGAGAAAGGAAGAGAAAAAATAAAGAAAGGAGAGAGAAATGCAGAAACAGAACTGGAGAAAGGGCAAGAAGGAAGGAAGGAAGGAAGGAGCATTTGAAATCCCGAAGGGTGTCTTGGTGTCTTCCAGAAAGAGATTAAAGATGATACAAGAGATAATACAGGGAAAAAAACCCCAGAAGATAATATATGAAAAAAGAAAATTAAAACAGAAGAGAATTGGTTTGTTTCTGAACTTCGAGTTTCTTCTTCTTCTTGACACAAAGGGTGGTTTGTTTTTTTTTTTTTCCAAAGGGAAAACTCACACGTTCCTTAAGAAACAGGAATAGAGAAATGGCTGGACTTGGCAAAGAGCAGTGCAAAGCAAAGCCTTGTTCAGGAGCTCTCCCTCAGTGCTGAAAAGGGAGGGGCAGGGCAGGCCCAGCTGGGGAACATCCCAGTGACCCCAGAGGGTCCCTGTGGGCCAGGCAGGGAGCTGGGAGATCCTCAGGGCTGCTTTGCCACCCAGGGCAGTGGCTGCAGCTCAAAATCCCAGAATCCCCAAATCCCTGAGGCTGGGAAAGCCCTCCCAGCCCATGGAGTCCCAGCTGTGCCCACCTTGTCCCCAGCCCAGAGCACTGAGTGCCACCTCCAGGTGACACCTGCAGGGACGGGGACTCCCCCACAGGAACCACCCAGCACCTCCAGGTGCCCCGGTGGACCAAGACATGATGAGCAAAGGCCCAGCCTGGGCCAAAGCAGAGGGCTCTGGGCAGGAGCTCCAGAGGGAACTCCAATGGTTTGGAAGAGATGGACAAACTCCTGTCCTGTCCTTGCAGGGGGAGGACAAAGCCAGAGCTGCCCCAGGGTCCCTGCCAGGAGGAGCCAAAATCTGCACGTTGTTTGTGAGGAGAAGCCTTGGATTTTAACTTTGGTATTTTCCCAACCCTGCAGTGCTCAGGGTGTGACTCTGCAGGGTTTTGGAGCCTGGGAGCTGCTGCTCTCTCATCTTCAGATGGACACAACAAAGCCTCTCCCAGCTGCTCTCCAAGGACACCCAGCCTGTCCTGGGCCCAAAATGTGCAACCCAACAGCTTGAGAAGGGGGGGTGAGCTGGGGGAAATGCCATCATTAGCTAAAGTGTTAATTGGGGAATTGATGCTGATCTGCAAATGGAGCAAACCCATAAAGGTGTGAGGAACTCGTGGCTCGGGGCCCATCTTGGGCTCCCTTTTAAGAGCAGGGGGTGCCTTTGAAGGCCCTTTCAGATCAATCCCCACCTTCCTTCCCTCTCTCCTGTCCGGCCTCTGTTTCCAGGGAGCCCCTTCAGGCATCAAGGGGAAACCTTCCAGGATTCCCATTCCCAGGGCGGTGTCCCCGGGCTGCTCCTGCCCGCAGCTGGGGACATTGGCTGCTGTCCCCGGGCCGTGGTGCTGTCACAGCTCGGCCGGGAGGTGACTCTGGCGGGAGGAGCTCTGGAGAGGAGCCCGTCCCTCCTGACAGCTCTCACACCGCCCCGGCCCCTCCTGCTGCTCGGCCGGGCCAGGTGGGCTCTCCCGGGGGCTCCTTCCCGGCTCATTTGCATCCAGCTCCTGGCAGGGAAGCCGAGGATGATGCGGTGTCCTGACCCTGTCTTCCACAAGCGTCAAGCTGTCCCCGTTTGTCCCCCCTGCTGCTTGATGGGACCCGTGTCCCCTCCCTCCGGAGGGGCACCCGCAGCTCTGCAGGGATGGGAGAGCTCCCGGGCGGGCCGGGAGTGCCCAAACCCGGCCCTGCTGCCCTGTCCTGCTGTCCCTGCCCTCCCCCTGCACGTGTAGGGACAGCCAGGAGGGACAGCGGGGGGACACCGGGGCTGGGTGACACAGCAGAGCCAGCACGGGGGCTGCACCCACTGCAGGTCCCCAGGGCATCCCCCGGTGTGGGGTCATGGCCCTGGATCTCCATGGGATCCCCCAGTGTGGGATCACGGCCTCGGATCCCCCCTGGATCCCCCAGAGCGGGGTCAGAGCCGCAGCCCCCCCTGGATCCCACAAGAAGGGTTTGGGGCCCTTGCAGGGACATGAGCAGGGGCCGTGCCAGCGTTTGGTTCCTCAGATCTCCTCAGGAGCAGCTCGAGGGCTCAACCTCCAGGGCTCCCCTCCCTCTGGAGAGCCCGGGATGCCCCGGTGCCAGCCTGGTTCCTGGGCAGTGCCAGGGCAGCACTCTGCTGTGCCAGCAGGGCAGGACTCCCTGTCCCCATCCCTGTCCCTGTGTCCCCATCCCCATCCCCGTCCCCATCCCTGTCCCTGTGTTCCTGTCCCTGTCCCCGTCCCCATCCCTGTGTCCCCATCCCTGTCCCCATTCCTGTCCCTGTGTCCCTGTCCCTGTCCCTGTCCCCATCCCCATCCCTGTGTCCCTGTCCCTGACCCCATCCCTGTCCCTGTGTCCCTGTCCCTGTCCCCATCCCTGT